>ML776658.1:927220-985745 GCA_009831015.1 Picea engelmannii | reverse complement strand
TGTTAAACCCTAATATTGGCTCATTACCCCTTAATTGGGGCATATTATATTAGTAATGTTATTTTATTTATGTCGGCTTTAGGCCATTAGTTGTAATTATACCTCCTAGTCTCCTATATATACCAAGGAGACATTTTCATTTTCAAGGCGTTGAGTACTTTTTCTGATGTTTTTCTATGCTATATTGATATTTGGTTCTTAACAAATTTAGGGGATATTTTTTGGGTGTTTGATTGGTTTTTTTACCTTTCAAGTTTCTTGTGAGTCTGTTGAGTCTTTCAAGAGGTTTGTTCACCTATTGGTTCCATACCAATTCTCTCTACCCTGTCAGTATGACTATTTGATTTATTTTTTCAAGAAGTGCAGAGGTGTACGCGGGCTTCTGTGGGTCAGCACACATACATACACACCCTGTTTTATAGACAACCCACATACATACACAGGTTGCTTAAGCATCAATAGCATACCTGTGTGAGGAAATTGTTTTTAAGAAGAGACATTTAACCTCTTCCCTGATTGAGGTTTTTACTTCTCAGGGTTTCTTGACTGAGTTCAGTGTGTCAGTTTTTACAGTCAAAGCCTAGTTTAAATGTCAGTTTTCTTGTCTTTTTAAAGATTTCTTGTGTTTAAATTATGAAAGGGTTTTTAGGCGAGTCTTTGAGTTTTTTGATCAACCTGTTTGGTGTCTTGAGTGACTCCATGTGATCTGTAGTGGGTCAGAGGTCAGTTTCAATATTGTATTGTACTTCTTTTCCCCCTTTCATTTTCTTTAAAGAAAAGAGAAAAAGTTTTATTTCAAGTTTATCCTGTTTAAAGCATTTCCAAAAAATAAAAATATTTTTCATTTCTTAGTTTGGTAAAGTAGTTAGGGTTAGTTATTTTACTTGAAATGAAAAAGAGTTTAATTTTTAAGTTCTTTACTTATTTCTTAGAACTTAAGTAGCTCGTAGTCGAGTGAAATTTGCTTTTAGGTATTCCTTTTTTAATATCTTGAAAATAGTTAGTTATGAAAAGTTGGCTACAAAGAGCTAGTTTGAAATCTTTATTTGATAACTATAAGTAATTTTGCTTTCAGGATTTTTGTTTATTCCTCCTCTCTTTGTCTCTCATAAAACATCACTAGTTTCACTGACGTGTCCTTTGAGTTAAAACAAGCCATTTAAAATGAATGATAATTTAAAATTAACTAGACTTTTATGTTTGTAGGGTCAATCAACTAGTTTAGGGTAGAGCCTTGAATTAGGTTGGAGAGGAAACTCTTCAAGTCTTATAAAAAAACATTGGAGTTAGAGCCAAGGAGTGAAAAATTCCAGCGACGTGAAAGTTATCCAGGACCCCCCTCTAACACAGGGGATAAAAACGAGGTCGCGCGAGGAAAGCTAGCAGAGATAACCCCTCCAAAGACAAACCAAGCATAGTGGGGAACACATATTGAGGATATGTTGTGGGAAACTATCACTTGCATTTGCCTACAGAGCTTCATGGACCTCGAATCTGTTCAATATCCTCATTTGTCTTCCGGACCATTTGATTTCAATACCCTTGGTATGTTTCAGAATTGTTATCCTGCTCATTGCGGTCCACCCGACTGTCGACTGTACCCGCCTGGTGACTGTTTGCGAGATGACTACTTAGTTTTCTTCATTTTATGGAATTACACAGGTGATTGCGGGAGTATACCGCGGTATCTAGGGTAGAAGTCGGGCCACGCTTTGTAGAGTATACTCGAACGATACTTCCATGTTTGAGTTGCACTTGCACCGATAAGTTTCTCTAGTGTTGGCTGGTGTAACTGTTCTTCCAACTAGATAGTGGTTTGCTTGGTTTATCTCATAGGATCTTTCTAGTGTGTGTTTGGTTTTAAATGTTAGTTAAAGCCTTAATGTATCATTGATCTTTTCACAAAGTGGAATATCAAGAGATTCGTTGGTCATGAAGGCTTCAGGGCCTACCGTCGGTTACATTAGAGCCACCACCACCATCGTTACGATGAAGACTTGACCAACAAGGGTCATTTGAATTGACCAAGCTGCAAGAAACTTTGCATGAGCCAAATCTGAGAGGAGATCACTCGAATTTGAAGGAACCTACTATTTCTAACCTTGGAGTGCAAGGTCTCAGGCTGGCTAACCCTCCGATCATTGACTAGTCGGCACCAATCTTGGTATAAGTTGTCCCTCCAAGGGTAACACCTCACGAGCGTCAGATAGTATTACAAGTATCTATGGAAGAAAATGTTGCTACTTCATCAGGGAGTCCTCACACTCCCTCAACGGTCACCACCACAAGGGGTATTCCACCTCCTAACCCACCTTCACCGGTCTAGACCACAATGGTCTCTACGACCTCTACTTTGAGTAGTGGTCTGATACCATCAGTGATGCTGACCACTGATCCGTTCACACGGAGTGTGACGGGCCCTCCATTTTCATACGGGATGCTCGACTTTGATACAAAATCCATCCTTACCTACTCCACCCTACAAAGCATGGGTTTGGGGGCAGGAAGCTCAAACGCTCCCTTGCAAGGGTCCATGGGGGGTACCTCAACTTCCTATAAATATATCCATTATGGTGGGGGTCATATGCCTCCTCCATCCCCTTTGCTCGTCGGTGCTCTCCAGCTACCCATCGGTCCAAACACAAACTACATCTTGTTCAGAGTAGGTAGTCTAGGACCTTCTTCTTATACCACGTTGATGGGATCCATGTCATTCTCTTTGTTTTGTGTGTTTGGTAATAACACGTTTTTTTCAGTTGTTGTCTCTGCCGGGGGAAACCTTGGTTTTGGACAACAAAATCTTGTGAAGGGTACTATTCCTACAGAGGGGGAAAGTGAAAGAGATTCCTCCTCATGAGGACTTTGGAATCCCTGGTAGCGATCAGTTCCCTCCCAAGGTATGTTGACTGGGGGAAACTCCTTCCATGGTCAATGGAACCTCGGGCAAGGCTCATTACCTATTCCCATCGGATCGTCAGGGGGAAACCCTTGACCTCTAATTATAGGAATCAGCCGATAATGTCCCAGCAAATGCAGTTTCCATACGCTAGTCAAGGCCATGGTGTATACTAGTTTCCTGACCAGCAACCCAACTTTTCCTGGCAACCTGATTCCAGTCAAACTCTAGGCTCCCTTTTTCCTGTACATAGTACCCAACCCAAACTATTGTTTCTGGAAACGTTACATCTACCAGACTTGTCAAGATTGCTTAATGACTCGATTTGTCGTGATCTGCGTTGGCCCCCCATGCTGACTAAGTTGACCTCAAATATTATGAAATTCAAAGGCAAGCCTGGAAAAGACTCGGGTGATCACGTGACAACTTTCCACCTATGGTGCTCATCAAAATTGTTGCGAGATGACTCCGTACAGTTGCACATGTTTCAATTCATTCTTATCAAGGGTGCCATGAAATGGTACATCGAGCTCGATCGCTCAAGATATTCTTACTTTAGCAATTTGGCGATGGTTTTCCTGAACCATTTCCAACTAACCATGAGATATGATGATGACACTGAATTGCTGGCCAACTTTGAGAAGACTAAGGCCAATCATATCTCTGATCACATCTGAGAATGGTGGTGACAGAAGAGCTTAATCAAGGTACATGTCCCACCGTCTTTCCTGCTAGAGTGGTTCCTGAAGTCTTTGGTACCTCGGTTATCCAAGGACGTTGCAACGTCGGGAGTGTTTTCAGAGGAGGAGGCGATAATGAGAGCACAATAGCTCGAACTGATATACTCTCAGTCTAGCTTACTCTATGATATTTTTCCATATGCGCCACAGTCCATCCTTGACAAGGCCAAACAAAAGTCTGGACCACATGTCGATGGTCTAGTTGTTTCAGCACAAGAAAAGTTCGTTGAACAACTGTAAAATCAATTGCAACAATTTTTGATACAACAGACAACAGCCATCCAGACCTCCTATTTGGATTTTCCCCCTACGCAAACGTCATATGTACATAGTGTGCATTCGACGAAACCAAAGCCCAACTAGCATCCTGAAGGGAAGAAAAAACAACGAAACAAGAAAGGGAAGAGGGATAAGAAAACCAACAACAATGTTGGCGGGGGCAACACAGACAAGAGAAAGTTGAAGTATCTGTGTAACCTTTGCATGGAGGACCATCCGACTCACTTGTGCCCTCAACTTGTGGAGGCCCAAAATTTATTGGCGTAGCAACAACCTATTGTGTTAACGAACCCATTTTCACATGGGAAAAACTTGACTCAAGCCTCTTCGATCGCAGATGGGGGCAGTCAGGGACCGCCCGCGTCTTCTAGTAATCCTTCGCCTGCGAACGTTTATATGATGAAAGGTGATTCTTATATAGCGACTAGCGCACATGATTATGGAATGCTGAAATCTACCGAAAAGGGTAAAGAAGCCACAAACCCAACAGTTCCTCTCCAGATCGAGAAGACATTGGGTGAAACAATGACACGCATCCCAAAAGGGGCGTTCAATAAATATTCTCATTATCCGAACATGAGGGCTGCAAAGAACTAATATGTGGTGGAGGATTTGTCACAAACCCCTTGCGTGATGTCTTCTTTGGAAGTCCTATAGAGATACCCTTCGCAGAGAAAGGATTTGTTATCTGCTTTAGGATCTGCCCAGACTTGTAATCTGGGAACGATCATGCTTGATACGACCAAATTGAAACCTCATCTCCCTTACCACATTGCGTTTCACATAGTAGTGGCTCACCCCATGAAATATTTTACTTGAAATGTATTCCGCACGGTGTTTTATGAGGGTCCCTTGACTTGCGTGATATCGCTGGCATGTTGGAAGGCCATTGGCCAACCCGTTTTGTCTCTGTCACCTACTCTGCTTACTACTTTCGATGGTCATTCTTTCAGACCACATGGAATCATTCCTTCTTTCCTCGTACAGTTAGGAGGAAAGACCGTGTGTGTCGAAGTTGAAGTGGTCGATGTGCCTATCAACTACAACCTTCTGTTAGGAAGGATTTGGACCTATGCAATGCATGTAGTGGTTGTCACATTTTTTGGGGTCTTGTTATTTCCACACGAGGGTTGAATTGTGACCATTGAACAATTGTCCTTCTCCCGACCTGACCCTTCATTGGGGGCATCCATGGTCCCGATGATTGATAACCCTCAGCCTGATGTCATCAATGTAGGGGTTGGTTTGTGCCCACCATTGATGGGTATTTTCGATTACCTTCCTCCTTCTGGCGATGTTAATATGATATTGGCTACCTCCGACCAGCCTAGGGATGAAATATTTCAAGTGTCGTCATTCTGAATGAATTACTTTCATGATTTGTGGACTCTTCCTTCCCCATCGACCTCGATGTAAGGGACAAGGCATCCTGGCATGTCCATGCCATTTTCTACGACAAAAGTTGTGTACAGTATTGACCAACAAGCTTCGGTCGACCCTGATCCAACTCCCACATAGGAGTTAGATCCAGTTCTTGAGCTTATTTGGGATCAATATTCCCTTGCCAATAATGATTCTTTACACTTGGTCTTTCCCTCAAATGAGGTGATTCTTGAGGCATTGACTGGTTTGGACAGACCCTGGGATGATCTTCATCATAGATCATATTTCCTCCAAGAGTTAAGAAGAATAGAGGTAGGTGAATTTGTGTTGACTATGACTGGAGACAGGTCATGTCCTGTTAATCCTCTAGCTATGTATGTAGTTTATGCCGAGGGTAATATAGAAAGTATCACTAAAACGATACCTATAGATATCTCCAGAACCCCTAGCGTCATGGAGAATGTTTTCGTCGGAGTGGACTACTCCCGCAAAGAGATTCGAATCTATACATATTTATTTAAGGAATCCCGCGACGTTTTTTCCTGGTCTTATGAGGAAATTCCAGGCATTGATCCAAGAATCGTCGAACATGAGATAACGACTTATCATGATGCCAAGCCGCTCTGACAGAAGCTTTGTCCGGTAAATCCTCGAAAAGTGGCATATACTATGGATGAAGTAGAGAAACTGCTTAAAGCTAGTTTCATCTACCCCATATAGTTGATGCAATGGGTGTCAAATCTCGTTCCGGTCAACAAAAAAAGGGTATGATTCGCGTGTGCATGGACTTTAGTGACTTGAATAAGGACTTTCCAAAGGATAATTTCCCCACCCCATTCATTGATCAGATTTTCGATGAATGTGTAGGTTGTGAGGTGTTTTCATTCATGGATGGCTTTTTGGGATATAACCAGATTCAGATCAAACCCGAAGACCAACATAAAATAATTTTTATTTGTCCGTGGGGCACATTTTCTTATTGTAAGATGCCTTTTGGCCTAAAGAATGTTGGAGCGGATTTTCAGTGGGCCATGTATTTTTATTTATACAATCTTAGACATATAGTCAAGGCTTATCTCGATGATCTAGCATCACGATATCGCAAGAGAGTTGATCATCTCACACACCTCTGATTAATCTTCGAACGATGTCGCTACTATCACATTCGCTTGAATCCTAACAAATGAAGTTTTTTATGTGACATCGGGTCATCTTTTAGGTTTCATAGTTTCAACAACATGGATAATGGTCGATCCTCTGAAGGTTGAGGCAATAATTTAGTTGTCTTCCCCGTGCATAGTCCCCCAGCTTCAGAGTTTACAAGGGAAAGGAAAATTTCTTCAGCGTTTTATCGCAAACTATGCTGAAATCACTAAAGGGTTCATGTGTTTATTGAAGAAGGGAGTCCCTTTCTATTGGGACGAAGCCACTCAACGCTCTTTCAAAGTGTTGAAACATTCCCTCACATCTGCCCCTTTTCTCCGGCCTCCCAATTATAATAAATATTTCTTATTGTACTTGGCCACTGCAGATTCAACCATTGGTATGGTCTTGCTTCAAAAGGACGATCGGCTTGAAGAGAATGTGATTTATTACCTGAGTCAAGGCCTGGTTGGGTCGAAACTCAACTATTCCCATGTTGAGAATATTGTGTTGGTAGTAATGCATGTTGTCCAGCGGTTCCATCATTATATCCTGCTTCACAAAACCATGATGAGTCATTGGCGGAAAGATCAATAGATGGATTGTTATCCTCTAGGAATTTGACTTCAATTTTGTTTCCGTGAAATCCAAAAATTCACTGGTCTTTGCAGAACTTCTGGTTGAATCAGGTGATGTCACGCCCGAAGACTTGCATGTTAAAGGCGATCTTTTTCTTATCGCATCTTCAGACCCGTGATATGGAGATATACTAGTCTATCTTCAGACTTTGAAGTGCCCTACTTCTGCTTCTCGCAACGAGCATCGACGAATTCACCATCAGGCATGGAACTATCTCATACTCGATGACACTTTGTATCATCTAGGTGTAGATTATGTTCTTCATCGGTGTCTTATACACAAAGAAGCGGAACTCGTTCTTAACGACTGCCACACTGGAGCATGTGGTGGTCATTTGTCTGGGTTGGAAACAACCCAAAATATTCTACGAGCCAGTTACTTCTAGCCTATGTTAATCAAAGATTGTGTACAATCATTAAAGAAGTGCCACCCATGTCAGATCTTCTCTCGGAAGATGAGGTCACATCCAACTCCCATGTTTCCCATCATTACTATTGGTCCCTTCACTAAGTGGGGGATTGATTTTACTACATGCCACCCGACTTCATCCAGGGGGAATCGTTATATCATCGTAGCGGTAGAATGCTTCACAAAGTGGGTCGAGGCTATGATGGCATTCAATAATGATGGTGAAACCACAACTCTCTTCATTTTTAACCAGATAATAGCAAGGTTCGACATCCCGAAGGAGATTATCACTGACCATGGCAGTCACTTCCAAAACAAAATGATATCCGAGTTAACATCAAAAATTGGGTTGAGGAAAGAACGTTATTCACCCTACTACCCACAAGTGAATGGTCAGGTTGAAGCTGTGAATAAGTCCCTCAAGACTATTCTACAACGAACAATCCATTTGGCCAAGTAAAATTGGCATTTGATGTTGTACTCGGCGTTATGGGCCTATCGAACGTCTGTAAAGACTGCCACCAATTTCTCACCTTTTCAACTCATTTATGGGCTGGAAGTAGTCTTGCCTATAGAGTGCGAGATCCCATCTTTAAAGTTGGCAGTAGAGTTATTGCCAGAAACTTCACCACTTGAGGAATGCTTATTATATCTCAAGCATCTCAATGAGAAACACCGTGACGAAAACTTGGCCAACGAGGCTCACAAGCAATGATTCAAGTTTCAATATGATCAATTCGTTTGTCCTCATATTTTCTTCGAAGGTGACCTTGTCCTAGTCTACGACCAAGATAAGGATCCCCTGGGGGCAGGCAAGTTCAAACCCATGCGGTCCAGACCTTTCATTGTGAAATAGGTATTAAAGAAGGGTTCTTATCGTCTAGTTGACTTTGAGGGAAATTATTTGGCAGAGCCTAGAAATGGGCTCTACCTCAAGAAGTGTTACCTGTATTTTGGTCACTTGGGTGACTTATTGTACATATGTATAGTTCTTATACAATCAGTTTTTCTATCTTTTTGTTTTATGGACGTGTCATTATTTACGTCATCTTTTTCATTGTGGTAGATGTAAAGTGAGCCGGAGGTGTTCTTTGGGTTTGCGGACAATGCTATCCGACACACTCGGAAGCTTGCTTCCGCAGCTTGGGTTATTTTCACGCATCAAGGTCGGTTGCTATCTTCTGGAGGTATCTGTCTAGGTGACACTACAAACAATGTCGCCGATTACAGTGCAATAATAGAGTTTCTTTGTGACACTTTTTCGCATGGTATCTCTCACCTCCGGGTCTACTTAGAAGCTCAACTGGTTGTGTCCCATTTAAATGGGGTTTACCACGTTTATGATCCTACTTTACACTAACGATTCCTTAGGGTACGTCTCTTAGAACATTTATTTGATTACATTACGTATATCCATGTTCCTAGGAGATTAAATCAAATGACATATACTCTAGCTAATCAAGTAATAGATTGGCATATTGCACACATATAAAAATAATCACACACATACACATGTACATACATTTGTAAAGAAATGTGATCCATAAGACATAAAAATATGTAAATATATATATCTCAAAAAATGTCAGAGAACATAGGTGGGCGCGAACGCCTCAAAAATAATAATCCAGTATACATCACGGGGTTTATACTCTAAAAAATATACAAAAAGAGTGCTCTCGGCACACAATGAGTCCATATTGTCTAAGCTTGAGGCCTATTGGCCCTTCCATAGTGAACGACGACGTTTTCCAAACACTAGAAGAGGTGGACCCAAGTCCATGGCACTCCAACTACATGAGGCTGCATGGATGGTGGAAGATCCTCGATCTCGGCCATGGGAACTGCACAGGTGAGAGCAGTGAACTGCACGAGTGAGAGCAGTGAGGTTATGCTCCACCCATCTCAAAAATCTCCCAGCTTCTCCGGCTGGAGTTCCCCTTGTGGTTGTCGATCTGTCGATTGCTACTGGTATTGCCTCTGGTCGAGGACATTGCCTAGTCCTCGAGAAGTCTACCGGGCGCACAGGTCCCACATTTGTAAATAATAGATACATAGTTTTCAGATACTCTGATGCACATAAAAATGATATATATAAAAGAAACTAAAAATTAAATAACTTTAAAAACACACGTACCTATCTCTCCTCACTCTTCTCCAGGAGGTACATGCATGTTTGGATCTCTAGAAAAGTTGATTCCAGTGTAGGGGTAGTCCTCTGTCGCCAGAATCTACTGTTCCCACCAGTCAAAGAATGTTTCATCGAAGGCCTCTATGGTCCTTCCTCCCCCTTGTCGTGGAAACAATGCTACCCATCTACACACTACTGGGAAGGAGGCAAAATGCCCTTGCATTGTCTCTCTCGGACTTGGGATGGGTACCCTATAAAATAAGAACGAGCACAAAACAATACCGAACTCGAAGTTCTTGTTGTTGCGCTCACGGAAATATATAAGCTTCCTCTTCATGCAAGAAAGCATGGTCGTGCTCCAGTAAAAAATATGTGCATCAAGGCATTGCATAGCACAATACATGTGTGCCTGGGAAGCCTGGTGGATGGTCACAGATCCGGTGATCCGCCCAATGAGCAGTAGGATCACCTTCAGTTATAGGTTGGTGGTCTTGTTGATGGGAACTTGAGAACCTACATTCTCAGTGCCTACCTCACAATGCATCCTGATGTAGTTGACGATGTTGAAGGGCCCAGAAGGAAATGTGTGCAAGTTGACTAGTTCCCCTCTCCTCGAGAGGCCAGTCAGGAAGTAAATATCCTCGGTATTTGGAGTCAATGATTGTCCCTCAATCATGAATGCCTTTGTGTCTGGGTGCTAGTAGTCCATTACGACATTCAGAAGCCTGGGTTTCACCCTCATAAGTGAACACTGGTAGAACTTCCATAGCTCGCATTGTTTTAATGTAGAAATGGAAGCAGGGTCCTCATCGACCAATATATCAATCTCCCCGTGTTCCCTCTCCCTCCAGTGGACATACATCCTGTTACATGACAAGTTCAAAGGGGATTTATCTCTTAAATATTTTATTTTTCTATATTTTTAAGGGTGTACACGGGTTGTTTTGGACACAGTCACATACATCCATGGGAAGAATGTTTTCTACCCGCTGATGTACGCGGGTTGTCCTTGGACAACCTTCATACACATAGAGCCACTCTTTTATAGGAGAGTGTGCCTCCCCAAAAAATAAAAAAAATGCATAATTGAAGAATATAAATGAAAGAGGCATGAGTTTATAGTTACATGTTCCGAGCAAAAGTTCGTTTCATCCTCTGAAGCTCCCAGAATCAACTCTTTTAGAAAAGGGGTTGTTTTTACCTTCTAGTTAATTTTGAAATTGTAATGGTGAAAATGAGTTGTCAACTTCTATTTATAGACTTTTTTGTCCCTTTTTGGCACTTTTTTGAACCCTTTTGTCGTTTTTACTGGCTTGAAAATAATTTAATGTGGTTCTTGATTTTCTTAGTGGATGTTACGATGCACTTCGCTTTTGGTTTGGTAACATTTTTGGTAAATGGGTCACTTTTAAAGGTCCTTTGGTAAAAATCATTTTTTCCAAATTTTTGCATATTAGTTAGAATTCCACCTCCACTTTCTGCATATTGTTGTCTTTTCCACTTCACCATAGGATCGATCACACCAAAGTGCGACACAGAACCATCTTTGATGTTTTATAAGTGTCGTGATTAGGTGGTAGAGCCTACCTCTACATGGATTCCCTAGATAGATCATTATTGCATTTTGGCATCCATGATGTCTCTAATGACTTTAGGCTCAGGAGTCCTTGCTAGTCCTATCATGATTACAATATTAAGCCTCATTCGTATGATGCAACATCACTCTTGGGCCTCACCCTCGGGACTCCCAAAAACGAGCATGCTTTATTGTGTTTCAAGCTCACTTTGAAATCCGAAAGCAACATCCGATGAGACTATATTTATGATTTTCAATCTTGTCTGGATTAACTGAGAAAACTAACCTCTTGGAGTCTTCTTTAAGCCCTTTTCAGACTCTCTAAACATGAAAATATTGTCGAGCTGTCTTGTTGTCCTTCATGCTCGCCAAACTAAAACTTGAAGGCACGTCTGTCCGACGGTACTTTACCCCCTTTTCGGTTTGGATGGTCAATTTTATGAACAAAGGTATACTCTAGGAGCTTCAGTTCGCTAGAAGAGTATTCTTAGGTATACGTTTAACCCTTTTTCAGGCATGAGGGACCAAATTTATGAAAAAGGAACATTCTCCTCGGTTTTGGTTTATCACCTTTTTCGGGCCTTGGATATTACTTACGAAAATGGAACCCCCACAGAGTCCATAGTTAATCTCTTTTCAGACTCCCTAAAATTGAAAACATCGTCGAGTGACCTTGTTCGTTCACACTCGTTAAATTGGTCCAGAAGAACATCTACTGGCATGAGTTTACCCCTTTTTCCAGCATGTAGATTATGGAGGAAAAAGGTACACCTCAGGATTTTTCGTCTCTCCGGGAGAGTTCGCCTCAGTAAATTTTAAAAATTTTCAGGCTAAGGAGACTAAATCTAGAAAAAGGCAGTGAGTCCATAGTTAATCTCTTTTCACACTCCTTAAAATTGAAAATATTGTTGAGTGATCTTGTCTTTGTCACACTCATTAAAATGGTTTTGATTAGATGTCGTTTTGGTGCTAGTTTACCCCTTTTTCGAACCGACTAGACTATATTTTGAAAAAGGTACCCCAGTGGAGTCTTGTTTTACGTTTTTTCAAACTCTCTAAACGTGAAAAAACCACCGATATTACCTTCTCTGGGCTCATTAAAAATTACATTGAAGGGGGTTTCATTGGGTCTTGCTAATTGCATTTGCATTTTTACGTATTTTGGCCTAACTCTGGCTCCATGTTGCTCTCAACTGAACCTTTGAAGCATTCCTTATACACAATCCTTGTAGCACTTTGTCTCTGCGACCTGACACCTTGACCCATGGAGGAATTTTCCCCAAGAGTCCTTTTCCTGCACATGTCTCCTTTCTCTGAGCATTAGTATGTGCATTGCGCTTGGAACTAGTATGCTTGCGACACTTGTTCCTCCTCTGTAACACAACATTTTTTTATTCTTTTTCAAGCTCTTATAAATTTGAAAAAGAAAAAAAAATATAAAAAACCCAAAAATAGGGGATGGGAAATATATATTCTTTTTTGGAAGCACAATGATTCTCCCTTTGACAAATCACATCTTTCTATTTCTTCGTCAAGCTTAGGGATCTAATATGACCTTAGGAATTTGTTCTCTCTACATAAAGTTGTGTCCTCCTCCATTTGGTTACTCTTCCAAACACATGGAGAGTTTATGTTGCCTCCTGCATCGTGAACTTATGTCAATGTCATGTTGCCTGAGTCTGATCATCTTCCGTGCTCTTGTCCAAGGGATGTTTCACCCAGCTTGAGTCGACCTTTTTGTAGTTTGTCTCTTTCCCTCATGCCTGACCATCTCGAAAGTGCAATCAATTCCTTGTTCGAAATCAATGAAGTTCTCTGCCTAATCATCGATATCCTCTTGTCTTTTCCCGACGAGTTGTCAAAGACCTCTGGGTAGTGAATTCATACACTCACATTGAACTCATACCCGAGTTTTGAAGATATTGAAGTGGTTGCTCAAGCTCTAAAGACCTCATCTCCAGCCATCGAGCGTTATTGGCTTCTTGAATATGGATACTATACTTGTATGTATTTAATTTTGAGATGTGGATATGTTGTGTATTTCTTGTGGCTACACTTTATATAGTTATATGACATGGATCTACAATGTATTTTATTGGCAGCCATGATTCATTTCATCCCGAGCATGGATATGCCCTCTTCAGAGAGACAATTGTTATTTTGCAGATGGCACCTCCCAAACTCTGGTCCTGGGCTCACTTGTATCGTACATTGGTGAATATTTTGTAATGTTTTTTGGCCATCAGATGCTCTTTTGACCTCACACATTAGGGGGCATTTGTTATAACCCTAAATTTCTCTACATATGCATACGTGGTAGTTGGCCATCACTGAGTTGCTCTTCTAAAAACTCATTTTTTGAAGATGTGTGTGCCCTACACCAATACTGCTCATGTACATACCCTTGTTGCACCATTAAAACCCACGTATGTACGCATGATGCACCACTACAGTGCGTGTATACTTGCAAAAGTTGAAAAAATTAAAAATTTGCAAGGAATTCATTGAGATTACGGGCTATTGGGTATTTTCCCAACTAATCCACCACCTATAGCTTGTCACCCAACCAAATAAACATCCTTTTGTCATATAAAAGGATGTGTTGGGGTATCATTCCATATCTAGAATTAAGAACCATGAAACTCTTCCCATTTCACATCCCCTCCTTGCCCCAAGCATTTGCAACCCTTTTGTGAGAATTTCATTAGAATTCCCCAATTTGCCTTCCTTCCTTCATCATAAACACATTATACTTTCCAAGAATAAGGTTTAGAGGAGAAGCTTATCGGAGGTGCACTTAGAGCTTGGTGAAGAGGATCCTAGACCAGGTTCGCAGAGCAGTAGCTGACTTTGGTTGCAAGTGATCATTGTATTATCAATAAAAGAAGTACTTTTCCTATCCCAAAACATGATGTGTCGAATGTTTTCATTTGATTTATGTTTTTATTCTAACATCTAACCCTTATTTATACACGAAATTCATGCTTGTATTTTTTTGTTTATATGTCTTTGAATGTAGGCCAGCCTTGGGAGGAGGTTTTCAATCAGTGAATCTATCGAGCACGAGAGTATCATCATCAGATGCAGAGTAAAAGTACAGTTACTTGTTCCTTCTCACTTTTCTTTCTTGCATAAATCTGGGGTATGTTTGGGGTAGTTACAGAAGTATGAGACTTTTAAATGGTAATTGATATGCCTACATTGTAAACCCTAGTGTAGCCATAGGGTTTTTTTTCTCGAGAGAAAATTCCCTTTCCAGAGTACCATCCACTCTCTCCCTCATGGATATTTCAGCTAACTGGAAAGCTCTTTTGTTGGTAGAATACTCCAAGAACACGTTTTCTTGTGAGATACTTGATGGTTGGACCCAGGATGATTGATACTGATTTATTTATGACATCATTTATTACAAAAGAAGGATCTACCTAGTTCCATAATCTTAGCTAAAGGAAAAAATCATGCATGTAACACACAATTAACCATTGGCAGGACATCAGGAAAATATTTACATGGAAAAGCCTCAAGACGGATGTGTTGAGATTCATGAGGGAATGAAATGTCTACCAACAGAACAAATTGGATCATACTCACTCAACCATATTATTTCAGCCACTTTCCATTCTAGAACAAAAATGGGAAATCATCTCTATGGATTTCATCACAGGGTTGCCTCTGGTGTAGGGGAAGGATTGTATTTATGTGGTAGTTGATAGGCTCACAAATTTTGCACACTTATTTTCCATATTCTCCAGGTATTCAACAACCCAGGTAGCAGAGCTATTCTTTAGAGATATCTTCTGATTGCATGGGTTGACAAAAACTATTGTCAGTGACAAAGATAACAGGTTCATGGGAGGATTTTGGCAAGAGATTTTCAGGCTAGTCGGAACAAAGATGACATCTAGCATCAGATACCATCCTCAGATTGATTGGTAGACTGAGATTGTGAATAAATGGATTGAATTCCATCTGAGGAATTATGTGTCAGGTCAGAAGAAAGCCTGGATGAAATGATTACACTTAGGAGAGCACTGCTACAACACCACCTATCACATGTCAATTTGGATGACACCCATGTCGATTTAAATTATCCTCAAGGATAATTTACAGATGGCTTAGAATCAATAGAAGGTCTATGCAAACTAGCATCAGGTGGAGCATAGATTTGAGATAGTGGACTTGGTATACCTATGTCTACAACCCTATAGGTAGTCATAACTTAATATTAAGGGGGCATAAAAATTGAAACCTAGATTTTACGTACCCTACTGGATTTCTAGGCATATAAGAGAGGTGGCATACTAGCTAGAGATTCCAAAGGGATTCAAAATACATATTTGTTTTCATGTTTCATGTCTGAAGAAGACCTTGGGGCAACATATCGCCACTTCTATCAAGTTACCACCACTGGATGAAGAAGGATTGTTGATTTTGGTTCCCGAAGAAATTTTGGAGATCAGGGAGTGAAAGTTAAGGAATAGGACTATCAAAGAGTACCTAGTTAAATGGAAGTATTTGCCTATTGAGGACAATACATGGGAAGGAGAACATGTGCTATAACATCCAAAATTGAAATTGATTATGGACAAACAATATTGGGTGGGGAGGACTGTAATGTACCCATCCGCTTAGGAGTCATAAGAGGGAAATTTTGTTGGCCTAATAAAGTTCCCGTGGGATGAGTTGGAAACTTATCTAGGGAAAATTATTTTCTTAGGAAAACTTTATAAAAGTTAAAGTGGAGAAAAAGGGGACATGGGTCCTAGGCTAATAAAAATTCAATTCAAAATTATAAAGTGAGAAACCCACTAAAGTGACTTTAATTAAATAAAATAATAAAGGAGTGGGAAAAGACTCAAGTGAGTATAAAAAAGGGAAAATGCGGAGTCTCTCCTCATTCAATCATTTTTACATTTGAGAAAAGGAAATTGGAGAGCTCTTGGAGAAAGAGCCCAGGGTTTGTAAACCCTTCATTTTATTATTGTCTTTTGTGTTGCAACAATACACCCTAGCTAGTCTTGGGATCATAATCACTATTATTTTGACATTGTGCTTCATTTGGTAATGAGATATTCTTAGCAAGTGTCTTTCATTGATTCATGGTCGAGTTTTAGAGGTGGCGGCTAGGTTACTTTGAAAAAAGGTTGGATATTTGAATAGGGTCAAGATAATCATTCTATTGTACAATTTCCTTTACTGTGGAAGTGGTTATTTCATGGGGGGAAAGGCCGACTAAAGGGAGGTTGAAATCTGAAAAAGAATCATGGGATTATTTTCAAGGAAGTAGTCCCAAATCGTGGGCACATTTTTTGAGGCAAAAAGGAGGGTGATTCCATTGGGAATTGAATCCCATCACATCTGAACAATGCATATCATTTGTGGGTCACTCTACTACTGTCTTTGGTTGAGAAAGGTGCAAAGAACCTCCGTATATCAGCAGTGGCAAGGTTCCATCAAATTATGAGTGTGTATCATGTAGAAAAAAGGGCACATTAGTGGATTGCATACAAAATTGTTGAAGGTCGAACTAGGAAACAACTTTAGATCAAGTCTTCTTGTAATCCCAAGAAAGAAATCCCATGAGTTATTACAGTTATTTGTCTTATTGTATGTTGCAATAAAATAATAAATTCTTTGTCATGTTATATCAAAAATATGTGCTATTGGGGTTTATTTTTCACGCTTTCTTTTATACATCTTTAGTTCTGTAAATGGGAATATTATGGCACACTTAAACCACATACAAAAACCCTAAAACAATTATGTAAACCATCACACTTCACTCAGTAATTTAGATGAAATGTTAACAGTAAAACAAATCATCTACAACCTAACTGTTTGACATAAGTTTACATACAAATTTAAAGAATTTTGCTACAACAATGAGGAATTACTTTTTTTCCCACCTATAATATTCTACGACATTCTTCTGCACCCAAAAAAATAAAATTGAATCGTCGTTGTTATAGAAAGATTGTCGCAACATCTCTAATTTGCAAAATATTTATATATATTTTTTCGTTGCAAGAGCGACGAACATTGACTAAGTTAAAGTTGAATTTTTCAAACAGTCTAATAGTCAATGTTGACTTTGTCAAATAGTGTAATGGTTAATGGTTATCGTCGCTCTTGCGACGATAACCAAAGGTCTTCACAAGAGTGACATAAGTTCATCATCTTCACGTTTGTCGCTCTTGATATGTACATATGGTTTTGTCGCAAGAACGATGAACACGGGATGGATTTATAAAAAAATTAAAAAATTCTCATCGCAAATTTTTCAATATGTAGTAGTGTACCAAATCATGCATCAACCGTGCACCAACACCTGTACCAAATTGTGCATCAACCATGCACCATAACCTATATCATATGACTCAACCATCAACCATGTATCAACCATGTACATCAACAATGTATCTCATCCATATACTCAATCATGCCATACACCATGCACCATAGGATATATCAAGCAAGTACTATCAATGGTGTATCTCAACCAAGTACCAACACTTGTACCAAAAGTTGTATCTTATACATGTGTTTTCATATACCAAGTGTAATCCTCAACAATGTATCAATATCAATGGAAACCATACACCATGTGCCAATGCTTCAAGAGTATACCAAGAATAAGCCTCAAACATGTACCATAGCATCATCACCATGTAACTAAACCAGATACCAAGATACAAATAGAACCAATATGTACTACTACTCAATGTACCATACCAATATCACCAAGATGTACCATGCATCAACAAGACATGCCTCTCATGTGACATGTAGCTTACTTGTTGTACTGTAACACTGACCTATAACTCTTCCACAACATTCAGTAATATGGTACCAACATTTCCCCCAAATTTTCCTTAGCCACGCGATACTAAGACTCCCTGTCACGCAGGGCCTCACATGAAGTCACTTAGGAAGCCCATAGGGGTGCCTCACATGACAACCTCAGGTTGAACCATGAGGGCCTACCAAATTAGGGTTACATGAAAACCCTAGCACTCTGCAGCTCTGAATATTTCACTATTTCCTCACACTTTCTTCGTTGCCTCAAAATTGTTTTCAGATTCACCAATAGACCAAAATACTAGACCATAACATTCACAAAATAGATATTCAATGTAAGTGTGTGTGTTCTTATGAGAGACTCCTTGAGGTGTTTATATACTTTTTCATAGTAACCCCTTTCCTTAATCTTAGGGATTCTAGTACTTTCTTGTCACAACCACTTTACCCATTCATTAATTGACTTGTAACTGCTTAGGGGATTCTTGACCATTCTTCGTGGCTTCTAGCTTCATAAGGCCATATCTCCCTAATTGTGAAGAACCATGTGGCATACCACCTATCACTGAAAACAACACAACAAGGAATGTCCATCTATGAGTGTCTTACTTTCATTTACACTATCCTTCATGTCTATATTCCTCAACCAACTTCAGGTACCATAACCACACCTCTGGGGATTCATGTAGACTTCATCAAATTCACCATAACATTTTCTAACATAAAAAACTCCATAAATTAAAAATAACTCACCATCAATCTTAACCACATCCCTAGGGCTTCTATACTTCTCCAAGGGTTGACATATATTTCCAAGGGTTAACATCAATGAAAACCAATTGTCCAACATATTAAATATGGTCAAAAGAAAACATTAATTCATTTTATGGTGGAAAAATATGCCAAAGATGAGCCTTTAGAATGGAAAACAATGGGGCTCATCATCACCCCCAGCTAAACTTTTGCACACCCTTTGTGCAATCAAAATTGGTCTTTCTATCCTTACTACTGTTGTAATTTTTGTGTACCCTGTTGTTGCTCACTGAGATGTTTTTTTTTAACATTTTTGTGTTGTTCATCACCTTGTTGTTTCTCCATTCCTTGATGTTGCTCAAAAAATTGTTGTTGTTCACCACCCTGTTGTTGCTTACTGAATTATTGCCTCATATCCCAAACCACATATCTGGTGCTCACTTGTTGATCACGATATCCTTTATACTTCACAATGTTGGCCCATTCTTCTTCTTCCTTTTTTGAATTGAGATTAGCAATAGGTGTTGCAGGGAGAAGAATTGGAGGGATCATCCTTAACCCAATCCATTTAGTCTTCATTTTCCTCAAAGTTTCTTTGTACCAGATTTTCCTTAGGAGGGAAAGTAGCAAGGTATTAGGGGAGTGAGGTTGTATGATCTGTAAATCATGAGGCAAGGAGTTCCACCTTTTGTGGTAGGCCTCTGTTGCTTCCTCTCCCAATAATTTGAGTGAGTCATAAATATGGGCTATTGAGTCCCTTTGTTTGGTTTTCCATCCTGAAGCTACATCCATATCCAAAGAGAGGCTATGATGATTGTTTATGACATATTTAAGTCTGACAACCTCATCTCTAATCCATAAGGGTGCTTGTTTTTCGTCTTCCTTATACTTATTGAATTCCTCTACCCTTATTTCCTCATGCCTTAGCCATGATGAAAATTCCATCAATTGGACATCCCCCACATATGGATTAGGATTCTAGTTTTAGGGGTGTGGCAAGATGAGGTTATGTAGGTAGAATTCACATAGTTTAGCTCTTTCCTCCATATTACAGCCCTGATATGCATCTAGGAAATCTTTGGGGGTATCAAGGTTGAATTTCACAAATTTATCCAAGTGTGCAATCTAATTCTTATGCCACTGTTCTTTTAGGAACAATGTATATGTCCTAGTTGGTGGTATGCATTCCAACATCTATATAAAAACTTTAGCTATTGTTTTGACTATTGATTCCATAATTTCCACATGTTCACTCTTCTCATTTAGATCTCTTCTTTCCTCATTCAATTGTTGTAGTAGCTTCTGGTTCTCCACTCTCAAATTTTATATGTATTCCACTTTTTGCATAGTAATAATTTGGAATTTTCCTTGCATAAGTTGGAGTTGTTGTTCCAATTCTTGTGAAGCCTCCTCTTTTTGTTTTCCTTTATTATCTTTTACCACCATTTTCCACTTGATGGTTTCAACCTTGGCTTTCTCCAATTCTAACATGGTTTCATAAAGAAGTTTTTCCACAAGGGTTTTTGTTTTGGAGGTTCCTTCCATTGGTATTTCTTCTTTCACTACTGTCTCATATTGAGGCTCCTTCCCCTTTGTTTCTTTTTGTTGTTCTATACTGTGGGAGTCATTGACCTCTTCCACTTGGGATGTGATGGTGAGTGGAGTGGTTGACACTTTTATTTACTTATTTTGACTCCTGATTTTGTTGGATCTCCTTATGGGATGTACCCATTCTGCACTGGTGATGTTCAAGTGGCTCATAGTGGGGGTTCCTAAAGAAGTCAAGGCATCAACCACTTCCTTGTATTTTCCATATAACTTCTACTTTTTATGTTTTTAATTTTTGGTCCTAGTGATTCTCTTAGGTTCTTCTCCCTTTTTCTTTTCCTCTTCATTCATAGTTGTATGAACCTCTTTAAATGCCTTTTAATAAATGTTTATGCAATCTTCCCATAGAATTATTTTCTTCAAACTCCTAAAGGAATATGAGACTATCAACTTTATGATTCCATGATGTGCTAAGAATTATTACTTTTCCTCTCTGTACTTTTAGGTTCATCTCTTTTAATGATTGAAGGAGGAAGTAATGGATGCTTAGGTTTTGGTGGGGTTCTTGATTTGGAAGGTGCCTTAGCTGGTGCAATAGGATGAAATGGTAAGAATAGAGTACACTCATCCTTCCATCACATTTGATGTATTTTATGATATGATAAGCTACCTCTATCCATTAGTGAGGAAGACTTTCCCTTTTAATTCCATTTTTATTCTCATCACGTTTCTCATTTTGGAGGAAAAATGTCTTCTTGGCATTGTGGCTTCTTACCTCTCTTTTTTATCCCAAGGGATGCCTAAGGGAACACTAGAAACCTTTCTTATAGAGGCCTCATTAATTATTATTGTTAATACCTTTATTATGGTAACATATTCATGTTCCTATATATTATGGAAATTAAGAAAACTATATGGATACCTCATCATCAAATACTTTGAGTCTTTCAAAGTAGCCTAACCAATCACACCTCTGGAAAATTTTTACTATCTCAATATTATCATAAACTCTAGAATGCTTTGTTGGTTCTCGCCTTTTGAATCCAAATCTCATGGTTTTTGTCAAGGATGAAGAGTTGAGTTTCTAAGAAGAGAGAAAGGCTAGTTATTGGTTTTTTGTAGAACGTTCAAGTTGAATTGTTCCTTAGAGAGGATGACAAATTGAGTTGTTTATTTTTTTGGAAAACATGGTGATACAAATAATTTAGCAAGGGTTTTTCTTCGAATGAAAGAGGAAAAATGAGGGTTTTCTTGACAATTACTAGGTTGGTATGTTTCTCTACATTTGTTCATATAGAAATGGATTTCTACAGGGACTTTGTAAATCAGAATTCTACAAGATGCATTTTCAAAGACTCACAAGAAAAACTCTGGTGATGAAAGGATTCAACCATAGGTCTATGAACATAGACACTTTGACAACCGAGGAAAATTTAACACATGGGGAGTTGGTTAAATTTTTATAACAGAGCTCTACAGGACTGTGACTATGAAAAAATGGGTTTCTATATTTTCTTGTTGTTCAAGAACCATAAAACCTTCTAGCAAATAACCATACGTCAATATATATATATATAAATATTGAAGTAAATGCAACAAATACTTGAGATTGAAGGTTCTTTCTTTTCCCAAGGTTTCACAACTATCTGTAGCGATTATTTTAGCGTCCTCGAATTATCTGACTAATTGTTTTTCTTGCCTTCCTCACCTGCAAGCTCATATTCCTACTTCCACACAGCTTGAAATACTCCTTCTTTCTTCAATTTTGAAATGGTGCTCCAATTTTTTCTAACTTTGAGTCATGCCCCCAAATCTCAAATTGGATTGTTGTCTTGTCACAATAGTCTAAATTGAAATTTTCGTAACTCCTTAATTCATGATTTTAACTCAAAATATTGAACCTCCACTTCAACCATTTAATCTGCACATGACAATTTGAATCTTGGCATGAATTATGCCACCCCCCACTGACAATATGTGAACTTCCTTGTTTTCATCACCTTAGAGACTTTATTAATTCTTGTCCATATGAAATAAGCATAATATATATGTATGAAGCTTAATTAAATGTGGATATTATAGATAATTATGTTACCTTTGTTTACCTTTGCATGCACATTAATTTGTTTTTTACAGGTGGATGAAGGTGGTTTGTCTTCTTGATGGTTCCTATAGATTATCTTGATGTCCTCCTTGAGATCATATATGAAATGCATTGGGATATCATGACCTCCAATAATTCTACATGATATAGATCATCTTGTAGATTTGTTTCTGTTGTGATGAATATTTTATATAGGATACAGAGTATCCTGTAAAAGTTGGTTTTTGTTATCCTGAGGGTGTATCTGATGAAAAAATGGTTGGAGAAAGTGATTCTATTTATGATATTTTCAATTGAATTATTGATGTTGGTCTGGACTATGATTTCTTTCCATTATTTGTAGAATTGGCCTTGTTAGGTTGTTCATGTAGAATCCTGTAGGATCTTTTAGGATCATGTAGCATAACCTTGTAGGATGTTTTTTATTGAAATAAAGGGTAGAATGAGACATGTTTGGACATGGAAAGTTGATCCAGGTGGATATTGGTAGCCACCCAACTATTCCAATTGGCTCCTCTTGTTTGTTTTTAGTTCAACACGTTCTTCTGTACTTTTTTGTAATTGTGGGTTCTACACTTATGGGGATGTATGAAGCCCTAAACATCTTCTAGGTGGATATTGATGGCCTCTCACCTAATCCAACTGAATTATTTTGTATGTTTTCATGTTAGCACATCTTGTTGTACTTACAGGTCCGTTTTGGAGGCCTAAAAAGTGTTTTTTTGGCTCACCACAGTCAAACTATAGATGGAGTCAAATTTTGACAATGGAATTTGTAGCTCTCTGAAAGACCTTTCCAACAGGCTATCACACGCCTAAAACGGAGGTTGTATGTAAAATTTACGATGACGACGACGGGAAGTTGAGGTACCAACTTACCCATAGGGGGCCACATGAATTTTGACGTTTCACCTCCTAGGGTTAGGCTTTTGGATGTCTAGGGTTTTGGAATTCATGAGTAATATCAAAAATGCCTCTAGAGACTCATTGTAATTATTTTGATCAGACGGATGTGTGTAGCAGCCACATCTCTTCTCAGAGATGGCTACCACCATTCGAGCAAGTGTTTCAGTTCTGCATTTTTACAGTTTCAACATATTTCATTATTCAATAGAAGATATTGTTCACTAGATATATATGTTATTCTTCATATCTCTGTGTTTATTGTATTCATTCTGTTAAACAATTTGTTTTGATCCTAAATTTGGATCAGTGGTATCAAAGCGGTCTTCTCTTCATTTATTTTTCTTCGTTCATGTCCCCAACAAGATCTGGGTACAAGAAGTTGGGACTCGAACCAATCGATCCATTGCAATATTGGTCACGCCTAGCCCAACAACAACCCATGGGGGAAGAAAATAAATATGATGGAGCAGGATATCATATTAAAATGTTGCTCGAGGAATCCCTCACGCAACAAAGGAACGAAATGATGGAAAACTTCACACAGATCCTTCGATAGCTTCCCATGGGAGAAGCACCTTCATTAAGTGGTCATGCAACCCCCTTCAAGCTACATGTAAATTTTTATTTTCCATTATTTGAAGGACTGATATATGTATATCTTGTATATAAATGGTTGAATCTACTCGAAGGGTATTTTTCGATCCACAATTTTTTCGATAGGGAAAATATCACTTTTGCACTCCTCAAGGGCATTCCCCATGTTAAACATTGGTGGGATACTTACTCTGAGAAAAGGGTCGTAGAGGAATCTGCAATGTTTGTGGTGTCCCCTACATGGGATTCCTTCTGGGACTCCATTAAAGAACAATACTACCCTGTTGGAAGCTACGAGGACCAGTACACCAAATGGACCACCCTACGTCAAGAAAGGGACCAAAAAATACCATATTTAATCAATATTTTCCATACCATGTGAACCAAATTGGGTATCAAAGAATATGAACGTCATCTAGTGCTCAAATACCACGATTGTTTTCATATACACATTCAAACATAAATGGAGTTTCTGGAAATTGGCTCATTGCGAACAACTTATACATACATTGTCAAGATCGAGTAAAAATTTAAGCAGAAAAGGAGAGAGTTTGGGTCTGCAAACCCCTCACAGCTGAAGCAGGGAAAAGGAGATCCCAACTCACACAGCAAGGGACCAATTCGATATGCCCACCCTCAGGACAACTAGTCTAAGCTACAACACAAGAAGGGCAATGTGAATACGAAGAACGACATGGGAAAATGGTGTGAGTACCATAAAATCCCTTGGCACAACACCAAAGAATGTCGCTTCAAGAAATCACTCATTGTCAAACTGAAGACTTCCAAGTCAAAGGCCAATTCTAATTTTGAATCAAATTATGAAGGAGGCAAGTGGATTATCGATGTTGAACCCAGTTCCATTGTCGCTACCACCAAAGTCCAACCAATCGAACCAGAAGAATCAGAGGAAGCAGAACGTGTTGGACCTCGACCAAGTTTTGGAGAATCTTAGTCATGTTTGACCATTTTTGGGACTTCGACATGCTGGTCGAAGACAGAGTGCCCAGGTGAAGAGGAGATAGTGGGATCTTGCCCCCTTTTATGGGATTTTTGGGTTTAGGGTTTATGTAATGGGTATGGGATGTCGGCCCAAGGGTTTACCCATTTTTAGGCCCTTTTTGTAAGGTATAAATAAGCATCCAGGCGATGTAAGAGTAGTTGAATCTATGTGATCGAATTGGCTTAGTGCATGACTGGTTGTCTTTGTGCCAAGACTGTGTCAAGACTTGCAGAGCTAAGTGCAAGTGATTGTAAGAAGTCTTTGTGCTTGACCTACTCAGGGAATGAGGATCTGGTGAGATGCGCGTAGATCTCCTGTCCTATGCGGAGTTGCCTTTGAAGCTCTATGCATGTAAGAATATTGAAAGAAGCTAATAAAGAAGAAGAAGAGTTGGTGGATGTAGCCCCACACTGGGGTGAACCACGTATATCCCTTGTTATGTGCTTTGTGCTATATTGTCTTGTATTTACTTAGTGCATTGTTATGATAGATATATCTATGAATGTTTAGTGTTTATTATATGAATGAATGATAGATTTGCTTTGATGCTATGTTCTATATGGTTAGATGTGCTTAGATCTGGGTTAATACCATGTTGTTCTGTAACTAGGGTTTTAACCTGCAATGTGAATAAAGGGGTTAAATAATAATGAATTTTCTTGGCTAAGTGCTCTGTTAAGTATTGTGATCATAGATCTGTGTCCCAGCTAGGTTGTATACACTTGAGTCCTGCAACCCCCCCTGACTCTACCTCGGGTGAGACTTCATCTACTCCGCAGGTGTTGTCAAAAGGGTCGATATTTAAGGTTTTGTTGGTGTTTTGTTGAAGCGTTGAACCCTGGGTTTTCCCCTGTGCCAACAAATGGTTTTGTTGTTGGGACCTAAAACTGTGATTGTTGGGAATTGAAGAAAAGAGAAAGCAGTGTGTGTAGATCTGTTGTTATGGTGCATAGTATTCTACTTGACTTGTGAATCTCTGTGCTAAGAAGGGAATCGGATCTGAAGAAAAGAGGTAAGATCTTAAAGCTTTGTGCTCTAATAAAGGTAAGATAAGTGAAAAATTTTGTTTCGAAAGAATGGATCTAGGTATGTTTGATATATTTTGTCCTAGTTTGAAAACTAGGGCATAGCTAGAAGAAAGAAGACTTGATATGAATAGATCTGATAGAAATAATGAAAGATATGTTATTCCTATGCATAGAAATAATTTTTGGACTAACAAGTGGATGCATGATCCTAGAAAGAATTTTTTGCAGGTTCGTCACTGTGATCCCAGTACGCAGTACATGAAAAGTTGGGGATCGTTTAAGATAAAGAGAGGATTGACTCTTTGTTATAGTTTTCGAAGACTGGGACATCTTGATAAAGAATTCCCTGGTAGAGGTCCTATTTGTCTTTGTTGTAAAGCTACTGGACATGAAGTTTTGGACTACCCTAGAATGATTTCTAAATTTGAAAAGATGAATATGAGACAAGAAAACCATGAGGAAGGTCAAGAGAATAAGGATATGCTAGAACACCAGAAATAATCAGAGACGATATTACTGCAGATGAAAGAAACCCTAAATGATCACAGAGACATCAGTTTACCAGAGATGTTAAAAGAGAAGGAATGCATAGAAACAAGAATAGGAGACTTCGACATAGACTGTGTATTGGATGCAGAAACACATGTGGACATCATGCCAGAAAGTACTTGGGAAATTTTGGGAAATCCTACTATGGTTCCCTCATTGGGAGGAATAGGATTTTTTAAAGGAAAGATGATAACCCTATGTGGAAGACTTACTCATATACCTATGATTGCTCATATAGCATCGATTGAAGAAGAATTTGAGGTCATTAAGTTTGTTGAGAACAACGCCCCCTTTGCACTTTTGTTAGGAAGGACTTGGAGTGAGAAAGATCAGATCTGAAGGAAAGAAGAAGAGGAAGCTATCGAACAGAAAAAGAAAGAATTAAGGGATTTCATGCCTAGGAGAATAGCGTGCTTAATAGAAGAACAAGAGGAAAAGTTGAAGCAACCAAGGGCTAGATAACTCGTTGTTGAGGTTGAAATAACACAGGAAGGCTTAAATAACCTATCCATGTAGGAGATAAGAGCACCTACCCCTGAAGTACTAAGAGAAGAGGTATCCCACTTAAAACCTTTGAAAGACCCCCAGCAATGCGAAGTTACTATGCTAAGAGAAGATAAGAATCAAAATAGAAAAAGGAACCCAATGACTCATATCACAGGAAAGAAGGCCAGAAATCTCAGCAAGAAGAAAGCGAAGCTAGAAAAATTGTACGAGGTTCCAGAGAAAACTTCTCAGAAAGAGGGCTTGCAGAACTTGAACCTCACTGGAATAGCAGAACAACGCAGACTAGCACTTTTCCACGGTGAAGCAATGTGACCGTTGGAGGCGTCCCGACCATTAGAACGACGCTCCATAATGGTTAGAAACACAATTGTTGCCGGAAATATCGCCATTGCGTCGTTGGGACCACGACATAACGAATGGATTGAGGCATTTCTGCCCATTGGAGGAGTCTGTTACGAAATTGTCTATTTAATCCGTCGAATGTCTCACCGGGGAAACTTTTACAAATTGTGATTACCCGAACCCACAAAGAACTAATTTCTATCCCACAGTGCTTACTAAGACCTCACCACCCATTTTTCTTACCTCGAGTGTTTTTCCTCCAACCTGAGATATCTAATCTCAAGCGTGTATATCAGGTGAACGCAGTGCAGTAGAGAAGTATGTGGAGGATACCCTCACAGATATTATGGCTAAGAAGGTCATGTCTGCAAGAGCACAGGCTTCATCAACGATAGGATTGCAAGCATCCCCATCGACTGCACGTCGATCTGGTCAATCCCGAACCACGATAGAGAAGAGAAGCAAGCATCGCGATGACTTGGCAAACATGAAGCTCATCTCGTCGGTCCTGCCTGACTATATCCCGCCTTTGGCTGGCATGGTTAGTCATGATAGCGTTCCAAGAGATTTCGAGTACACTCTTATCATTGCATACCTCCTGAAGGGGATACGCGCAGTTGGACCACAACTAGGACTGATCCCTGATCTTAAGATCAATGATTTTAACCTAGGAGACCGAAAGAATTATGTGCTTCTCGCACCGCATAAATATTTGACAAAGAAAACGGGGAAGAAGACGAAGATAGTCCCCCAGCCTTGGACCAAGGAGATCGCGAGGTCCACTATCCTCAATTTCATGAGGATACCCCACTTCGGCAGACATCAGGAGGTTAACGCGTGTGTTAAACTCCTCCTTTCATGCTTCCATGGAGGTTATCTATGGTTAGACATGCGCATGACTGTGGATCCAATGATAATCCACATGATCACTGGATTAAGTATGCAGGGACCAGACCCTCAAAAATTCTACCCTGAGAAGGTTGTTGATCATGCCCTGGCACAGCGAATAAAATACACCTATGGCGATGTGGAGAAGGGGAAGCGGGACTACAAGGTAGCCTCCATCCAAGATGGTGCAATGCATATATATTTCTAGTTGATTGTTGGTAAGCTCATCAGGAAGAACAGACCAACGCAAGTCACGGGGTTCATCATCGACCTCACAGGAAAATGCATTGAAGGAATGTAGATGAACAGGGAGAGCTACCTCGTCAACCAGTTGGAGCAGGATTTCCGCGAAGCACATGACCAGGGCTATGAGTTTCACTTCAGTTGGTTGTTGATTCTCATTGCCTTTTTTTCTTGGGAGATGCTAGAGGGAGAGACCTTCCCTAAAGTCGAGTCATCCGAACCACTGGCCGCGAAGTTCACCACCCTGTGGTATTCGAGCAACATGGAAAAGAAATGGCAGTCCAATGCGGTGTTCCACACCTATTACTTGTAGTTGAAGAGGGCCATTGAATCCTTCCCTCACATGACATTGAATACACTCCATCGATTCAGACCACTTGCAAAGTTCCGCACAGACAGGAACTTCATATATATCACTGCATGTGGGGATGAAAACAAAGAAGAGTCGTAGTCCTATTACAAACTAACCGAGGAAGATATGGAGGAAATAACCAAGGAATGGCCTGCATAATTCCTTGTACCAATTGAACAGAGAGAACTCTCTAACCCCGACCTCATCAGAAGTCCTATGGTCAGTCACGAAGAGTGTGATGGACCAATAAGCAGGAAGAAGAAGAAGGAGAAGGAAAAAGTGCAAGAACTGAACAGTGCATCAGAGGAAACTGCACTTGATTCACCAGGAGGAGGAGGAGGTGACGAAGTGAACCAAGAAAAGAACAAGGAAGAAGACAAACAGGAAAAGGGAGAAGTGACACCACTTAAGAATCCCCTTATGGAGGCCAAGACATCCAAGAAAAGAAATAGTTCTCCAAAGAAACCTTCAGCATAAAATAAGTCATGAGAAAATAATCCCTAGTCACAGACTGTGCTCACATTGGATGACAATGACCTCATCATCATAGCTGTAGAAGACACTTCAGAGGACATTTTGTAACAAAATGAAGCAAAACAAGAGACAATGTGTGACGGTATCGAAGTGGAGCTAAAAGGGTTCCAACAAGCCCTTATTTGAGTCGCGCAGTGTCTACAACGCCATCATTGTCATCAAAAGGTATAGAAGTGGGAGATGAGCCTGCCCAACTATGAATATTAGCAAATGTGACAGAGGCTCACCTTCGACGAGTATAGGAAGAAAAAGAACATGTAACAGAGGCCTTGAAGCAAGCAAAGGAGGAATCTCTAGAGTAATGTCAGGGTGCGCAGCAAGAGCAAGATGACCTTCAGGTGAAGTTTGCAGAGGACAGAGAGCAGATCCAGAGAGAAAAAGACCAGCTACTCATAGAGTATATTGGGGTTAGAGAAGAAGTACCTAGAGAACTTTGCTTTGTGTCGATCCTAGCACAGATGGAAGAAGAGACAACTGAAAATCAAGTGGGGAAGCTTGTTGAATCCATTTAGAAGCTTCGAGCAAGAGCAACAGAGCTGGAATTGCAAGCAGTATCAAGTACTCCATAGGAAGTGTGGGATCAAAGAAAAGAAACTACCAGGGGCGCAGTAGAAAGAATCAGGGCGTTGGCCTTGGAATGTAAACAACTCAGTGACCGAAGTGCTTAGACCTATGAGCACCTTGCAGACGACCCGGAACTGAGAAGATTGGAGGCACAACTCCAGGAGGTGAAACAACAAGCATCAACAGTGAAAGTGTAGCTGAAGCAGATTTCAGTGGTAGAAAAGATGAAAAGTTCATAGGAGGTGCACGTAGTTCAACAACAGGTCAATGCAATCCAAGGTATAGTCATGGAAGTGACCCAGAGACTCCAATCGGTGCAGGACGAAACCTGCACACTTTTTTAAGAGATCGAAGGACAAGGTGCACAGCTGGACCAAGTGGTTACCATAGTGGAACAATGCTTGGAAGGGCCTGCCACCAAGAAATACATTTAGGAGTTCTCTAAATATGAGGATCTGGCGAAGCAGCAGGTCTAGGTAGCTTGAGCCAAGATCAAGGCCTTCAAAGTAGAATTTCCCAGATCATAGTGACTCGAGACAAATCATAGGTGAGTGTTGGGGGCCTGTTGGCCCTCGACCAAGTTTTGAAGAACCTTGGTCATGTTTGACCATTTTTGGGACTTCAACAGTCTGGTCAAAGATAGAGCGTTCGAGCGAAGCAGAGATCGCGGGATCTCGCCCCCTTTTACGGGATTTGTTGGTTTAGGGTTTATGTAACGGGTATGGGATGTTGACCCATGGGTTTACCCATGTTTAGGCCCTTTTTGTAATGTATAAATAAGTATTCAGGTGATGTAAGAGTAGTTGAATCTATGTGATCGAATTGGCTTAGTGCATGACTGGTTGTCTTTGTGCCAATACTATGTTAAGACTTGCATAGGTAAGTGCAAGTGATTGTAAGAAGGCTTTATGCTTGACCTACTCAGGAAAGGAGGATCTGGAAAGGTGCACACAGATCTCCTGTCCTATGTGGAGTTGTATTTTAGGCTCTCTGCATGTAATAATATTGGAAGAAGCTAATAAATAAGAAGAAGAGTTGGTGGATGTAGCCCCACACTGGGGTGAACCACGTATATCCCATGTTATGTGCTTTGTGCTATATTGTCTTGTATTTTCTTAGTGTGTTGTTATGATAGATAGATATATGAATGTTTAGTGTTTATGATCTGAATGAATGCTATATATGCTTTGATTCTATGTGCTAAAGGATTAGATGTGCATAGATTTGGGTTAATACTGCGTTGTTCTGTAACTGGGGTTTTAACCTGCGATGTGAATAAAGGGGTTAAAGACTAATGAATGTTATTGGTTAAGTGCTTTGTTAATTATTGTGATCGCAGATCTGTGTCTCATCTAGGTTGTAGACACTTGAGTCCTACAACCCCCCTGCCTCTACCTCAGGTGAGACTTCATCTGCTCCACAGGTGTTTCCGAAAGGGATGGTAGTTAGGGGTTTTTTGGTGCAATGTTGAAGCGTTGAACCCTGGGTATGCCCCTGTGCCAACAAAATGCCTCTTTCACTCATAGATGTGGGTAAAGGGGGCTCCGATTCATTTCATTGTCGATAGCGGTAGTCATAAGAACCTAATTTTAGCAGAGGTCGTCAAGTGGATGGACCTACCAACAACACCGCACCCACATCCCTACACCATTGATTGGCTTCGCCAAGGAAGAGATCTATGTGTCAGCTAAGAGTGTCGTCTGTCCTATGACATAAAGCCTTTCAAAGATGAGGTATTGTGTGATATTTATCCCCTTCAAGTTTGTGATGTTATTTTAGGACAACCATATTTTTGGAAGCGTCATGTTGTGTATGAGTCTAGACCTTGTAGTGTTATCATTAATTTGGCTAGACAAATGTAAAAGATAACAGAGGTAGCGTCGCCTACCTCTATTTTTTTAATATCTACTAAGCAATGAAGTAAGGTCATTTCACAGACCGGGAAGTTTGTCTTCTTTGTGATCCGTGCTCACAGTAAGCAGAAGGTCACTGCCACATTTGTGGCCTCTACATAAAGAATCTCTTTGCAGTAGAATAAAGTTGACGAGATCATGGAAGAATACAGAGACACCTTCTCCTCACACACCGGGGTACTGACGCACTGCCAAGTAAAGCATCCAATTGATCTGACCCCTAGTGAACCTATACCTAATGGACTAGTCTATCATCTCTCACTGATGGAGAATGAAAAAATCAGGGATCATATACAAGATCTTCTTCAAAAGGGGCACATTAGACCCAACTCCTCCCCTTGTGGAAGCCCAATTGTACTGGTGCAAAAGAAGGATGGGACTTGGTGACTCTGCATTGATTACAGAGCCTTAAAAAAGATCACAGTTAGTAATCGGTACCCAATTCCTAGGATTGATGAACTTCTTGACCAAATCAAGGGGGAAAAGTTCTTCATCAAGATTGACCTAAAGTATGGATACCAACAGGTTCACATCGAACTAACTGATGTATGAAAGACAATTTTCAAATCTAAAGAAGGTCTCTTCGAATGGATGGTCATGCCATTTGGATTAACAAATGCACCAACCACTTTCATGCAGTTGATGGATGATGTATTGAGACCCTTCACCAACTCCTTTGTGGTGGTATATTTGGATGGCATACTCATCTTCAACAAAACTTGGGAGGATCACATGCGACATATTCAAGAGGTTTTGAGCACTCTGCGGTAGTACAAGCTATATGCCAACTTGGAAAAATGTTATTTTGGCATGAACAGGGTCCAATACTTGGGCTACATTGTTGATGAGCATGGGGTACATGTTGATCCAACTATGATCCAAGTCATCCATGACTATCCAACCCCGACCACACTTACCGAGCTTCGGAGCTTCTTGGGACTAGCCAACTTCTACCGATGGCTTGTGTTAGGATTCTCCCATATTGCATGGGCCCTCATCCAGGTGACCAAGGGTGATGGAATGGAAACGTTCATGTGGGGGAAGAAACAACAAATATAATTTGACGATATGAAGCATCACTTGTGATCATCTCCAGTACTATCCTTGCCTGATCTACAACAATCATTCGAGATTGAGACTGATGCATCTGACTATGTTGTAGGCGTAGTCCTCACTCAACACAGTCATGTAGTGGCATACCACAGTGAGACACTCTCAGATACTATCTGTAAATACCCCACCTATGACAAGGAAATGTATTCTATTATACAAGCTTGTTGTCAATGGAAACATTACATTCTAGGAAAAGAGACGATCATCCACATTGGTCAGAAGCCTCGGTTGTTCATATCGACACAAGGGAAATTGCAGAACGACCGCCATCAGAAGCGGTCTACCTACCTGTAGTAGTTCCATATCAACATCAAGTATAATACAAATATCTTAAATCGTGTCGATGACTGCCTCAGTCGACCTCCTATGGTTGCACTCACCATGTGCTCCATTCCTGTGGACATGAGGCATTTGAGTGGCCCCAACTTTATCAATAAGATCTAGACTTTGCCACCACCTATCAGCTCTTGGGTACAGGCGCGACTGTCACTGATTTTCACTTTCAGGATGGACTATCATGCCATCTAGGCCATCTCTATGTTCCTACAAGCGAGCATGAAAAGATGATCTAGGAAGCCCACTACAATCAGGTGGCAGGAAATTTTGGTGTGGAGAAAAATGTGGTCGTTCTTCATAAATATTTTTATTGGCCAAAACTTTGGCAAGACGTCAGCAAGTATATTATGTCTTTCACTTCATGTATCATTCCCAAGACAACCATCAAGAAGAAAGGCTTATACACCCCTCTTCCTACTCTAGAGAAGCCTTGGGAATCAATCTCCATGGATTACATGTCTAGCCTTCTGTCCACCAAGCACGACAATGACTGTGTATTTGTGCTTGTTGATCGGTTTTCGAAGATGGCCATCCTCACCGCCTGCAAGAAGAATATCACAATGATATATACTTCCAATCTCTTCTTCGAACGAGTGTGGGTCCATTTTGGGATACCACAGACCATTATATCTTACTAGGACAACAGGTTCCTCAACACATTTTGGTCGAGTCTTTGGTCATTGTTGGACACCAAGCTCACTAAATCCACTGCTTTCCACCCTCAAACAAATGGACAAACATAGGTCGTCAATCAAATGATTGTGCACATCTTGCACATGTACAACTTTAAGCATCCACGTACATGGGATGAGAGTCTCCCCTATGTTCAAAACAATTACAACAGGGATCTCCATAGCTCCATCGGACATAGCCCATTTCATGTGGGACTGGGATTCCAACCCTTGGGTCCCATTGATGTTTCACTACCTCTTTCCACCACAAAAATAGACTCTTCCCATGTTCAGTCTGAGACCGACAAAGCCACCAGATTCATTGAGCGAATCCATCACATCTGCCAATAGGTCTAAGAGATTTTGCAAAAATCTAATGCTAAGTACAAGTAGTGTCATGATCAACATAGGGTACCACATCAGTTTCAGATTGGCGACAAAGTCTGGTTACATTTGCAGAAGGATCATCTCACAGGGCCCCATCGAAAGCTCCACCCACTTCACTATGGGCCTTACACTATCACCAAGGTTGTTGGTAGCAATGATTTTGAGATCAACACTCCACCCTTCCTTGGCCTGCACCCAATGTTCAATGTGGACCTCCTTTGGCCATATTTTCCACCATTATTAGATACCTCAGAGATTGTATAACAAATGATACCAACAGAGCTCAACCATGAATGCATGGAACAAGCCTCCACTAATTACATAGTGGACACATAGGTCAAGGGCACTCGCCAATAGTGGATCCATCTTTATCGAATTGTCAAGGCAAGGAAAATCCTACACCAAGGAAAGTGGCTCACCCAGGGCCAAATCCAACAGAATTTTCCTCACGTGATGGGGGAACTCAACACAATGGAGACCATTGCTTCCTAAGGGGGGAGGATTGATCTAGGTGGATATTGGTGGCCACCCACCTATTCCAACTGGATCTTCTTGTTTGTTTTTAGTTCAACACGTTCTTTTGTACTTATTTGTAATTGTGGGTTCTACACTTCTGGGTTTGTCTTAATCCCTACACATATTCCAGGTGGATACTGGTGGCCTCTCACCTAATCCAACTGGATTATTTTGTATGCTTTCATGTCATCACGTCTTCTTGTACTTCCAAGGCTGTTTTGTAGGCCTAAACAATATTTTTTTGGCTCACCATAGAGAAACTGTAGACGGAGTCAGAGTTTGACGACATAATGTGTATTTCTCTGGAATACCTTTCTAACGGGCTATCACGCACCTAAAATGTAGGTCGTGTGCAAATGTTACAATCCTAGGAAGTTGAGGTACCAACTTACCCATAGGGGCCCACATGACTTTTGATGTTTCACCTCCTAGGGTTAGGTTTTTGGATGTCTAGGATTTTGGAATTCATGAGTAATATAAAAAAGGCCTATAGAGCCTCATTGTAATTATTCTCCTCAGATGAATGCGCATAGCAGCCACATATCGTCTCAGAGATAGCTACCACCATTCGAGCAAGTGTTTCAGTTATGCAGTTTTACAGTTTCAGCCTATTTCATTATTCAATAGAAGATATTGTTCAGTGGATATCTGTGTTATTCTTCATATATCCATGTTTATTGTATTCATCCTATTAATCAGTTCATTCTGATCCTAAATCCGGATCAAAAGTGGTATAGATGATGGAAACGAAAAACATGGATAATCATATGGAGATGATGGAAAATGTTGTGTATGAATGATGAAAATCATTGATGGAAAATTGAGAATGATTATTGTTCTTATTGATTTTTCTTTTTGCTGATTGATGATTTTATTCCTGTGTAGGTGGCTGCAGAAATTAAGTTTTTGGTACCTGCAAAAAAATATTGTTAATATGCAAATTTTCTTTTCTTGTTTTTTTTCTTCTATACTTTGTTTTTCAAGGCATAAGTTCCATCACTAGTTTTCACCAAATCCTTGCCTCATAAAGCCTCTAATAGATTTTCTTGATTAGGATATTCATTTATTCTTCAGATCTGAGACTACTTCCATTAGAGGTTTTCACCCTTAGATATGTCCTAGATTCCTTTGGTAGGTATTCATCCAAGATTTTTATTCTTTTTTTTTCTCATATCTCTTTATTGGGATGGATTGAGAGAATTTATTCTATCAATCAAGTCCATATTTGGTTTCCTGATTGTTGTTTTGAATTATTCTTTTGTTAGGGGCTCATTGTAAGTATTTAGTCTGAATCCATTCATTAGTAGGGATATTCCTTCTTCATCAATGGTTCTGATCTGAACTGAACCACTATCATAACACTTTTCAATAATGTATGGTTCTAGCCACCTTGTCATCAACTTCCCTTTGAAGTCCTTAAACCTTGAGTCTTAAAACATAGCCCAATCCCCTTCTTTGAACTTTTTGTACTTAATCTTGTTTTCATACCGGTATTTTCTTTGTTGCTGCACTACTTCAGTGTTGAAGAGGGCTCTCATCCTATACTCAAATAAGGAATTTAGTTAGCTCAATATTTCTCTTTATACTGACTGAAAATTCATGTATAATTCAACTATTGTTCTCAATTTATGATATTCAAATTCAATAGGGAGCATGTATTTCTTACCATAGGCTAATTCAAAAGGAGTAAGCCCAGTGGTAGTTTTTCATGTAATTTTGTATGCCCATGATTATTTTGTGATCTTCTTTGACCAATATTTCTTGTTCATGCTCACTATTTTGGTGAGGATGTTTTCTAGATCTCAGTTTGTTACTTCGACTTTCCCATTTGATTGGGAATGGTAGGGTGTTGACTTTTTGTGACGGGTGTTATGTTCCTTCATGATTTCTTCAATAAGTCTTGATGTAAATTGAGGGCCTTGATCTATGACTATCTCCCTTGGATAACCAAACCTTGATAATACACATTCTTTGATGAATGCAACTACATTTGATTATGTGTCATCCTTCATGGCCCTTAATTCAACCCATTTTGTTAGATAGTTTTTGCATACCAATATGTGTTTATTTTTCCTTGATGGAGGATCAATTGGGCCTATGAAGTCCATGCCCCACTTTTCAAATGGTTCCAATGACACTTGGGGCTGTAAAGACATCTCATTCCTCCTTGTAGGTTTCCCCATTCTTTGACATTCATCACAATGTCAAGTGTATTGATGAGCATCTCTATGTATGGTTGTCCAATCATATCTAGCTTGTAAGATCTTATAACTTGTCCTCTTAGCTGCATAAATACCTCCACATGGTTCATCATGACACGCATGTAGGATATCATGCACCTCATCTTCTCTTATGCATATTCTCAAAATTTGTTCTGGGAAAAGTTTGAACAAATAACCTGCAACCCCAAGTGTAGGCTGAACATTTTTGGACAATCTTTCATCTCTCTCTGTAGGATAAATTTTGAGGGAACTTTCTTGTTGTCAGATAATTTTCTATATCGACAAACTAGGGGGTTTTTATTGATATGGAATATATGTTCTCACTTGGAAATTGATTATTGATCATACCTTCTTTAGTAGGGATAGTCAACCTAGAAAATAAATTTGCAACTACATTTTTCTTGCTAGGATTATCAATAATTGTTAGATAAAATTGTTGTAATATCATAAACCATCTAATCATCCTACCATTAATGTTGGGTTTATTCATCAAGTATCTAATGACAACATGATTTGTATGTATACAAACTTTATATCCTATAACATAATGTCTGAATTTATTGAGAGCATGACAACTACTAAAATTTCTTTCTTTGTAACAGTATAGTTGATCTCTATACCAGACATATTTTTACTTATGAAATAGATTGCATAGGGTTTATTGTCTTCATTTTGTCCTAATACTTCTCCTACATCCTTGTCTAATTCATCAGTGTGAATGTGAAATGGAAGAGCCCAATTGGGAGCTTGTAATACAAAAGCAGTTGAGATTTTTTATTTTATTGTCTCAAATGCTTGTTAGTAGTTCAGTGTCCAACAATAATCTACATCTTTGGAAAACAAGGTAAAGAGAGGAGAGACTATCTTAATGAAATCTTTGATGAACCTTCTATAGTATCCTGCATGTCCAAGAAATATTCTTACATATTTTAGTTTCAAAGGGGTAGGAAGTAAAGTGATGATTTTGATATTATATTTGTCTACTTCAATCCCTCTGGAGAACAGATGATTTCATAAAACAATCCCTTCATTCATCAGCAGATTACATTTTTCATTGCTAAGGGATAGATTCATTTCTCTACATATTTGGAGAACCTTATCTAGATTTTCCATGGCTTCATTAAATGAATTGTCATAAGGGGTAAATTTATCCATATAGATATCAAATTTATCATGGATAAGTTCTGAAAATATGCTTATAATTAATCTTTGAAAAGTGGTTGGGGCATTACACAGTCAAAAAGGTAAGACTTTGTATGAAAATGTACCCTAGTGGAAAGTAAAGGTGGTATTGTCTTGATCCTCATGATTGATCTGAATCTGGTTGTATCCACTAAAACCATCCAAAAAGGAAAAGTAATTCTTCCCTTCTAAGACATCCAAAAATTTGTCAATAAAAGGTAGGGGGAAATGGTCCTTTCTGGTAGCCTTGTTCAAATCTTGATACTCCACACATATCCTCCACTTCCCATTCATATTTGGAACAATAACTAGAGGAGAGACCTATTCATTATCTGAAATATGATATATGAATCTGACATCAAGCAACTTTTGAAATTCGTGTTTAACGATGTATTTCATTGTAGGTTCCGTACTTCTTTGGGGCTGCCTAACAGGTTTGCAGTCCTCCTTGATGTAAATATGGTGAGTACAAATAGAAGGATGGGTTGTTTCCATGTCTTTATAATCCCATGCAAAAGCTTCAATATTTATTTTCAATACGTCTGATAGATTTTGTTCTTATTGACTAGTAAGTTTATTGTTGATTTTGTGTTTTTGCAGGGATGATTTCTTTGGTTTTGACAGTCGGATATTCTATTTCAAAAGTGAACAATTCCGTCCATAATTCTTTGTTATTTTTAGCAGAAATTTCATATATGTTATCATCATTTATCCCTTCTATTTTCGCATTGTTTGGATATTGATTTTGCATAAAATTCTCAAGGAAAGTGTCCTCATCACTTGTACTATCAGTCAAAGATGTGTTTATTGTATAGATAGGATAGGCAATTGTTTGTTTCATATGTTCTTCCTCTTCCACCCACATAGGCAAATTTTATGTTATCAAAGGTTGGGAAAGAGGATATAAAACTATTTTCTTTTGGGAAAGGCCATCAGTGATAGTCATATTACATGCTCTACAACCAATGTATGCATATGATGTGGCCAACCATGGCCTTCCCAAAATGAGAGGATATCCATTGGTTTGAGACTTGGATTGAAGGACTCGGAAGTCAGAGGGTACTTCCAAGAATCAATTGAAATTATGATATTTTCTAACATGCCTTCTGGTTTAACTATGGATATGTTTGCTAGTTGTAGGATAGTTGGGGTATCTCTCAAAAATATTCAAAGGTTGAGTCTTAGAATAGTATCTTTAGTCATAACATTGATAAAAACTCCTAGATCAATAAGATTATTTTGGATCAAGGTATTATTAATATGTAAATTTACTAAGGGCCTCCTTGGATCCTAGTATTTAGGTACAATAAACTTCCCAATCATAAGGTCAACTAATTGTCCTATGACATTTATGGTAGGGGAATATTTTTTTTTTTTCCTTGGTCTTCTAATGTATTCTTCCTTGATATATTTATTGAAAATGGGAACATCCTTAACAACTTGTTAGAGAGGTATCTTTATGCATGAATTATCAAGCTCTCCTAAAAGTTATGTTTCCTGAGATGTATAAGTTTTCTTTTCTTGTAATCTTTCAGGGTAAGGAGGGGTTTGTTGTTGAGTTAAGGTAATATCTTCTTTCTCAGATTTTGCATTTCCTATGAGCTTAGGTTCTTGTTGCAATTTTTTTCCTGATCTGAGATTTATCTCTTGTAGTTCCAAAGAATGAGTCTGATAAGTTGCATCATTGTTGTACACAGGTTGAACTTGCGTGTTGTTTGGATTTGGAGCAAGTTGAGCAGGTAGCTGAGGTTGTTTAGGAGGAAAACTATTTTGAGTAGTGTTGTTAGGTTGAGGAGGAGGAGGAAATAATGTAGGTTGAAATTTTTGTGGCCTCCATCCTTGTGGAGGTTGACTCCATTGATTTTATGGCATGCTAGGAACATATTGGTATAGCGGAGGAATTGGAGGTCCTTAATACTGCCAAGGATTTGGATTTTTCCAAGGTGATGGGTTATACCATGGTTGATGAGACAACTGAGAATTATATGCACTAAAATTTTGAACATGATTGAAGTTCAAACCTGTTTGGAATGGTCTTGGTTCTTCAAGCCTCCGTTGATTGATGAAGAATAGTGATTCCACAGTCTCCTCTGCTCCTCAAAATGTAGCTTTCAATCCTGGCAAAGAAGGAAATTTTTCAGTTGGATGATTTTCTTCAAAAATACCACAAACATCTATAAGGTCTAAAGGACACTCATTTCTAGGATGATTTTTAGTGCATCTAGGACAATAGACAACCAATGCTTTCCCTAGTTCCTCTTGTTCTTGTTGATCTGCAAAGTATCCATTTGCATGGATAAAGAGTGTAAAGTATCAATTTGCATGTCCTCTATTAACCTTCCTAATTCATTATTTATAAGAGTTGTAGGGTTAGAAGATTGAGATGCCAAACCTCTATTGATTATACCTTTGTTTTTGGTGGACCTTGAGTGGTTCTTGAATATTCTTTTGATATTATCATAGTCCAACTGGTAGAAATATCCATTGTATAAAAGATTAAATGTTTCCATCAGATCTTCTCTTACTCCTGTGAGTAAGACAAGCTTGAGTGAGTCTTCGTCTAGAGTGAAATTTTGAGCTCTCTTGTAGCTTAGTTGAAATCTCTCTTCAAAGTCTTCTAGAGATTCATCATATCCTTGTGTCATTCATAAAATCTCATCCCTTGTATCTCTTTCTCTACAATAGTATCTGTATCTTTCACTGAAGGTATTTTTCATTTATTCCCAAGTTGTGATACTATTTCCCTCCAAGCTCATAAACCATATTAGAGTTGAATCCTTCAAGGTAGAAGGAAAACGTTTGATCTTATGTTCATCAGTGGTATAATCATATTTCCTACATATAACTGCAAACTCAAACAAGAAAGTGTTAGGATATTCATAAACAAGCCCATGAAAATGAGGTAAGGTAGAAGGACTAATATTTTTCGTCTTGGTTTCTCCATTGGATTCCTGAATAGGGAACTCAAATATTTCTACCATATCTTCTTCACCACCCATGGAAGAAGGTGAGGACTGACTCCCTTCTGAAATATTTTCAAATTCTCTAGCTTCCCTTTCCAAGAAAATTTCTATTGTTTCAGGACCAAAGTATGGATTGATTGGACCTGTTTTTGTGGTGGGGGTTTTTGTTAAAAAAAAAAATCATTTCCTATCTCTAGGTCTAGTCATTCTTGAAATCAAAAGAAAGTGATTTTTTTTTCTTGTATATAATGCAAACAGTGAGTGTGACAATGAGCTTATCAATACTCACATGAAGTGAAATCACTTGGGTTGTTACACTACAAAAATTCTATAGTAAATTTGGCCTTGTGACTAAGGTATCATTTTTGTTTCTCCAAGTCACACAAAAGAAAAAGAAAAAAAAAAATAACATGCAGACTTCAACACCTCCCCGACAATGATGTCAAAAAGTGATGGTCCCAGGAATAGAAACAATAATTTATTGTACCATTGGATTCCTAATTTACTTTTTCAACTCGGGGTTCGTACAAAATTAAGAGGTGATATTCATTGTATGTGCAGTATGCAATTGTCGTTAGCAAAGTTTTGAGACTGATCAAAGGTTAAAAATGTGCAGGAAAATTAAATGACAAAAAGCAGCTCTAAACTAATTTCTTGAAGGAAACACACCAATATTAAAGTACAACTAATCTAGACTACATGGAAATAAATTATTCTAGATTCATCAAAGAATATTGAATCAAGAAGATTAAACTGAAGAAAAAACATGAATTCAATCTAATCTGTGACAAAAAGTTGTAGTAGAATTAAAGCTATATTAATGCATGAATAAAACAAGATAATTGGCTAACCCTTTAATCAATAGCAATCTAAATGTATTTTTATTGTTTATTGATGCTTTTTGTGAAAAAAATATCAAGTTAAGTCAAAATATGAAGCTGAAACAGAGCTACGGGATATTTCTATAGGAACTGTGTAGTTCTACAGGAGTTGCGCGGTTTCCTACAGGAAGAAAAATGGAGTCTAAAAAGGTAGTGCAAGTATTTAAAATCATGAACAAAGATATACTATAAATAAATGAAGTGAATCTGAGGTTATTGGACTTGGGAGGCACCTAGGAGTGCTCCAAGAGGCAATTGAACATTTCTATAGGATTCATGTTGTGACTAGATAACTTGTGATAAATATGGCAAAAGATAGAATTAGTTATGCAAAGCTATATTAAACTTCAAAAGAGAATAAAATATTATCTAAACATGCATGAAAACTACATAAATTGTAATAGGTTCATTGAGCCCTCTTGGATGGGCCCTACCCAAGAAGCACAAGGAGCCAAAAAGAAACTTTAATAGACTGAAAGAAAAACCATATTTATTTCATAAATATCAATAATACATTAAGAGCGGGAAATTTTTGAGTTCTCAATACAAGTCTTCACAAAATCTCCACACAATACTTCTCCAAAATTCTCTATATTGCTCTCCTAGGCTATAGGTCTATATATAACTAGAGAGTTTGACCTCCTTTCCTAAATCATGGAGAGAAATGGGTGAATGAGGGATCCTAGCCCTTTACACATGTATCTTCAACTTCCATTGATCAAAAGTGGTTATTAATTCACAAGGAGCGCTCTTGGAGGTAGGTAGGGACATGTTCCCTTGATATTTGGTTGGCAACTCCTTGAGGGAGAAAAAATCCCCTATTTCTAGGAGGTTGGTGCCCTTGACTCCTACATTTCAACCTAGTTGGTGGAATACATATATTTTTAAAAAAATATTAGTGCAAAATGGTATATTATACACAAAAATCCACCTCAATGATACATTCATTAAGAAACATACAAAATACCCATGACTGACTATTAAATATGGTCAAAAGAAAACATCAAGTCATTTTATGGTGGAAAATGTGCCAAATATGAGCCTTTAGAATGGATAATAATGGGGCTCATCAATAACCTCACGGGGAGGAAATTTTAGATAAGCATATACCACTATGGTTTGAAACATTTGTTTGGATAGCCCACATTAAATACTAGACAAACTAGATGGTTGAAATTCCTTAGTGAATATGACTTTAAAATTAAGAAAATCAAAGACAAGGAGAACCAAGTGGTTGATGCACTCAGTAGAAGAGCACACAAGATGAATGATACAACCATTAGCATATATATATATATAAAAGATAAAATTATTGAAACAACACATTCATATCAACGTTATTTAAAAATAAAAGAAACATTACAACAAGACAATTTACAATAGAAATTTAAATATTATGAGCTGCAAGAGGATGGAACCCTCATGTACATAGGTAAGGTATATGTTCCAAATTCAATAGAGATGAAAATATAGTGCCGAGAGAAATTCATAATGTTCCATATGTTGGGCACCCAGGATATCAAAATTCAATTACTATGTAAGAAGCCAATACTTTTGGCTAGGAATAAATAAAGAAGTGGCTAATTAAATTGTTAGGTGTTTAGAGTGCCAGAAGGTGAACACCGAACATAGAAATCCAACCAGAATACTACAACCATTTCCCATTCTTGAATGGAAAAGAAGTGTTTACAATCAATTTTATTACTAAGCTTCCCAGAACATTGAATAATCATGACTCCATTATGTGGTGGTGGATAAACTAACTAAGGCCGCACATTTTATTCCAGTAAAGACTACAGACAAGGTAGAAAACATTGTAGGAATTTATATGAAAGAAGTTTCCAAGATACATGGAGTGCCCAAGGCTATTGTTTCAGACAAAGATCCCAAGTTTACCTCTAATTTTTGGAAGGGGTTATTCAAAGGCTTTGGGACAAATTTAAATCTTAGTACAACGTATCAACTAGAGTTAGATGGGAAAATAGAGAGGACCAACAGAATAATTAAAGACATGATTAGGATGTATGTGATGAACCTACCATCAAAGTGGGAAGATTATGTCCACTTACTGAAATTTTCCTACAATAATGGGTATCAAGTCTCATTAAAAATGAGCCCATTTGAAGCATTGTATGGCACAAAGTGTAACACACTAGTGAGCTAGGATAACTCAATAGAAAAATTTGTCATTGGGCCAGATTTGTTAAAAGAAATGGAAGAGAAAGTGACAAAGATCAAATAGAATTTAAAGGCTTCCTAGGACATGAAAAATTTTATATAGACAAGAATAATTTTTTTAGAGATTTAAAAGTGGGCGAACATGTATTTTTAAAAGTGAAAGTGAAAACAAGTTCTCTAATATTGGGTGGCTACCCAACATTGGTAGCAATATATTGTCGGACTTTTGAGATCTTAGAAAATATAGACCCAGTTGCATACATGATAGCATTTATGGCATCCATGAGAGTGCATAATGTATTTCATGTGTCATTATTAATTAAATATGTTTCCGACCCTAACCACATAATTGTGGAATGTGATCCAGGTGGAGAAGGAAGGACATTTTCGGGTGGAACCAGTATGCATCCTGGACCGGAACTTCAAAGTGCTCAAGAATAAAGATATAGGGTTGGTAAAGGTCCAATGGACCTCCTATGGTCCTGAAGACACAACATGGGAGCATGAAGAAACTACATGGGAGGAATACCTATAAATTTTTAACAATTATGGAGAAAAAAAAAAAACTAAAAATGCAAGACTCAATTTTGGGAAGCTAGAGTTCCAGAACCACATCTCAGTGTTCCTCGTCACTTGTGCTGACAACCTTGATAAAAGGAAGTTTTATCTTGATCGACTGGGAGCATTGAAAGGGGAACATTCCTTGGGTTAATAGGTTGAGAGGAACAAGATATTGTGGTTGAAATTGTTGTTGGAGGGTAAATAGATTGAAAAAAATTGTTTTTTGAATATTATGATGCAAAATTTGTACATGTGTATTGGCATGGTGTTGTGCACTGAGGATGGTGAAAATTTGTATGGGAGGGGGAATGTAATGTTCCTACTATAATCCCCAGTTTAATTAATGCATAATGTAGATATGAATGTGGCTATGGCTAAGTGATTGAATATGTGAATTGTGTTTTCTAAATTTTAATAAATACATGAGATGTAAATTACTAGGGGACATGGACAAAGATGGGGGATGATTTTTCCACAAGAGAAGCGAGTGTCTAAAAGGGGTCCAAGGGGGGATTTTTTTATGGGTATTAATCCAAACCCACATTCATGAATTTTATTATCATTGTGTATAAAACTTATATTTCTTGTTTGAGTGTATGAGATCTTAGTCATTGAATACCTATAAGAGGGTGGGTGTAAAAAACCATATCCCATAGTTATTGGGAGCATGGGGTTGAGTACAATCAATTTGGGGATGAGTGTGAGTAAAAAAATAGGAAAATAAAGGAATTTTGTATGGCAATAGACAACAATTTTAGGGAGTCATGTTTTTGCATGAGTAGGGGAAGAAAAAAAGAGCTTTGGAGATGGACCAATAATGGATGGAGAATTTTGCATCATTTTTGTAGTTGAATACTGAAGAAACAAGTTTTCAATATTGTAGAAGAACCAGGTTGTCAGGCCTGAAGAGTGAACTCATATGTGATTTTCACTAGAGAAACAAGCTTTTTTTTGTTTTCCTCGTAGTTTTCATGAATGTGAGTTCCCTTGAGTTTCCAATGGTGAGATTCATGACTACCTATAATATAGAGACCCTAATAAATGAATGGGATGCCCAATAGAATGAGAGCTGAAGAGGTAAATTTATTAGGTTGGGCAGGTCGAGAGGAAGAGAGCTGGTGGAAAATCAGAATAGCTATAAGAGAATACCAGTGGGTTGTGGGATTATCTGAGTTGTGAGTGGAAAGTGAGAGACACCCTATTTTTTGGATTAATATCCAAATATTGGGGGTTATTTTATATTGATATATAGAACAAAAAGTATATGGTTGGGTGTTATTCCCATCCCAAGCAACTGGTTGCACAACGTTTTTAAAATATAAGTGTTTTTATCATGAATCTGGGTTATATTACAAGTTTTAATTGAGGTGCTTTTACTCTGTGTGTGAGAACGATTTATATGATGCTCTGATGATGTATTAGTTTCACTCATGTTTATTTCAATAGGCTTCAATTGCATTTATAATTAATTATAGTAGAATGGTTAAATTTGTGTGTATTCCTATAGCTAGTAAGGTGTAAGATTATTTAGCATAAAAAATGTTTATTTTATGAGTATTTATGTGTGGTAATGTTCCTCATTTAAGATGGTGGACATTACATGTAGGAAATATAATCATCCACATATAAGTTTCTTTGTACTTGATTTCTTGAATCCATGGATAGAAGGTTCTTCTTCTTTGCATCTTTCTTACGATCCTTAGGGTTCAACTCTAGATGTAGTTTCCAACACTTTTGTTCAATGAGACCATCAATATTGCAATGGTTACAATAGTTACTTGGTTCCTTGCACTAATTTGCAATGGTTTTCATATTCTTGTCTTTCCCTTTGCACTTCTTCTTCCCCTCCTTGGAATCATCTTGGTGCTCTTTCTATTTGGAACCACTTGGTTGTCCTTTATTGTGGCCTATATTTTCCATATAACATGCTTTTACACAGGCCTTGTCAAATGTCATGGGATTGAAGAGCATCGCTTACTTTTTCAAATTATTATGTAGACCCCCTATATGCTTGAGGATTACATCTAGGTTCTTATGAGAGATACCCAACATGATAACCATCTTCCTAAATTTGGTGGTGTACTCTTGCACACTCTTCCCCTGCCTTTGCCTAAAGCAATGTCAATGGATCCATTGGTCCTATACATAATCAATAGGGAATAACTGGGATTTAATGAGGGTTTTGAAATCCTCCCACTTAGTTATTGGTAAATCACCCTCCACCCTAAGTATTTGTTTGTGACTTTCCCACCAAACTAATGCATGGCCCTCTAATTTCACTCTGGAAAATAAAATGTTTTACTCTTCTTATATATGGTGGACATTGAAATTGACCTCTAACTATTGCAACCAATGATTCAACTTTACTGCATCGATCTCACCTTCGTATGGTTTGATATATAAATTTTCTTCCATTTTAAATAAATTATATGAACGGGTAATGAAACTATAACGTATATGCTCTTTCTCAGGCTCTTTCCTTGACTCCTTTTTTGGGTCTTCATTATCTTCTAGTTTCCCCTCTAATTCAATCTCTAAGTTAGAGCCTCCAACCTCCATGAGCAGTCCTAGTTTTTTTTCTAGAGCCACCATGAGGAGGGTCATATTATGAGATACATCAATGACTTTCTCTTCCAACCTCACAAATCTCTCTTCTATGATATTTCTAGGGTCATTGTGAATAAACTCATCCTCCATGGCTAAGGTTCGACGACTTTCTTCATAAGCCAATTCCTAGATCCTGCAACTTTCCAAAAATACCATAAAGAAAAATTCTTGAATACTAATATGATCTATAAACTGCATTGGATATTTCACTAGAATAGTTTGTCACAATAGATCTTGTATTATACTGAAATATTTTACTATGCAAGTTTAATTTTCTTAGATCTCAAATTTAAAATCGTTGGCTTAATGCTCAAATTAATGAAATAACTGAAATGTGAAAATGAATGATTAATAAAAAGAACACACCATTCACACAAATGAACACAAGATGTATCCTGGGAAACCCAATACGAGAGAAAACCCACCTTGAAGGTGAGTCCTATGCCATGCTCTCTTTTCTTCAGTTATGAAATGCAAGTACAAAGAAAAGAGGACACTCACTATGGAGTTTCCTATGACTATGTGGATTGAATTGCTACTACACACTCTTCTTCCTACATGTGTTGCGCTCTCAAATCCCACTCATTGGATGCTCTACTAAACTATGTAACAAGTACAATACAAAAGAATGGAACCCCCTCTCCTCCTAGCAGCTCGTTATTTAACATAGATGAATAGTTGTCTAGGGTTAGGGTTTTGACTTCCTCTACCATCAATTAGTGATCAGGTTTGGACCTCCTAGAATATTCTTGAAAATCCACACATGGATAGACCCACACATTTGATTAATGAGGGATGACCCATCCACTCGTACCATGGTGTTCAACAAGGTAGGTCAACTTGTGGGAGGCATAAATTCTTCATACGAGTTCTGATTGAGGTGATTTTTTCAATGTTTGAAAGGTATCATGGTGTAGAACATCGTCAAGGGTGTGTGAAAAAGTTTCAGATGATTTAACCCCAAAAATTCCATTTAATGACTGAAAATGGCTTTGAAAGGTTCCAAGCCACAATTGTTCAAACTGGGACCTACCACTAAAATGGCCCTATAAGCCGATTCCTCCAATTTTTTCCTCCCAGAAAGCACTAATATATATGACAAATTATACGAATGATCAATCTGGATCAAGCATACATTTTAAAATTTCCATGCACATAAGGAAGTCAAATTACAAATTTTAATTGAAATAAATTTCAATTATGGGGATAATGTAGTAAAAGTAGAAAAATTTACCACTCCTAATATGTCACTTAATCCCAACTCTTTAGTAAAAAAAAAATGGTTTATTTCTCACAGATTCTTTTTAAAACATAGAAAAATATTTATTATAACTCTCAAAACTATAAAATAATCATTTGTTTTCATCCCAAGGTAAAAACAAATACCAACCACAACATTTTTTAAACAAGAATATATGTATTTGTATAAGAAAATTAATACATCCACACTAGTCAACATGATAATAAATTTATATGATAACTGTCCAACAAAAGTTTCTGATATTTTTCCAAAAATTGAAAATAGTTATCTATGGAGACAAAAAAATCCTTCACAAAGGATTTATAATAACTACTACTAGTATAGATTATGAAAAATACTCCTAATATCAAGCAAAATTTAAAAAACATTATACATTATTATTGAATAAAATAAGGGTGACTATAAGTTTCCTCCTAGTTCTATACACTATTAATGAATTTTTGGTCCACATTTAGCATTTACATGTCCTCCTATTGTTGTTGGATTGTCACATATTCTTTTACCTCCTCCACTACAAACCAAATTGAGCCTAGCGTTCGAAGTAGTTGAAGTATTGTTTCTTACTAGTCTGACAACCAAATGTTGGAGAAAATCACACTCACCTTGAAGGTCTTCAATTTGTCTCCTTGGATTGAGTAAAGTTTCCAGTATGAAGGAAACTTCATAATTTCTAGCCTCTTCCTGGAATGTGGCCTACCAGTAATTGAAAAAATTGAGTTCCTATTGTCAATGAAATAATCCTCATGTCTTCTTAAAACTCTATGGATTTTGATAGTTTCACATAATGTACATCTCCTAGAATTCCCATGATCCATTTTGGTATCCCAACATAACATCTAGGAAAACCCCTTATCTCTACCAATATCACTTAGACTAACCATCCCAACTTTGCTAACCAACATTCGCTCAAAAACGTAGAAGAATAATAAAATTCCTAAGAAACTAAGATTTTTCAAATTCACTCTAAGAGGATCAAGGGGATTATAAAGTAGAAAATGCCACTAGACCAAAAAAAACACTGAAAACAACTCAGACTAACCAAACGAAACTAAGCCACATGAACTAGAATCTAAAGAGGTTGAGCCATGCTAACTATTGTGACCCAAACTGAAAAAACCCAATCCACCAAGCCAACATAAAATAGAGCCCCACAAAAGAAATCTAGAAATAGATCCATCGTAACCACGTGAACAAAGGCCAACAAAGCATGTGACCAGTAGACCACCAAGGCTAGGGTCCCACAAAGACAATCTAGAAGAGAAAAAGTTCAATTGATATTCCCAATCCAAACCAAGATGAGACAAAACCAAGAGGCAGAGACCAAGAAAACACCAAGAGTATCAAAACATCAAACCTAAAATGAGAGCCAATATCCCACCTACAATAAAACTTAAAATTTGGAGCAATCGATGTGCCTAATCCTGCATTAACCTTTGAATGTGTGGAGTACCACGAGATAAATTATCCTTAATCGCTATTAATTGTAATTAACCTTCCCATGCATATTGACATGCCAATTTTCTATCATGCAAGGTCATTTCATAACTATGGTTCGATACTTAGGGGATGGGGAAGAATATTACCTCCCCACATTTTAACCTGAATTTTCTATAATTCAAAATGACAACCTTGTTAGCTAGACGATTTACCTAATGGTCGAGCAAACTTAAGATGTCAAAATCAAATGACTTCCTTCCTTATTTCCTTGATAGGAATTATTAGATTTCCATCACCTGGAAAGTAAGCTCTTCGCATCATCTTGATGATTAAATCCAAGCCCCCTATTACAATAATATTTTTGATATGATTTCCGTCGATAATCATCAACCCATGGAATAATTCCAAATCCTTTGTGTGGTTGTTTGAACCTCTACCAAATCCCCACTCAATGGTTTTTTCTTGGTTTCCTTCAGGATTGAGAATGATCCCTCCCCTCCACACCTGCCACTCCTATATTCCCCTTGGAAGCACCATGAAAGAATAATATAAACTTCCTGTGTGATTGTTTCAATTTCATAGATTCCTCTTCCCCCATGCAAACTTGTCACTTAATACCAAGTGGGGGAATAATAATGGATGTATTTTCTATTGGAATATGTTTGTCTAACATTCCTCCAAGCCAATCTCATTATTCATATTCGAGAAGTATAATATTGTGTCATTTCATCCCTTTAGCTTGGATTACTTCTAACGACAAAATATGATATTTAATTGCAGCACTGATGATTGTTGTGTGGGTTTTTTGGAAGATAGCTTTATTTCTTGCAAGACAAATCTCCTAGAAAATGAATTTTGGCGCTACTAGCCATATTCTTTTGAGAATTGGCTTGTTCATGAAAGTTCATGTGTATTTTGTATGCCAAAATGTGAACATTTATTTCCAAGATTCTGAAAAGGTGACCTTATGAATAATTTATTTTAAAAATGTGATGCCAAACCTGCATAAAGTATCAACATTCAAAGAACAAATGTCTTTGGGTTTCACATGCTTTTTTGCACAAAGCACATCTATATGGATTTAGTATCCCTCTCTTTTGTAGGTTCACTACTAATAATAGTTTCCAATGGACCATGATCTAGAAAATGTTGATTTTGGGTAAGGAATATTCTCTCTATATATGTTGATATATATGTGAGTTAGGAATCATCAACGAGTATGAAAGTAGACTAATGTATCCCAAATTCACTAAGTATTCAATACCTTTTGATTCCCATCCTCATTCATTCAAGTGTTTGTATCCATAGGGGTGAAAACAACCAAGTTCTTGAGTACAAGTTCAAGAGATAGAGAGAGGTGTGGAGGAGGTGAGAGGAATTTCTATCCAATCCATTGGTTTCCAAGAGCATCCCACTCTAAGATATAAAAAAAATTGTGATCCCATTCTCCATGAATCAATATTTAAGAATTGTTATATGTCTGAATGTTTCTAGCAGTGGATTTCCTAATATACCATCAATATATATGTTTATTAGTTTGTCATTCCAAGGACATCATGTTAACTTAGACTATATTAATGGGACCATTGTCTTGAAAAGTATCCATATCTATGATCCTTTTAATCTACCCAAGAAGTGTCCAAACATATTTTCTTGTTTCTTTGAAAATATTTCTTTGACATTATATTTTTCCACCATTCTTGCTTTCCTAAAATTAACTACCAAAGGATATTTACCCCCATTGCTAAATTCACGAAAGAGGTATATTTTATATCTAGTTATCCATTCTCTTTCAAAGCTCTGACTATGTTCCAATTAATTAAGTGGAACTTCTTGGTGTTTGTTTTTTCTCCTTTCCACAAGAATTTTTTAACTTCTCTTGCCACCACTACATGATGCTTATGGGAGCTAGCATTGTTGAGTATTGAAAGATTTGGAGAGTTGAAAAAAATGACTTAATGAGAATGGCTCTTCCTATTAGGTTTAACCATTTTGAACCCGATTGTTGCATCTTGATTTTCATTTTTCCTATCACTCCTTTCCAAGAATCACAGGTCAATTTAATTAGATATATTGGTGTCCCCAAATATTTGAATGGTGTTCATGTAGTTGAGCATGGAAATCCCAATATTATTGAAATGGCATGGAGCTAAAGGGCATTGATATTCTATCCATATATCTAATTTTTCCCATTACTAACTTTCCCTCTAGAATAATTAAGGATGCAATCTATAATTGACTTAAATTGCTTTGCAATAATAGTCAAAGCGCTTCATATAAGCAGCATATCATTTACAAATTGAGAGTGGTTAATTCCTCTTAATCCTCTGGTGAAGTTGATCCCATACACCTACCTATATATTAACTCAAATTATAATTTCATGCGGAAATATTCAACCATGATAATATACAATAGGTGGGAGAGAGGATATACTTGGTGTAGTCCTCGCTTGCTCTTGAAAAAAAGGGTTTGATATTCCATTTACTAGGGGGGGAATCCACAAGGAGTCAATACATGCCTTAACCAAGAAAAAAAGAACTCTTCAAAACCAAATTTGCAAAGAACATCATATAGAAAAGAGTGATGTATCCTATTAAAGGAATTTTCCATGTCCATTTTAATAATTATGCCTTTTTCTTTATTGACTCTGTTGGAATGAATTTCCCCTTATACCAGAACAATATTATCAACAATTTTTTGTTTTTGCATAAACTTGCCATGATTTTTTTCATGTTTTATACAAAGAGTTACATAATGAAATAGGCCATAATCTAGCAAACTAAGTCGGATTTGTTTCCTTAGGGATGATAGCTAAGAAGTAAGAATTGGTGCTTCCACCTACCCTCCTTTTATTTTGAGAATGGATCAACATTCACTTGATATCAAAATTGATAATATACCAACATACTTGGAAGGAGTGAATGGAGAAACCATTTGGCCCTAGAGATTTATCTCGATCTAGCCCCCGAGTGGATTTTAGAATTTTGGATTCTTCAATCTCTCTAGATAATTTTGCATTCTCTTCAGGGGAGACCAAATAGGGAATGTGATTTAACATAGGATCATTTTATTCCTCCTTTATGTATAGGTATTAAAAATTCACATGGGATGTTTCTTTGACTGCACAAAGTCGCTCAGCCTTGATCCATCCTCAAGGTTGATTTCCTTAATAATGTTTTTTTGTCTTCTTACTTTGGCTTGCCTATGGAAGAACGAAGTATTGTTTTCACCTGATTTTAACCAAAGGCTCATGTAATTGAGCCTCCATTCATCTTCCTCCTTCTGATAAGATTTATATTTGTTGTATAGTTCTCTTTCCTCTACCAAATTTTGTTTTGAAACTTCCCTTGTCTCCATTTCATGTTGAATGAATCCTAACTATTCTCGAAGTATTTTTTTTTCTTGATCTAGGGCAATGTAAGGACTTTTGACCCAATCCTTGAGAGCTTGCTTAACATCTAGAAGTTTTGACTCCTAGATAGAAGAATTAGATCCAAAGATTATCTAATTCTAGGTAGATGAGATGACATCAAATATACCAGGATTTTGAAGCCATAAGGGGAAAAAGAAAAAGGGAATGGGACCGATATTTTTGGGTTTCCCAATTTTAAGGACAATGGGATTGTGATTCAAAAGAGTAGAGGAAATAATATTGGAGGAGATGGGTTGATCCCTCAAAAAAAATTCACTATGAATAAGGAAGTGATCTACTCTATTTGTTATGTGTCATAAACCAATTAATATATTATTCCAAGTATATCTCCCTTTGGCATGCTTAACATATATCAAATCCTAATTTGCAATAAGGTCTTACATCCTTTTTCACATTGAGTCTTTCACAATGATGCCTCCTCATTTTTCTTTATTTAATAGGTGTATATTGAAATCTATATACACTATGTTATTCCTAGCGACTTTAGAATATTTATTTGCTTGCAAACATGCCTAGAAACCTACCTTTTCCAAATAATGAACTAGCTTATAAATTCAAAGATATGGAATGACAAACTTGATTATTGATGCATGAAATAGGTTAGGATCTAACGTTGAGAACATTGGGAGAATTCCAACGCAATTTGGGAGGGGTCCCATAAAGTACATACTCCTCCTAAATATCCTCTTTCGTTGGTCGATATTCGAGTGAACATTTTACATTATTTTCTACTAATATATAACACTTCATTCTCCTCTTAGTCTCTTGAATGAGGAGCATTGATGGTTTTTCATCCCTTATCAAATCTATAAGAGATTCTTCTTGAATTGTCTACCCATGCCTCTACAATTACAGGAGACTACAATCATTATTTAACAATGGGATTCTTGAGACCACCTCTAGAGGATTCCAAAGGTGCTTGATGTCCTCGGCTCTTCAAATATTGAGTTTTATCCCCTACCCCAAGAAATATTCGTATTGTAGTTCGAATGTACAACATTTTTTCTTTATTTTTTGCTTCCTCTCTTTTTTCCTTAATTGTATTCTTGCCTATTTTTTTCTTGTTCTTTCATCTTCAGTGACATGTTCTTCAATATGTTATTGAGATTTCTTCCTAGTCATAACACCACTTGATTGAAATTGTGATTTTTTCATGGTATGATTGTTGGATTATTGAGAGGGGGGGTGAATCAGTAATAGAACAATTTAATCCTTTTAAACCATATAATCTAAGTGTTATATCAATGAAGCATTATCATCCAATAACTGCAGAGTAAATAAGAAATGAACAAATGAACAAACATACACATACACAGTACACCAGTGTTTTACGTGGAAACCCAAATCAGGAGAAAACCACGGAACGCTTTTTATTATATGTCTTGAATATTTACATCCATTGGAAGCACCAACTTCCTTTTTTTTCCAGCTGTAACTGGAAGGAGGCTCCAACCCCCTAGTTTCTCAGGCTACAACCTGAGGGAAGCTCCAACTCCCCAATTCTCTGGCTACAACCCCCTATGTTCTACAGCTACAACCACCTGTCCTTGCCCCGTCCTGCCACCCTGAAGTAGAAGTAGAATGATGGAACCACTGTCAACCTGTCACTGTGAGATATACTAATGTAAACCTGTACCAATAAATATGAACCATGCATCAACCTGTACCTCAACCTGTAATCAACTTGTACCATAAATAAGTGCATCAACCATGCACCAACCTGTACCAAATAACCTGTAATCAACCTGTACCATAAACAAGTGCATCCAACCATGTACCAAGTATGTACCAATCATGTGTCAACTACTCATCAATATGTACCAACATCATCAACTATACACCTCATGTATGTGCCAACTCGTCAACTACTTGTCTTAACCATGTACTCAACATGTACCTCAACCAAAAGACCTCATCAATTTCATCATCCAAATCTTATTTGTAGCTCTATAATAGACCTCATGTATATGATCACATTCCTGCAAACCTTCCTTAACTTCAACAACAAGAGACTAGCATTTTCATCAAACTTTTCTTTAGTCTCACATGCCTAGTTTTGGATTAGTCAACAACCCTAACTTGAAGTAATCATAAATTTGTACCTGTAATGTATAAAGATCTGAAACTGATACACCATGTTCTTCAATTTATTTTATACAATTACTCTAGGTTTCACTACTAGGAACCTCTCAGAAAAGGAGTTATAGCAAAAATGCCATATCTTACTTAATTATGGCTTATTCTAGAGAGCGACCTTGTAGAGCGTGCTGCACACGGAATATTCATTGAATTGATCTGAAACTGTTACAAAACATACTAAACATTGTACCCTAACCAACACATTTGGTTTCCCCGAATTTGGATCTGTTATGAAGAAGTTATGACATTTTTACCCGAAACACCTGTTTTTGACTAGTTTCAGGACTAGCCACAAATCCTATTTTCCACGGAGTGTAACTCCAAAAATACAATGACCCACAAGATGAATTTTTTACCATAGATACTTGGATATGTTTTCTCAATGGAATAGAAATTTCATGGTCTGATAAATTATAGAAAAAAAATTATAGCGAAAATAATGATATGACCTGCAAATAACATACCTTAGAAAGCACCATCAAAAGAATTTATCCTTCCTTGCATTTCGGCCTTATTTTCTTCACCTTCCCTCAGAATTTCAACTTAGATATCCTTGGTTACCTCAAACACCTATAGATATTCAATATGATCAAGTGTGATTAAAATTAGAGAGCCTTTCCTCTTATTTATACTCTCCAAGTAGCTTCCTTAAAAACATCTTCTAGGTCACTTGGCCCCACTTTCCTTATTTTAGGGTTAACCCACTTCTAATTTATCCATTAAATGTATTGTTGACATAATTTATTTTTTATTCACTTTGAATTATAATACACTCATTACTTCACTTTATTATTTACCTTTTAAAATCTCTTAAACCACTTTGACTACTTTGACCTTTTGGGGCTTCTAGATGACATATGAGGGTCCTCCAACTTCGTAAGTCCATAACACTCAAACCGTGAGGATTTATGTGACGTTCCACATACCAGAAGAAATGGAATGACATGTACTATCCATATAGAATAGTATTATCTGAAAATATATCATAACTCATACCGTTATCCATCAAACAAACTTAGGTCCATTACACAAACCTGGGGTCTCCAACTTCTCATGGCCATAACTCTCTAACCGTGAGGAGTTATGTGACGTTCCACATACCACCAGAAATGGAATGACAAGAACTATCCATATAGTATAGTTTACCTAACAAATTCATTATCCTTCATCTCATTATTTCACAATTAATCATGGGTTCTCTTACTCCACAAAGCATCTTCCCGTGAGGGCTTTCAGCATAAGGGAACCACTTTGGAGTTCATCCATCTTTACTTCTTATCAACCATGACAAGACAATAATGAGTCATCTTTACATCAAACAATCTTGGGTCCATTACCCAAACCTTTGTGTTGCAGGTCTTTCTTCAAGGGTTGACATCAATGACAACCAACCTTAATCAACAATCTCCCCCTTTGGCATTGATGGAAACACTCTGATGCAATACTGAAATCATATCACTCATGCTCCCCCTGGAACCATGCCTCTGTCCTCTGTATCTGATAAATTTTACTCTATCCTCTGCATCTGATAAATCTCTCCCCCTTTGTCATCAATGGATGCTCCCCCTGAATGAACTGTCCTCTTATAGTGCTTCTTCATGTACATCTAAGACATATAAGATAAGAATTCAAAAATCATTCAAAAATCATTCATTTTGGAGTAGAAATAAATCCAAGTATTTGGCGAAGATATTCGAAGGCTTCCCATGGAAGTGGTTTTGTAAAGATGTTTGTCACTTGTTCTTGTGTGCCCACATACTCAACTCTGATGTTATTTTCTGCAACATGTTCCCGTAGAAAGTGATACTTGATTGGAATGTGCTTCTTCTTGGAGTGCATCACTGGGTTTTTTGAGATACTTATGGCACTTGTATTATCATAATATATTGGAATGGGCTCATCATACTCAACCTATATATCTGTCAAAGTTTATTTCATCCAAAGAACCTGTGTACAACATGTTGTTGCTGCATATACTCTGCCTCGATTGTAGATAGAGATACTGATGATTGTTTCTTGCTTAGACACGATACCAAACACTCACCTAAGTAGAACACTGCTCCACTGGTGCTTCGTCAGTCATCAATACAACTTGTCCAATCTACATCTGTGTAGGCAATAAGTGATATATCTTTTCCTTTGGGATACCATAATCCAAACTCTTTTGTTCCTTTGAGATATTTGAAAATCCTCTTTACTGCTAATACATGTGATTCCTTTGGTGTTGCTTGAAATCGTGCCACCTGTCCAAATGCTTGCATTACATCTGGTTTGGATGTTGTCACATATAGTAGGCTCCCAATCATTGACATGTATTGCCTCTGATCTGTAGACTTCGAATCATCATCTTTGCTCAACTTACAACTAGTTTTCATGGGAGTGATAACTGGTTTGCAATCTTCCATTCCGAACCTCTTTAGCATTTCTCTGATATACTTGGTTTGAGAAATACAAATTCCTTGGTTGCTTTGATGTATATGAAGTCCTAGAAAGAAGGATAGTTCTCCAAGTCACGACATTTCAAATTCATTCTACATGTCTTTTGCAAATTTCTGGCTTAACCTGTCATCATCACTACCAAAAATAATATCATCAACATAAACTTCAATTAATAAAATATTACATTGACTTATCTTGATGTAGAGGTTGTTGCCTGCACTTCCTTTTCTGAACCCTGCCTGCTGCAGATACTTATCCAGTCTGGAGTACCATGCTCTATGAGCTTGTTTTAGACCATAAAAGGCCTACTTTAATTTACATACATAGTCTGTGTTCTCTGACAACTGAAATCCTTATGGTTGTTCAATGTAGACTTG
>ML776658.1:895657-911988 GCA_009831015.1 Picea engelmannii | reverse complement strand
AAGAGACTAGCATTTTCATCAAACTTTTCTTTAGTCTCACATGCCTAGTTTTGGATTAGTCAACAACCCTAACTTGAAGTAATCATAACTTTGTACCTGTAATGTATAAATATCTGAAACTGATACACAATGTTCTTCAGTGTATTTTATGTGACTACTCCAGGTGTCACTACTTGGAACCTCTCAGAAAAGGAGTTATAGAAAAATTAGCATACCTTACTGAATTTTGTCTTATTCTAGAGAGCGACCTCGTAGAGCATGCCCCACACGTAATATTTGTTTGATTGATATGAAACTATAACACAGCATACTATAGACTGTACCCTAACCAAATTTTTCACTGAATTTGGATCTGTTATGAAGAAGTTATGACGTTTTTACCCGAAACACTTGTTTTTTACTAGTTTCAGTACTAGCCACAAACCCTATTTTCCACGGAGTTTAAATCCAAAAATACAATGACCCACAAGATGAAATTTTTACCACGGATACTTGGATATGTTTTCTCAATGTAATAGAAATTTCACGTTCTGATTCGTTATAGAAAAAAAGTTATAGCGAAAATGGTGAGATGGCCTGTAAATAACATACCTTAGAAAGCACCATCAAAAGAATTTATCCTTCCTTGCATTTCGGCCTTATTTTCTTCACCTTCCCTCATAATTTTGGCTTAGGTAACCTTGGTTACCTCATACACCTATATATATTCAATATGCTCAAGTGTTATTAAAATGAGAGAACCTTGCCTCTTATTTATACTCTCCAAATAGCTTCCTTGAAAACATCTTCTAGGTCACTTGGCCCCACTTTCCTTATTTTAGGGTTAACCCACTTCTAATTTCTCCATTAAATTTATTATTGGAATAATTTATTTTGTATTCACTTTGAATTATAATACACTCATTACTTCACTTTATTATTTACCTTTTAAAATCTCTTAAACCACTTTGACTACTTTGACCTTTTGGGGCTTCTAGATGACATATGAGGGTCCTCCAACTTCGTAAGGCCATAACTCTCAAACTGTGAGGAGTTATGTGACGTTCCACATACCAACAGAAATTGAAAGACATTTAATATCCATATAGAATAATATTATTTGAAAATATATCATAACTCATACCATTATCCATCAGACAAACTTGGGTCCATTACCCAAACCTGGGGTCTCCAACTTCTCATGGCCATAACTCTCTAACCGTGAGGAGTTATGTGGTGTTCCACTTACCACTGGAAATGGAATGACAAGCACTATCCATCTAGGATATTTTACCTGAAAAATGCATTGTCCTTTGTCTCATTATTCCACAGTTAAGCATGGTTTCTCTTACTCCGCAAAGTGTCTTCCCATGGCCAAGGGCTTTCACCATAAGGGGACCACTTTGGAGTTCATCCATATTTACTTCTTATCAACCATGACAAGACAATAATGAGTCATATGTACATCAAACAATTGTGGGTCCATTACCCAAACCTTTGTGCTATGGGGCTTTCTTCAATGGTTGACATCAATGACAACCAACCTTAATCAACAATGATTTATCTTTTCCTGTCTATTTAAAATTATATTTTCGTGAATGTTTTGAAAGGTTTCCATAGATTTTTCAAAGAAGAGCTGGGGATAAAATGTTTAATGCATGAGAACCAAAGTTTCCACTCGATCCAACAAGGAAACATGTGCTTCCAATGAGATCACTTCTTCATGCTACATTAAAATTCTAAAGAAGTAGGTCTACATATCACTAGAGTATCGTATCCTACCATGGTGACACTCTAAGAAACCTTTGGAACTTATGCATGTAGCTTGGAAGATGTTGCTTGAGTCAAAATTGTTATGGTAGGTTGCTTGGAAGTTGAAGGAGCTTCTTGAAAATGTAATACTCTGTGATTTGTGCTCACTTTTTTTATTAGTTTTCTGTTAGTTATCTTTGTTAGGTGATATTAAAACTTGAGCCTAGTTCTTCTTATAATCTTTGGAAAAATGGCCATATTTGTGACAAGTCTTACACTTTAACAACAAATATTCATAGTCCAATTGTTGAGCATGCTTCCAATTATCCAAGGTGAAGAGAATGGCCTCTAGGAGGCCCTATTCCAGATCCACCTACACACAAATCCGAGTGCATGCAAACATCCTTTATTTGGGTTATGATTTATCAATGTATTTACCAAGAGTATTCCCAATACTTCTAATAGAATCTTCTCCTTAATAGTGAAGGGGAAAGTGAGGAAATTGTTAATTTATCTTAACCCATAACATGACTAATAAATTCGAATAATACCACTTTATTAATTGTTATCACATCTAGGTTATTAACAAAACAAATTAATGGAAGCATAAAACTGAACCAACACATTGCACAAATATTTTGGGTAAACACCCCTAGAAAAACCCCAAAGGGAAAACCAGATATGAGTTTGATTTTATTAATAAAATCCTTGGGCTCCCATCCTAGGATAATGGCCCATCAGGGGAATACAATGCAACACCTATCCTATCCCACCTGGCTTATATCTCCCTTGCTTCTTATTTTCTCCTTTCCTCAACCCTTCCCACTCACACTTATATGAACTACTCTTCATCCAATCAATGAGATCTCCTCACTTTGTGTGTGAAAAAATTACATGAGGAAAGAATCCCTCTTTTCTCCTATGTACTCTCTTTGTGTCTCATCCTCTCACCTAGTCTATGTTTTATAATGTCAAGTTAATCCCTAAATCCAAAACCCTATATCTTCTCCAAAGTGATCAAGGGTTGAGATCTAATATCACGTTCATTTTAGATCTAAGGACTAGGACTTAATCAGTTCAATTAAGTTACTAATTTCAAATAAAATTAGGCATTTAACTTAATTAATCTCACATGCATTAAAAAGTTCATTCACTTTAATTATTGACTCATAAGGTGAACTTCCTAAGGTTCTGATAGGTATTAGGATGACTTACACATACTAGACACCGGGTCTATGTGGAATTACATGTCCAATGCTAATACATCAACGTTCCCTCTCAGAAAGGAAGGTACTTCTACCACTTGGAGGTGGATATATCTTCTCTATTATATCTTCTACTGTGTCTTCTCTCCAATCCACCTAATTGGATTCTCCCTCTGACACTAAATCTATTCATGTCATCTCACTTGGACCCTGCTTTGAAGACTTACATTTGATTATGCTCCTAGAAGCCTCCTTCTCTTGAGCATCTTGCATTTTCATCTTGTACCATGAATCCTTCTTGATAGACTTGGAAGTTTGTTCCTTCCCACCCGAACCCGAAGGTTGACTCCCTCTAAGACGCTCAACCTTAAGAGCTACCTACTCCTTATCCTTTTTCACTTTGTTTCTTGCCATATATCGCATAGGCTATCCCTTTATCCTATATAATTTGCTCTCTCTAAATCCAAGAACAACTACTTTGGTTGAGCTAGATCCTCTGGGCTTGATCGGTTCCTCTCCATCCTGGAATAGTAGATCGGAACCATTCTTCTCAATTGTTGATACTGAGAGCACACTCCTCCTAATTTTTTACACCCATAACACATTTCTCACTCTTAACACACCTCCCAACTCCATCTATAATTTCATTGTTCCAAATCCATTTACGGCATGCTTGGTCCCCATACCAACTTCCACATGCATATCTAAGTCAGACTCTGTGAAACTCTCAAACAACTCCATGCTCTTGTCATATGACATGTGGCTCCACCATATATTAGTCATGCACCAGATGATATGGTTCCCAAGGAAGTCTAAGAAACAAGTAAGAACTATGCCTCTTCAAAATTCTTGGAAAACTCATCTGATTGAATCTCTACCGACGCAATTATCTCTAGTTGTGTCTCGCTTCCACCCTTCTTCTTGTTTAGACATTGACCTGCATAGTGCCCAAAATTGTGACATGAAAATCACTTGAATTTTCTCATGTACTTCTTCTTCTTTTCATATTGAGAGGTAGACTCTCTCTTGAAAATATTCTTGAACTTTCCCTTCTTTACCTGGTTGGAAAGAGAAACATTCTCATCATCATTATTGTAATTTCCCCCATTAATATATTCATATTGAAGTTCATCCTGAATGAATTCATCACACAACCTTGAAAAAATAGTGAGCTTATCATGTTCCATGATCCCTTTGACGAACGATGTTTAGTCCTTCATGAAGCATTTGAGTGTCATCCTCACCAAATCTGAATCATCCAATGTCTCCCCTATTGTATCTAGTTCATCTCGAACCTATCAGATATGGATGAGATAATTCATCGCCATATCTGATCATGTCATCTTCATGTCTCTAAGTTTCTCTCTAAGCACCATTTTTCGATTCATGTTCTTACTCTGAAACAACTCTTCAAAGCCTCCCACATGTCCCTGGAAGTTTTCTTTATATATAAATGAGGGATCAAATGATCCTTCACTCCATATAGGATTATTCTCTTGGATTTCATGGCCTTTAGCTTATGGATGGTTAGATATTTTGGATCTGTTGGTGGGGCCATGATGGAGTTCACAAAATCCCAAATTTCATTCTCCATCAACACCAACATGATCCTATACTTTCGAGGATTGTAGTTGGGCACCCCATCCAATCTATATTCAATTCACAACCCAGATGTGGACATCACCTCAACCTACTAAAAAAGTCAAATTTCGCTACCCAGTCCTACGGCCCACCACTTGGACCCCTGCTCAAAGTTTCCCGGGGCTTCCCAGAAATATTCCCTGCTACTCGAGGTGCCTACTCACTTCTCAACAATTCTTCCCGTTGACCCTTAGTTATTATCGCTACTCAGTGTACCTAGATCTTTCCTAAACCTTTATGGGATGCCTGGTTTCCTGTTGACCATGTTGGACGACTATTGATTTTTCCTAGCTGATAGCTTGCCTTCTTGTGGCCTGTCTGGCTGGCCAAGGCCTCCTCATCTACCTTTGGCGATTATCCTTTTTATATTCATCAACCTTTACTTGGTGGATGTGTCTTCTTTCTCGGCTTGACTCCCTGTTTCCATTGTCTTCCATCACCTCCACATGCGGCCCTTCCCTGCTTGCCTTGTTCTCTTGCCGATGGTTTTGAGTTTTTCTATCACCCATGCCTTCGTCATCATTTTTCCTTTTTTCATCTACCGCCCCTCTACCTCAGTGCATGTTTAGCATCTCACACTCACACAACGACTACTTTCTCTCAACGTCTCCTAGTCACACAGATCTCATCCCATGAACAAACTGCCAGTTGTTTCCTATCTAACTACACTAAGTTGTCTCTCATTCCAGCGTTGGTTGCTACTCCACATCAGCCAATATTTTCATGCAATTGTTCCACGAAACAATGGTTGCTCTCTCAGCAACCCAACTCACAACCTCCTTCAACGAACGATCCAGCCTTCACACGACCTCTGTTGTCAAATATCATCATGATCCACACAACGATATCACTATAACAAAAAATGCATACGTCATACAACCCATACGAATTTTGTATGGTGGTTGTATCATGCTCTCTCCCTTTTTTGAATTTTTGAATTTATTTTTGGGTTTTTCTTTTTACCCTGCATCTGAGCCGAAAAAATATTTTCCTTTTTTTGAATTTTTGAATTTATTTTTGGGTTTTTCTTTTTACCCTACATCTAAGCCTGGAAAAAATATTTTTCCACAGAAAAAATGTATCATTGCTAATAAAATTGATCTCAGTAAAGTTGGTTTCCTTTAGAATCGCATCTTTGATACCATGTTAATTTATATCAACCCAACACCCGACTATTAAATCCAAAAAAATCACTTTATTAATTATTAACACAACTAGGTTATTAACAAAACAAATCAGCAGAAGCATAAAATTGAAACCAACACATTGCACAAAGATATTGGGTAAACGCCCCTAGAAAAAACCTAAAGAGAAAACCAGATCTGAGTTTGATTTTATTAATAAAATATGTGGGCCCCCGTCCTAGGATAATGGCCCATAGGAGGAATCAAATGCAACACCTATCCTAGCCCACCTGGCAGCTATCTCCCTTGTTGCCCCTTTTCCCCTTTCATCATCCCTTCCCACTCACACTTGGATTAATTTCTCTTCACTCTATCAATAGGATCTCCTCACTATGTGTGTGACACAAGTACATGAGAAAATAATTCCTCTTTTCTCCTACATACTATTTGTGTGTCTCATCCTCTCACCTAGGATACCTTTTATATTGTTGAGTTAATCCCTAAATCCAAAACCCTAGATCTTCTCTAAAGTGATAAACAACTGAGATCTAATCTCACGTTCACTTTAGATATAACATATAGGTTCTTAATCAACTCGCTTAAGTTACTAATGTCAAATAAAATTAGGCATTTAACTTAATTAATATCACATTAACTAAAATGGTCACTCACTTTAATTTTTAACTCATAAATTGAACTTCCTAAGGTTAGGAGAGGTATTAGGATGACTTCCACATTCTAGACATTGAGCCTATGTGGAAGTACATGTTCGATGCTAATACATCAACAAAAAAAGAACCCAAACTGGGACAACAAAAGAAACATCCAACTCTGGATCAAAGTTTGGTGTCCAACAATTGAGATACATTCCCCAAGTTCCAATGAAATAATACCAATTGCAAAAAATCAAATCACGATCCTCTTTTGCTTCAAATAGAAAGGCATAAAAACCCTTGCCACATAAATAATACGATAATTTTCCTTTGATAAATACCATCCAATTATTTTGAACAATCTATCCTTCGATTTGGGAGAGGGACATATACCCGTGACCTACCCAATGAGGCCCCTTTCAACAATATCTAAATTTGTATGTATGGGAGAAACAAAGGGAAGATTGACTTCAAGAAGTTAATCAGGCTTTTAACAAATCAAGAGGGTTGAGATTTCTTAATATATTTCCCCAATGAAGATATGAGATAATGGAATGTAGCGGATTTAAAATCATAATCAAGAGGAGGAAGACAACCCCATCCTAACATCAAGGCCATGTCTAAGCATCCCTAATAGGCATAGAAGCTAGAGTTTCAAAAACACGAGTTTCAACAATGTGCGTAGAAGAAAAGGAAGAAGAAATTACTAGTCGCACCAATTAATCAACATGAGGTAACCATAATGAGATTTGACTTTGTCAAATTTGATTGTAGATAAGTGTTTCTAATTCCTATTAATCAACATATATAGCATTGATTACTTAATTTCTAACATTGACTAACTAACATTACAACTTTGGAGTAAAATACCAAAAAATAGAGAAAATTCAAGAAATTTAACACATTTTCTACTCCAAAGTCAATTTTTTCTTCAAATGTGGATCCACATGCAGATCCAAATGCCATATTTCAATCCCAAATGTAGCAGTGGAGGGAAATCAACCTCACATCTCTCGTATTCATCATTTTTACGTTATTTTAATCTTGATTTTTTAACAAAACATGTATTTTCTCCTTGACTAGTTACGCTTGTTTTGTTGTTTTGGTTCATTAATGAGTTATCAAGGTTGCCAACGTAATGTATGTTAATTTATATAATGAGCATTATAGTCCAAGCATGTATTTAAGCTATTATATTATGCTTATAAAGGATTCTTATGCAAAGAGTTGAATGAAAGAAAGGATATTCACAAATAGGGATGAAGGAGAAGGAACACATGATCAAAGTGCCAATGTAGCTTCACTCAAGTGTGAGAAGAAAGAAGACACTTTGAATCATAGAAGACAAGGAGGGATGCAAAGTGCATTTCCCAATTTAAGGGAAGATCCATTATGAAGCAAGCTCCATGACCGAAAAATAATGAAGAAATAGAATGATAAACAATGTTCCCAACCAATTAATGCACATGGAGATAACACAATTTCCAGCCAAAAGCAAATACAAGACATCCTTGAAAAGCAAAGTGTTGGAAGTATGTAAGAAAAAACAAGGAAGTGGACATCTAATTTATGGGATTGATCATCTTGAATCGATGTTTATCTTTGAAAGTCTCACATGAGTGCAATGGATATTATAATTTCTCAATTTTAAAGAATTTTATTCTAACAAACTAGTTGAATAGTTAAAGTGAAAATAAGATGAATTTGTAGTGATTTGAGAGCTTGAGAAGTTGAAGACTCATCTAGGGTATATAAAGAGTTAAGAATATGAAAGGCCAAGAGCCATAAACTAAGTTCATAAATAGAACCATTACCTTCAAGCAAAGGGCTCTATTTTTTGTATTGAAATCCATTTAATATGTTAATAAAGAGACTAATGTAGCTAGTATGTTTATACACTAACATAGTTGTGTTTCATTGTGGACAATTTTGATCTCCATTCCTAGTGCTCTTGGTGCTTGTTGGCATGAGAATTATGACTTAGGGGCAATTCTCTTCTTCTGGTAATTCTTGTTTATCTTATGCTTGCTAACTTTTGATATGAAATATGGAGCTTCTCATAACTTGTGGATATTCTCAATTGCTCAAAATTCCTGATTATGCATGTATGTTAGTTGTTGGATCGACTATTCTCCCTATTGATATATGTATAATGGAATTTAGTTTTAGCTTGGTTACTAACCTATTTGTGATTAGGAAGTGTTCTTATCAATTGGATTATTTCACTTTGGGAGTGAGTTGGAAGGGTCCAATTTGGGTTCATTTATAATGACATTGGTGGAATATTATTCCTATTTATCAATTTCATTTATGTATCTTGTTCTATTGTTCCTTTATTTAGGATTTTATTAGTTGCATCCTACATTTTAGCATATAATTACATTTTTTGCATTTCATTCCCCATATTCATTTACATTCCTACATTTTATATTGATTATCTTAGATTATATTATATAGATATCATAATAGAACATCTTACCTTGCATACAACAGTCAGACCATAACCAAAGGCCTTTCCATTACAATTGAGAAAGGTCTAATTGAGCCCTTCCATCGAGTAAGCTTGTGTGGTTGATAAGGGTCATTTTCCTACATCAACATAGACTCTTTCTCTTATGATACTTCCATGTATAGGGCACCCTACTCATTGGGGTTTGGTTGCTCCTCTCTTTTTATCATCTATAGGTATTCCATCTCGAAGTGTACCTGGATGACTCATCTCTACCTATCACATCCTCATATTTGTTTATAATATTTCTTTTGCTTCTATACTTTCTTTTGTCCAAAGGGACTATGATCCTCTTCCTACATTTTGTAAAGAACAAGGCTTCTTTCTCTAAGCATATAAGTGTCTCTCATTCCATAAATCCAAGGTATTCCAAATAGTGCATGGGATGATTCATTTGGTAATTGCAATATTTCAAATGTAGCCCATGTCTTAATACCAAATTAATCAATTTTCACTCCTATCAACCTTCCTAATGATGTACAAGTAACTTGATTTTTTATTCTTATAACAAAATTACTATGTTTTAAAGGTGGCTCCCTAATTATTCCCAAAAGATTGAACATGTTAAGTTTATTTATGCTTCAGGGTCTACTACAACATCAGGGGCCTATTTTCCCATGACTAGTGTAGGATTTTGTAATTATTTGTTAAAAATGAATTTATTTTACATCTGTGAACTACTTCAATGTTGTTTTCCTCATCTTCATGGACATTTAGTCATGGGCATACAAAAAAATCTATAATCTTCTTCATGCTTTGCTTGTTTTGAGCTAATTGTTTTAATTCATCTATCAATTTTTATTTTTATTTTTCAATCGCTTAGGTTTTTTGTTCTTATGCTACTTCATTCTCCTATGCATTTCTCCTTTTACTTTCTCTTTTGATCCCTAATTTCTAGGATAGCTTCTTATTAGATTTCTTTTTGGATTTAAAATTCCATGTCATCCCCCTTATATTTTTCTTCTTCGTCATATTGCCTTCTATTGTATCCCTAAAGTGTTGTTCAAGTTGCAACTAAAACTTCCTTTTGTTTTAGTTCTCTTTCTATTTGTATTATTGTGTAATTATTATCCTAGAGTTCTTTGGTAGTATTGAACAATGGTTACTATCATGGTTTCCTATTCCATAATTTGGATAAACAATGACCCCTATTATGGAATAAATACATCTATTCATTGTATGAACCCACATTCAACATGCATAGCATTTGCAAACTAGTCTTCTTATGGGTAGGTTTTGAACATTAGGGTCATTATGGTTTTGTGCTTAAGCTCTAAATACATTTTGGTTATGTTGTTATCTGAATCCTTGATTCCTAAATGGCCTTCTAATGCCTCCTCATGTGTAAATTGGTCTAAAAGATCCTTGATGATTCCTTAGATTATCCTGGAAATTATGCTAAGAATGATCTAAGGTGGTGAGTTCTACAAAAAATTAATTTGTTTAGGTTCTTTGCTTCCCCATCATCTTCTTGATTATCCCTAGATTTCTTATCTCATTTTTCCTTTGGTTAACTCATTTTAGTTTCTTTTATTTTTTTGAGCTCGGTGTCTAGTTTCGATATCCACTGGTCATTTTCTTCATTTTGCTTATTCTTACGCTTTTTGTTTGCAAGTAACTCCCTTCCAATTGTATTGTTTCTTGGACTCCATATTTGTAGGCATTTGGGATTGTTTGTTTTGAAATTTTCTTTGATGGTATCAAAGGGCCCTATTATAAACCAATCTATCTTCTTATCTTTTGATATGTCATATCCAGTTTATCTGATTAAGTCTTTGAGTCTGGCATCATAATAAACTCCAATTCCTCCTTTCATTAGCTTACTTTTGTAAATGGTAGTGGATTTTCTTATGGATGTAACATCGTTGGATACCTAGGTCGGGCCATGCTACTCCAGAAAATTCTTTCATTCTCTGTTCAACACACTGTAACATACCCAGCATCCAACTAAGCTATGCCACATAAATTTTTCAAACTGCATGCAATTAAAACATATACACACAGAACTCTTGCAGAACTTTATATACAAAACGTAAACATACAAATACATGTTGTAAATGCACAGATTCATATTGAAATAGCAATAAACATAAACATGCAGCATATACAGGAAATACCATAAATATAAAGAGAGTTATAAACCACACATAGGATAAACCCATAAAAATAATCACGTAATTTATAATGCAACATGTTATTTATCACACAATTGACACTTATCTTGGTAAGAATATCATCAACTGCGTGCAGAACTTCCACGAATCTCCCAACCTTAGACCACACTGCTCATCACTCTCAACAGTGGGTCACCCCCGAGATGGGACTAAACTCCACCCGGGTAAGGGGATTCCTAACCAGGATGATGTATCATAGACAACGGGAAAGACTTCGTCACAGGTGCCAACTCAAACTAATAATCTACAGTCCCTCATTCCCCACATGTGTGTCCCACCCCAAGAAGTGTGCCCCTTCTCTGCTCAACAGTCCTTTGGCTACCCCACTTCCTTTCTGGGCTTCAACAACAGGCCAAACATGAAGTCACAGAGCCCTGTAGCTGCAGTTTAGCACCTTCGGAAATAAATTCCTAGCAATTCTCTCACCCAGAGATATTGCTCATGGGCCTGACAACCCACCTCTTCAATATCCCACGGGCCTGATAACCTGCTTGTTCATTCCATCTCCCAAGCTAAACAGGTACACAAACAGGTATGGTTATGGATACAGGTTCAGGTACAGTGACAGGAAGGTACGGAGGACAACTGACTGAGTGAGTGAATGATCATGGAATGGTTGAATGGATGACTGAATGATGGGAAAATGAACTAAGTCCAAACTATATGTATGCATGTTCCCAACTTGACACTTGTCATGTTGGGAGCTACTTTGGCCCACTTGTCCCCATCCTTAGAACTTAGGATAAAATAATTTTCCATACTTTATGATTTAAGGAATATTAATATAATATTCCTTTTTGTCTTAAGCTCCCTAGCTTAGCCCTTTTTCTTAACTTTTAGCGCCCCCCCACCCCCCCCCCCTTTCCCTAACTAGTGGAGTTCAGTCCCCATACTCTTTTATCATGGTCGGTTTGCGCACAACGATGTATTTTGTATTAATGATGAGACATATACAAAAATAGGTTCACTGGCCTTTAACATCTAGGCTCTCCGGCCTAATCATCCCAAAACTGACTCGCCAGCCTATAAAACACAGCATATACACAAAGGCTCACTGGCCTAAAAATTGCACGCACTTAAGTTGTTGCGCGCGGTATCCTAGAATGTGATCACTTCATCATTTTACTACACAGTACATGTGCGCACTATACCATGGAAGGTGCATACAAAAATGATGTCAAACAACTCACCAAATTACGTACATTTATATTTACATTTACAATTGAGTTCGGCCTAAGGGTATTACAATGGATAAGCATGTATTTCCATAAATTTAGCAACCACGTCCTCCCCTGTGTAAAAATATGTTTTGTTTCTCACATTTTCAGTACCATGGCAATGTTTCTCCTCACAATGTTCCCTTTAAGATGGCCCATTTCTTTATCAAATTCACTTTGATGAATACTTGCCATAATGATTCTAGAATGAATATATGATCATCACGATCTGATGATCCATCAAATAGTGGCACTTTTGTCATGTCCATCTAGATTTTTTCCTATGACAAATTTCCTTAATTGGGATGCATTTTATCTATGCTTTCAATTTTGTCCCTTTATCTAATTCTCTAATTGCATGTATCAATTTTCTCCTTTGGTCCCCCAATCAAGTTACAAAAAAAAAATTGCATCTTGCCCCAATCACAAAAAGCTTGATCTTTCAATGGTGAAAACATGTGTACTTCGTCCATTTCAATAGATTCCCCCAAGAACTATTATCGTAGTTCACTCACACGTAATTCTTAATTCAATTATCACAAAGGAAACATAATTCTTATTTTAGTTATCACAACGGAAAACAATTGAATAATACAATAATTAGAAATATTCTTTATTTAATAAAACAAATGTAAAACATCCTTTACATGAACACTAGGCATTTAGTATTGGGAAAACCCCATAGAGAATAGAAAAAAAATACTAATAAAGAGAGTAGTCAGTGGTACCTTAAAGCAAATTCGATAACCCTTAACTTCTATGAGAGCATCAACAACAACCGCATAATAATACTCAATTATTACATTTATTTGCTTATGATCTTATTTATTTATACATGCTAATTGAATTCCTTAGTTGATCGGTGACTAGACAAGCACTTATATTAGTGCTTGTCTTGAAAAAAAAAAAAAAATGGCATCTAAAACAAAATTGGAAGGATTTTACACCAAACATGCAAAATTATTTCCATTCTTATATTATTTCCTACAAGCTTTCTTTCTTTACCATGGCTACAAGGGTATTGACTTACAAACTATCCATGAACGAGTGAATAAAATAGAACATAAATCTTACAAAGGCGTTAATGAATCTACGTTTCTCCAATGAAGGGTGTGGCTATTCTCAATGGAAACCCCAAAGTTTTCTTTCTTTTTGTTTCCCATTCCTAGTATTTTTTTGTTTCACCCTCTTGTGATAGAGGAGTAACAAAGGAGTAACAACATTGTGAAAATATTTTGACTCTTATAGAAAGGATTCCAACATTATAGTTACAAATTCTCACTGCTTTCATGTTTGATGCTTGGGCATTACTCCTTTTCAACTTGAAGAAGCCTATGAACCTTAAGAGCATAAATGATACAAGTTAACATAAACTTTTGGATCTTTTCTAAAGGTCTTGGTTGTTTTTTTTGGCGTAAATACATGCTTTATTAATAGGATTAGATTGTGAGAGGGGGTTTAATTAGCTTCCTTGTCTATGAAGGGTCATTTATGACGGTTTCTTCCACTTGATCTTCATGTTCTAGATTTATCCTCTCTCCTATGTAGAAGAGGAAAGGGGATTGACTAATTCCAAGACAACTACCTTTTTTAAGGAGAAACTCCAGCACTAAGCAACTATATTGGTTTGTGGCCACATTTATTTTTGTTTTTGGTTATGAAGATGCATATTAAGTGATTTTATTTTGTCCAAAAGACTTGGAGACTTTATGGAATGTAGATTTTAACCTTGTACAATATTTACTGCAAACAGATTTTCAATAAAAGAACAGAAAAGATACAATGACAAATACAAACATTACACAGAGATTTTTTCCCTCGAAACCTAAACCAGGAAAACCAACATATTCTATATTCATTCATAGTGTTACATTGTTTACAATACAATATACATATAGGAGCCAGCGGCATCCAAAACCCTAACCCAGTGACTTGGATTAGTCAACAACCCTAATTTCTTAACCGGATATAGAAAACCATCGGCAAAAACCATGTGTCGAAAAACTGCCCAAAAATACGACACATTTTCCGAGGCAAAAAAAAAATTATCGACAGCGTTGCCCCCAAACCCCCCCCGCACGCCCAACGCAGCGCACACTCCTACTCGTGCAAAGAATATAACACATACCCAACATGGAATTCATTTTGGTTTTCATAAGGGATGGGATACTTTTTTGCATTGTTTTTACACAACGTTGCAGTGGTACTTGAAACGATGTTTATTGTGGTATAACTAATACATATGGATCTAGTTGTTCATTTGAATTTCTAAAACCTCAAAGAGCCCTAATTCTAAATATATTCTGACACATATCCAAGCACAAGAGAACCCACCCCGACTTGAATCGACTTTTTCTAGAATGTCTAAAGAGTGTGGATTGCTTCGAGGATTTCATTGTCCATAAAATTTAAAGGAATTGGGAGCCATATCCAAATTAAAAATATGGAGAGTCGCATCTCTTATCGAAATCCATAGACACCATTGATTTAAATATCACCCACTAACCCCTCGTGGGCTAGCACATGTAGTATGGTGTGGGGTTTGGTCCCCGTCCACCCGTGTTCAAATTGGTTTGGTATTAATGTGAGAAACTTGTAAGTAGGAACCCATCACAAATTTGTATATATATCTTCCTTTGGAAGCAGTGAATTCATATGCTAAAGGGAAGGATCCTGATTATCTACTCGAATACATTGCAACAACGTGACAAAGTGTTGCATTGCCTTGGGCCTAAAGAGCATTCATTGATTATTGAGGATGATGATCAATCTGCAAGATCATGGGAAGGCTTCTCTCAGCAACTTTCAATCTTGAATTTCTATGGCAGCTAGGGTTTCCCTAGTCGCAAGAGGGACGCATAGACTTCATCGCTTCTTTCCCTTGAAACCAACATTTGATAACAAAGCGATAGTTGTTTCATGCCCAATATTGTCCAAATGTTACTGTAATAGTGATTTTCTGGTCTAATTTTTTGGTAACTCGGTCGAGTTTTTTCTTTCAAAATTATTTGCGAAAGTTTTAAATTTAAGGTTTGCAAAAGTTTTAAATTTAAGGTTTTAATTAGATAGAATTTTCCAAGCTGAAGTCTAAACGTTTTAATTTTTGGTCATATTATTCATTTAATTTTACATGAAATTTAGAGAGAAATTATTGAATTTGTAGATTTGAGTGGTTAAATATGTATAATCTTAAATTGTAATTTTGCTCAAATTTATATCACCTCATTCCAACAAAAAATACCAAAACATTAAACATTTAGGAAAAACCACCATATTAACAAAATTACAATATTAAAAATAAATTGTGAAAATGATTCAATATTAAACTTATAAGTAAGATATGAAAGTTAACCTAAAATAAAATTACAATATTAAAAATAAATTTTGAAAATGATTCAATATTAAACTCAAAAAATAAGTAAGATATGAAAGTTAGCCTAAAATATGTTTGGAGTCGTGAAATCTAATCTACACTCAACGAAAGATAAATTGTGACAATAAAGTGAAAGGGATTGGAAAAAGGCGTAATCACTTGCCCAATTTACCTTCAATATTGTAATTTCATTTTTACAATATGGCTCAAGACTCGGGTTCTGGAAACTCAATATGGGAGCTCCACCATCTTGAGCTCCACCCCCTCTTACAATACTCGTTGAACTCTCAGTGAAGTATATTGGATGTGGGGCCTATGGATTTGAAAAGATAAAAAGTGATACACACTCAATCATATGTGTTTAAGCTTATGGTTTGGACTTGTGTGTTGCAATCTAATTTACAATGTACATATATAATGAATTCTAATTCTAATTCTAATAAAAGATGTATGAACTTATGCAATTTAATTTCTAACATATAATTTAGTCTTTTTCCTTCGACCATTTTATTGTCACCCCAAAATTTTCCTTGAGAGGAGAATCCATTAGTGGGTTGTAGGGGTTGCTATGCATTTCCATTATCAATAGAAATAACCTCTCTTATGGTAGTCATAAATACACATTTAAAAAAAAAAAAAAATATATATATATATATATATATATATATATATATATATATATATATATATATATATATATATAT
>ML776658.1:844863-890022 GCA_009831015.1 Picea engelmannii | reverse complement strand
AGACATAAGTGTCAAATTCCGACTTGCATTAACAACCCTTTTTAATTGTTGTGTAGTGCCCAATGATTTGTCATTTTTGAATGAATGTGAATGCACTATGTACTCAATTCCTTCTTTAAACAAGTGATACCGATTATGTTCTCTATAGAAGATCGTTTTTCAATCATATAAGTACGGACTACCCAACACAATTCCACGGATATCTAGTGGGACCACATCAAATTCAACCTCATCTACAAACTTAGATGTAATTGCAAACTTTAGATCACATTGTTTTGTTACTTGTAATCTTTTATCTTTGCATACCCAACCTAATGGATAAGGTTTCTTGTGTGGTTTTGTTGTTAATCTCAATTGATTAACTACTTCTTCTGAAATAAGATTAACTTGAGATCCACTATCTATGAGTGTGTCGGCCTTTGTTTGTTTTGTAATCACTCTTATATGAAACAATGCATTCCTCTTTCTATCCTTAGAATTGTCATCATTTTTAGAAGTAGAAGCACATGAAAAACCAATGTTAACATCATTATCAACAATAGATTTACCTTTCACACCTATGATTGTTATCTTTGTTTCGTCCTCGGAATCTGATCCAAGGTCCTCAACGATAATTGTGGTTGTTTTCTTCCCCTTCCGATCTTTAAACCACTTCGGTTTCATTTCAGGATGTAGCTTCCAACACTTTGCCTCTTCATGCCCTTGCTTTTTACAATGCGAGCATGTAGGTCTCTCATCACCCTTTTTCATTGTAGCTGCATGTTTGATTGTCCGCTTTTCCTTGCCTTCTTTTGCCTGGACGGATTTAGCTGAAGAAACATCGTGAACACTCTTCCCTTTTGACTCAATGTGAGTTGCTTGAACACACACCTCGTCAAGGTTAGTCGGATTAAACATCAATATCATATGATGTAAATAAATATGCAATCCTCCTATATATTTGAGAAGAGTTTCCTGAGTGTAGAGAGGTATACCAAGTATCAATGCTCTTTTTCGAAATTATTATGTGTATTCTTGCATACTTTGTCCCTTACTTTGTCTCAAATTCTGTCAATCCATCATAGCTTGTTGCATATACCCTAATGGATAAAATTGTTTTTTAAGTGATGAAGTGAACTCATACCAAGAGGAAACGATTTTGCCTTTTGTGGCAAGATCCTCTTGAGATCTGCTCTCCCACCAAATGAGAGCAGTCCCTCCAAGTCGGAGAGAAGCCAACTGAATTTTAACATCATCTTCAGTAAACTTTTGAATCCTACAATAAACTTCAATTTGACAAATCCAATTGTCCAGTTTTTCAGCATTAAGCTCTCCATTATACATAGGTAATTCAAACTTAATATCAAGCTTTAAATGAGGCATATTAAGATCAACTTTTGTTTTCAGTTTTTCAAATGGAGAAGGAATAGAATCATCAAGAAGAGATGGAGAAGTTGGTGGGGTTTTAGGAGGTTCATCATCACCTCCTTCTTTTTTACCTTTTGTATAAGATGGTCCACCTTGTTCACCTTTCTTTCGATCTTGATAGATCTCCTCTACCATCGTTTGCATTCTCATGAAAACTGTTTCTTCTCCTTTTGGTGAAGACATCCTTCCTCTTCTTAAACCAATCTCTGGATCAAACTCTTCAAGTTCTCCTTCACCAAGCTGAAGCTTGGATCTTGTTAACATCAACTCACAAAGCAATGGTTAACCTCGCTCTGATACCAACTTGATCTGAAATTTAACTTGATCTAAAATTCAAGATCTTTTAACCATTATTTGCATGTGAATTTTTAACTGTTAACCATCTTTGTAATGCAAAATTAAAGAACATCCATCAAGCACATGAGCACATAAACATGTAAGCAAACCATCTATGAACAAGAATTGTTAACAGAGTTCACCAGACTTCCTGGCTACGTCTCTGGGTCCACTCCATCAGTGAGACCGCTCTTTAATTAATCCCAAATGCTTAAAAAATTTACAAAGAAAGGCTTACATAAGAGCTCCCAAAAACCAACTTTTAGATCTGTGATTCTGGACAGAAACAGACGTCATAGGTGGCTGGAAAACGTCATTCTGCAACTTTTGACTGTAACGAGTATGCTTGGCTCGCTCAAATGGGCTCTGGAGGCATTTTTCTGTTTGGCTACTCTGATGACAGAACAAATAGCATATTAAGAATCCTCTCAAAATTTTGCAACTTTTGAGTATAAATTCGACCTATTTCTGAGAAGGTCGCCTGGAACACCTCCTGGCACGAATTCCAATGCAGCCTCTGCCTGTCAGATCCGTACAGTGTCAAAAAGCATGCCACTCCTCTTCTGGAGACACTTTTTTGTTCGACTACTCTGATGAAGAAACAAATAGCATATTCGAAATCCTCTCGAAATTCTGCAACTTTTGAGTATAAAGTCGATCTATTTCTGAGCAGGTCGCCTGGAACACCACCTGGCACGGATTCCAATGCAGCCTCTGCCAACTCTCCCCTGCCTCGTTTTGCGTGCCCAACTAAATAAGCAGAGTTGCTAACCAGTTCACCAAACTTAGCGAACCTCCTCCAGATTTGGCAAAAATCCGCCAGATTTGGCTGGATCCGCCAAATTGTTGGCTTCTAGAAGGTGACACGTGTCATGTTGACGTCAGCGTCTGTACTGTTGACGTCATCAGTGCACCTGTCGATTGTTTGACTTTTTATTGTCATTTTCGAAACACTTCATAGTATCATAACTTCTTCATACGAGATCTGTTTGAGAAAGTAAATATATGGTCAGAATTAGGAGAACGAACCGGACGCAATGGAGTTGGTTTCATCCAATTTTGAGAACTTTGATTTTTGAGCATTTTCTAAGCCTAGGGATCCTTCTGAGACTTCTGGGTCATTCCTAGATCCTCCTTTTCTTCATTTGGGTATTTTCGAGCGGTTTTGGATCCACCTGGATCACTCTTGGATGAATTGAGTGATGCTCAATATTTCACCACATTGGATGTACGTTCTGGCTACCACTAGATTCATATGAAAAAAGAATACATTCCCAAGACTGCATTTCTCAATCATGAGGGTCATTGTGAATTCTTGGTAATTCCCTTTGGATTGTGTAATGCTCCTTCCACTTTCCAAAATCTTATGAATCATGTCTTCCATCATTTTGTCTTAGTTTTCTTTGTTGTTATTCTCATCTATAGTAAAACTTGGCCATCCCATCTCTCCCGTGTGAATCAAGTTCTCCATCTACTCTCTAAGCACCAACTTTTTCTCAAACAATCTAAATGTGCCTTTGGTGCCTCAGAAGTGGAATACATGGGTCATATTGTCGGAAAGGATGGTGTCTGAGTGGATCCTAAGAAAATTGAATCTATGCAGGATTGGCCTTGCCCTAAAACTCTTAAGAGCTTGCATGGTTTTTTGGGTTTAACGGGCTATTATAGGAAGTTTGTTCAAAATTATGGAAAAATTGCAGCTCCTCTCACTTCTCTCCTTAAAAAGAATGCTTTCACTTGGAATTCAACAGCGGATCATGCCTTCCAAGCCTTGAAAGATGTTATGTGTTCAACCCATGTCCTAGCAGTTCGAGAATTCACAAAGACATTCATATTGGAATGTGATGCCTCCGGGAAAGGAATTGGAGCCGTCCTCATGCAAGATGGAAGACCTTTTACCTTCACTGGAAAACAACTTTCAGAGAGACATTTGAGACAATCCATTTATGAAAAGGAAATGTTAGTTATTCTGCATGTTGTGGATCTCTGAAATCCTTATTTATTGGGTCAACAATTCCAAATCAAAACTGATCATCAGAGTCTCAAGTATTTCCTTGAACAACAAATTTCACCCCCGAAGCAACAAAAATGGGTGACCGAGATATTTGGCTATGATTATGAGATCATTTACAAGAAGGGCAAGGAAAATGTAGTGGCCAATGCTCTTTCCCGGAAATATGAAGAAGACGGGTCCCTTTTCTCCCTCTCCTTCATTGTACCAGATTGGCTCCAAGTTGTTCATCAGGAATGGCTGCAAAACCCGAAAATTTCTAGCATGCTCCACCAATTGCAACACAATTCTTCAGTTTCTCTAGGGTACTCTTAGCACAATTAAGAGCTTCTCTACAAAGGTTGTTTGTATTTATGCAAGAAATCACAACTTAAATCCACAGTGCTTTCTAAACTTCATGCCTCACCCACAGCCGATCATTCTGGGTTTACCAAAACCAATGAACTGGTCAAACATTATTTTTTCTGGGATGGTATGAAACAAGATGTCCACACCCTTATGGATGAATGTGAGGTCTGTCAACGCAACAAGGGAGAAACTATCAAAGCTCCAGGAACACTCCAACCACTTCTGATTCCCCTTGCTATTTGGCAATATATGTCTATGGATTTCATTGTGGGCTTACCTAAATCGGGCAATAAGTCAGTCATCATGGTAGTCGTAGATCATCTCTCCAAATATGCTCATTTTTGTGCTCTTCAACACCCATTCATATCCGCCACAGTGGCTCAAATATTCATGGATAATATCTTCATTCTTCATGGCATTTTTAATTCTATTGTCTCTGATAGAGACCCCACTTTCACCAGCAATTTTTGGAAATAATTGTTCAAACTACAAGGCACCCAATTGCGTCTCAACACTACCTATCACCCCCAGATGGATGGCCATACTAAATGTGTCAACAAGTGTTGGAAACATATTAGATGTGTCTTACATATGAGTGGAAAAATCGGTGGGCTCAATGATTACCCATAACTAAATGTTGGTACAACACATCTTACCCTACAACTACTTGCATGACTCCTTTTGAAGCAGTCTATGGACAAAATCCCCCATCGATTCTCTCATATCTACTCGGGGTGTCGAAGGTTCAGGAGGTTGACAAAAATATTACAGTCTGAGAGGCTATTCTTCATGCCCTCAAATACAATTTGGTCATGTCTCAAAATCGCATGAAGAAACAAGCAGATCAAGGTCATTCCAAATGAAATTTTGGTGAAGGGGACCAAGTGTTTCTTCGACTACAACCTTATAAGAATACTTCACTCAAAGATAAACAATATCAGAAACTTGTGCCCAAGTTTTATGGCCCTTATACAATGCTCAAGCGTGTGGGATTTGTGGCATATCCGTTAGCTCTACCCAATCAGTCGAAGCTCAATCCTATTTTTCATTTTTCCTGCTTAAAGAAGGTGATTGGAGCTAAGTGTCAAACTCAAACTAGTTTCCCTGAGTTGGACGAAGAATGTTCCATATGGTTGCATCCACAAGCATTCTTCATCCAGCGAGAGTGTCATCTCCATCAACGCACAATCAAGGAAGTATTAGTCCAATGGAAATATACAACTCCAGAAGATATCACCTAGGAGTTGGCCACCATTCTACAACAATTTCCTCATCTTAAGCCTTGAGTAAAATGTTGTTCTTCAATGGGGAGGGCATGTTAGGGACCTAACCTCCCTAACCCCTCACGTAGGTAGAATAATATAATTCCATGTAATAATTTCCAATATTAATAAGGCCTAGCAATAACAAAGAATAAGTCAAATGTAAGAAGACCTAATAGAAGCTTCCACTTCTAGAAAGATCTTCCTCTAGATTGCTCTTTTGGAAAGATAGATTTACTATAAATAGGAGTAGAGGGTATGAGAAATATTGTCTTGGAGATTATTGTAATAGATCTCTACTATGTCGGAGGTTTCCCCCTCGAAGAGGAAAGTGAACATTGCTATCATTAATCAAGGTTCTCTTTCTAGTGTTATTCTGGTATTATTCTGGTATTACTCTGATGTTGTTCTGGTTATATCATTGTTGCTCTTCCATTTCTATGCTAAAATATTTATCTTCTGCATACTATTTTATATTTGGAATACTACAACTATTTTCCCCTCCAAATTTGAGAAAATGTTATAAACTAAGAAGTCAAAAGAACTCCATATTTCATCTTATGGTGTCAGTTTTTCCTATTTCTCAAGACCTATTCCCCTTCAATGACAACAAGTTGGACAACGAATGTTTGACTCTTGCCTAGGAGATGACACATCAATTAGAGAGAGTCTCAATGAGGGAAAATTTATCTTATATTCCTCTTCAACAATGACACTTGGGAGTTACATTGAACTAGGGGAGCACACTACTTGAGTATTTGCATTAAAAAGTGTATTAGGCATGTGGAGGAGTATGCTTGGCATGTGTTGGCATGTGCAGCCCTACTCTTGGCACATGCATAGTGCACTAATTTGATCACTTTCATGGAAGAGCATGCTTGACATAAGTTTGCATGTATCTATATATTCTTAGCACATGAAGGGCGCACTATTTGGGGAATATTCTCTTACACATGAGGAGCATTGATTGTTGGTAGTTTATTTTAATGTGATGTGCATTCCCTTAGGGTTAGGATTTGACCTTGTCAAGGTGGAATGCTCCATTCTAGAGGATACGGTTTTATCTTTATTGTGTAACTCCCCCTTCTCTTATTATATAAAAGGGAAGGTGGGCACATTGTTGAAGATAGAGTGTGGTAGATGTGATATCTAGTGTGTTCTAGTTATACTGCTTTGCATTGTAATCTTGTAAGAAATTGTGTAGATCTATCTAATCTTCTTTGGTAGTAGAAAAATATGTCATTGTTGTTGTAGATTTAGTATGATGATATTGTTTTGCATGTCTTTCTTTTTGTAGATATATCATTTGTTCATTGTTCTTTTGATCTAACCTCTTGATATGAAGAGTCTGCAATTTTGAATCTTCCATGCAGTATTTTGGTTTATGTAGCTCTAAATTTTTGTAAAGTGTTTCAAAAGTTTTAAGAATTAGTTGTAGGGTTTAAATTTTATGAGTGAAAATATGTTGTTGTGAGATCAAATTTTAACATGGTATCAAAGTTGTGTTTCTAAAATTTTCCATCCAATATATGTATAATTAAACAACCTATGAGTGGAAGATAAGAATAGATAATTGCAGTGGGTGTTGTTATCGCACAATATGTAGCTTGGGAAAATCCCAACCCAATCCATGGAAGTGTGACAACTATGGGAGTACCTACCCACTATCACCTTAGATAGATACTCCCCTCACTTTATTGATGATGAAATCACCACAAGGGGGGAATCCCGGTGATCCTAGGGGGATTGATATGGAAAGTGAAATTATGATAATTAAAACCCCTATAGGTCAAGCTTGGAGATGAAGAATGGCTTGGAAAAGAGTCGTATGAAAGAGTATATGGTTTTCAAGTGTTTTGTACCTGCAAAACAATGTTATCCCTACCTAGAACAAGAAAAATGATCATAAACCAAGCCTTTTATCAAAAGGAATCAAGAGAGAATACTTGTTGTCCAAAATTTCAGAAGTATATATGTGTAAAAATTATCAATAAAAAACTACCAATGACTGAAAATTAAACCACTAAAATCAAGAATACGATAGTGGAAACTAAGTGAAAACTAGTTAAACTTCCATGAAGTGAAACAAGACTTTAGTGATGCTAGAGGGTTGCTTATTAAAGTGTTATCAGCAAAGTGTTGAAATTACTAAGACAACTGAGAGGGGGGGTGAATCAGAGGGGGGGTGAATCATTTGTTACTGTTCTTAAACAATTTTAACAATTAAACCATTTTTAATCTTTCTCCAAGTGACCATCAATATTATACTACATATGGACAACATAAATAATGAGCATCACTCACACATAAGATATACACAGAGATAGATTTTCATGAGGAAACCCATAAAGGGAGAAAACCTCTTCTTCTTTGAAATGATAGGCAGTCTTTTAAGTTTTGTACATCATCTATAATTGAGCACCAACTCAATGTGAGGCTACTACCTCTGTTTTACAAGTTCCAACTTGTTTGAGAGCACCAACTCTCTGGTTTCTCTAGCACCCACTAGAAGGAAGCAACAACTCCCTAAGTGTTCCAGCACCAACTGGATGGAAGCACCAACTTCCAATCACACAGGAACCAACCTGTATAACAGAGAACAACTGTTCTCCCTTGCACCACCCTGCCACCCTGGTTTTTCTGGCTGCAACCAGATGGAAGCTACAACTCCCTGTGTTCAAGCACCCACTTGAACCTCTGAGGACAACAGTCCTCCCTAGAACCTCCCTACCACCCTTATTACAAATAAATGATTGAATAACCAACAACACAGATAAATCAATTATTACCACTTCTTCATTGTTCTGCAATTATTCTCTGCTACACTATTCTTCTGCTCTGTTCATATTTGGCTTGACTTGTTGTCTCTTTCTATCTGTTCTTTCTCTGTCCTTCTCATTCTCTTTGATATGTGCACATTCTGCTCTCTTCACCTTTTCTCTTTTGTTCAGCTTCTGTTCCTTATCTCTGAGCTTTCTTCACACTGCACATGTTGTAGTTTTACCTTTCTACAGTTCAACTCATTTTTCAGTCAAAACAGCCAACCACGCACAGTCACTGTGTGTTTCTTTTATACACTTCAACTTTAGTTACACCTCGAATCTTCTTGGGCAAAAATGCCTCAGCAACTAAATCGCCAACCATCCAAGAACCATGATTCAGTTATGCTAACTAAATCGTAACTGATCAATTACCTGTGAGCTAAAACAGTAACCCTTCAATCAAGTTTCCAATTAATCAGTACCATTGGATTAAATCCGCAGGATTTCTCGTTTATCTTATATGCCCACTAGCTGTGACCGAGCGCTAAACAGAATTTGAATTTCGTGATTTCGCATCTCGGCATTCTTGTGATGAAGGATCTTGACACTCCAATTCGCAATCACCGAAACTCCGAGATGGAGCTTAGTACCGCTAGCTTCTTCCCCTCACGTGACCACCGGTGGTGACCACAGGCTGAGCCAAAAGGCGCTTCGTATTTCATGAACTTATGAACTTTATAAAGCCTGATCAACGATTGAGATCTCCAATGATCGGACGGTCTAGATCTCATCGCGATCTCGCATATCGCAGTTCCTATGATGAAGGTTCTCGATACTCCAAGTCGCGATCGCCGAGACTCTGAGATGGAGCTTAACACCGCTAGCTTCTTCCTCCATCTTCCACAGATGTAACCCCTGGCTGTGACCACAGCCTTATTCGAAAACTCATTTCACACTTTCGCGTCTCAGGTATTCTGTGATGAGTCCTCTCGATTCTCCATGTTACGAACTCTGAAATAGAGCTTGGCTTCTCTAGCTCTACTCTCCATCTCTTAACAATGTGACCACGAGATATGACCACTCGCCAATCAAACGAGCACTTCGCTCCTTTGACTTTCCAGTCAGCAAAACGATGATCCCTCGCCACATGTCCCTCTTGGATCAACGGTCAAGATCTTATCGCGATTTCGCAACTTCACGGGCCTTCGTCATGCCTGATCAACGGTCCATGATCTCGATGATTTGACGGTCCAGATCTTTTCGTGATCTCGCATATCGCGAGTTCCCACACCATGCTCCATTGACTCCTCCAATGTGCAAGTCAACAAAATTCCAATCGCTTGCCATGTGTCCTATGACTCCAACGGTCAGGATTGTTATCACGATTTTGCATATCGCGAGTTTGAACCTCTTTCCTTTGGATTTCCCGATCTGTGAAACTCTGAAACAAAACCTTTGTCATGCTTTGATTGTTTCCCTCCTTCTAATCTTACATTGTTGATCTTGCCATTATCGCTACACTATTGATCGTGTTGATCTTCGCCATCTGATCGTGTTGATCTTCGCCATCAATGACAAACACGCATACTCTGCCTCTGTCTAAATACATGCCAACACAAAGTATATAATAGTCAAATGGACGTAGAAAACAATTGTTACAGAAGCAAGATCTAACCACTAAAATTCACAAGTAAACCATCTAAATGATAGCCAATAAGCAGTGGAACAATAATCTAGGTTCACTAGTAAATTTTAGCGGTAGATTAGAGAGAAATAAATGAAAGAGAGATTTTTTCTACAGCACTAATGGCTGTAGCATTAATTTATAATAGAAATAATAATTAGTTGACCAATCAAGACACCCCTAGGGAACAAGAAATCCTTAAGCATGAAGAATAACTTCCAACTTAGGCAATTACAAAATCACAACTTTTCACGTATACCAATGCAATGATTTATATCTCCAATGAAAAAATATTGGTGCCTTGTCAATTGGTTTATGGAGTCTCTTGTGTAATAGATGGGGTTTGTTACTTCTCTATGGGTGTAAGCCTTTTTACTCCCTAGGGAAAACAAAACCTAGAAAAGTAAATCTAGGAGGGTGTAAGCCTTTTTACTCCTCCTAGCAACCTTTGCAAAGTAGCTTATTCAAGACAATAATGATAGATATTAGCGGAGGGTGTATGAATTTATACTCCTCCAAGGGTTTAGACAATAAAAACCTTGAAACAAGAAGAAATAACAACAATATGCAGAAATTCCTTGCCAATTCCAATAGATATCAAGCAAAACCCTTCTCTACCAAGAATATTCCACCACAAGTGCAAGAACTAAGCATCCAAGAGATATTTCATTACTTTTTTCTCCAATAGAAAAGTGATACCACAAAAAAAAACATTAAAGAGAGAAGATGTGATTTTCCCAAGGAGGGAAAAAAATTCAGCCAACAAATGTGTGATTCTCAATTGAGAACTATGATAAAATGAAAAGGAAGTGACCTCTATTTATATGAGGTCACTTCAAAAAAAATCCACTTTATAAAAGTAAACATTAAATTAGAGAGGCCAACCTTAACAATTTTCCTTCTCAAACTAAAAATATAATAATACATAAATAAAATCCCCTTTTAGGGGTGACGTCATGCCATAAAGGGTGACATTTTTCCTCCTAGAGAAACATTGAGCCTTTGAAGAAGGATGTGGGGCCTCCAAAGGCCATAAATCATGCCACCAAAATCTCTAGCATGTGCAAAGTGTCTCTCTCTCCATCAAACCAAGCTACACCACCATGGACCATGAAAACCCCATCAAAAACCCCAGCCCATGTGACGTCTAGGGCATCAAGTGTGATGTTTTAGGCCTCCAAAGGAAAATGTTTGTGTGCAAGAGGTTGAGGTGTGATCTCCTCATGGTCTCTAATTTCCTCCAAAGGAAACGTTACCTTTCCCACATGTCCAAATGGATGGGGCGCATCATCCAACCAATGGGCTTCATGCCCCAAATGAAGGTCCAAGTGACCTTGTGCCTCCATGAAAATACTCTCACCTGTCAAGGCCCTGCAAAGACAAACATATTCGCCCTCCAAGGGTCCACAAGTCACAATAGCATGCCAAGAAATCCATATCTAATAAAAGTACCACCCAAACATGTGCAATATATCCCCCCTTTCAAAATAAACAAATGCTTAAAGACTTTATACAACTTGTCAAATTTAAGTATGGGAGGGTTTTCATGGTGACCTATTGGGTAGATTATTCCCCAATTCTAGGAATGTTTCCCATGGGGACCCTTTATAATTCATGTAAAGGAGTATGAGGTGGATGGGGATGTCACTTTTGGGCATGGGGTTTCTTGACATACAAGGGCTCATATTTTCTCATTTATGTGTTGACCTTCGTCCGTAATGCAACATTTTTCCAAGCCAATTTTCCATTAATTTATTAGAGTGTTTCCAAGTTGAAGACAATAAGGGGCACTAAAATGAAATGCATAGTCCACATACGCTCTACCTTGGTCACACTCGATCATACTTTTCCAATTTGAAGACAATAAGGAAAACTAAAAAGGAAATGCATAGCCCAAATACACTCTACCTTGGTTGGCATGATTGATTAATTAGTTATTTATTTTACGGGTCCCTCATTTTTGGAGAAGTATTTCATTGTTCTCGGGATCCCGAGGTGAGAATCTAGAAGGTTTATGATAGGATTTTATATTTTTCCAACTAAAATCCTCTAGGCTTTTAGCCCCTTCTTCCCATGAAATGAGGTACAATCCCTTGTTGGGTCAATGTGGCCCGAAAACCCAAAAGATGAGGAGATGAAAGGGAAGAAGTATGGAAAGTAATAAGTATATGCGAGAGTGTTATGATGACCCTTCAAGGAGACCAACTAGTAGCATCCTTTTCCCAAGGGTGACCAGTTACTAGGACAACATGTCAACTGCCAAGGTGAAATGAGGCAAAATGCATAACTTCCAAGAAAATGTTTTCAAAATCAAGAAAGGACTATTTTCCACACATTCAAATGTTTTATTTATTAGGATGACACTTACCATGACACTGGAATAATTACCTCATGGAGAAAGACATGTCATCCTATGTGAGCCAAGATGGTGTGGTGGATGTTGCAGCCATTGGTTAAATGGTGATGCATAGTATGATGTGGGTATCTTCTTGTTGGGCTACTCTAGTTACTTCATGTTTGCAATCTGTGGGCCTTGAGACATCATATCCTTAGTTATCCCTAGAAATCGGGGATAATATCTAGCTCCTACTTGGGAACATGTACTCGCCCTAGAGTGTGTGAGGACCTCAACATCTCCTGGTAAGACCTGTGCCTACACACACTGGAAAAAAAAACTATGGATATCGAGGGTGGCTCACTGACCCTTTGTCCATATGATCAAAAATAAATAAAAAATCAACTAGTATTTTAAAAGAAAATTTTGCATTTTTTCAAAAACTTCTAAACATATTCTATGATAATGTAAAGAAACTATGCAATAATGTAAGTAGACAAAAATGAAAAATGAGATATGACATGAAAATATAAGTAGATGCAATTAAGCTATCATGAACAAACAAAAATGCAAATGTAAGAAAGCAAATGGCCCACCTACTTACCTGGGCCTCTGGGGCCCTGAAGGTCAGGTCTCGAACATGTCAGGTGAAATCGTATAACCAGTGCAACCACCTACTCACCACTTCATCAATGTATCTCCCCCTATGCTTAATCATGTAGTACAACTAAGATAAGTCAAGAATAAAATAATCATAAGCATAAATAAGCATGTAATCAATCATAGAAAGAACCTTGTGGAGATGGGTGGGAGGTAAACAATCCTGCTGGAAAGAATGGCCACAAACCTGATCAATCCATATTTAAATAGGGATACCCTGTATAGGCGAAAACTCATCTTCATCCCCCTTTAGCACACCACTGCTTCCTAAAGACTGAGAGGATATGAGAGGTCCCAAGATGACTCTAAAATTTCCTTAAGGAGGGATGAGATAAGAAACAACCGTAGGTCTAGAGAAAGAACCCTCCCTAAAACCAAAGTGTGTTTCCTCTTTAACCACAAATCCATGTAAAAAAACTTGGAGATGAAAATATTGTTTCTTTGTAGAGTGAGTCTTTGATCGCTCTGGGTTGGCCATAGTCTTATCTTCATCAAGATTTGAGCATGATGGTGGATGGAAATTTTCAATGCATAATGAATCTGAGTCCTCAAAGGGATACACATCACAACTCTCAAAGTATGACTAAAAATCATCATGAGTACACTACGACAATTCATCCTTAAACAAATGAAATAAATTTGTGACCATATCATCATCGGGTTGCCAAGAGTATGAATCATATGCATGTGAAGACTGACTCTCTGAATATGACAACTCAACCCCTTTTGCACGATAAATACCCTCAATGTCGCAAATGGGATCTCTATAAAAAATGAAGCATCCCACATCCCATCTACATCTCCCAAACTGTATGAAATCATCAATTTCTTGATAAATCGTGTCAGAGAGCCCCCCCACCAAATCATCTACATGTTTTGGACTAATCACTTCTTTATGTGTAGGAGGAAAGCAGGGCTGAACAAATTCATCTTTGTCAAGCGGGAGAATGGATACCGACGTCTCATCTACATTCTCATCATGTTTCACTTCTTCAGAACTCTTCTTTTTCTTCATGGCATATTTCTTAATGGACAAGCCCCTCCAACACCTCTTCATTACAAGGGGATTAATACTCAACACAAAGTGATTCATATGGTTATTCCTGAAATGATCCAAAAGGAAATTCTTGTTTATCTCGTCATTGTGGGTGGGTGATGTCTTGTCAAGATCTTGCACTTCCTTGGAGTTTCCCTCCTCGTCCTAGACCTATTCTTCAAACACTTCTTCCTCCAGGGGTGGATGGTGTTCCTTTTCTTTCATCTCATCATCCACCAGAAAACCTTCCCTGTAAAGAGCGTCCTTGAGTTCTTGAAAAGTATCTTGAAAATTTTGAGTATCTGGGCCCCAATACCTGAGAAATGTTTCAACAAGCCTTGTGGAGGAAGGTATGCTCCTTAGATTGCATGAATATGTGAGCCACTTATTTTGTCTTGACTTTAGAGATGCTACAAACAATTCCATTAGTATATCATCATGTAATATATTCAATGTCGAAGCATATTTCATATAATTCACAACATGTGTGACTACTAAGGTTGGATCAGCATTAAACTTTGGACAATTCTTGCTCCACTCTTGAGGGTAACGATTCATATACCCAAGAATATTCTGGATATCAATGGAAGGGTATATCTTATGGAACGCCCATGGAAAATACTGTGATGTCATGGTTCCATTACTTGTAAAGGTACGTCAATGGCGTTACCAGATGAGATCAAGGCTCATGAAGGATGGAAATGGTATATTCCCTCAAATGGAGTTGCCAAACAACTTAGGTAGAGAATTTGGGATAAATTTCAAAGTATCATTAGGGCTTGAAAGAGGATTCAAAATCCTCCTCGACAATGGCACCAAAATTTCATCACACAAGATATAGATTGGGAAAATCCCAATCCAATCCATGGATGTGTGACAACTATGGGAGTACCTACCCACTGTCACCTTAGATAGACACTCTCCTCACTTTAGTGATGATGAAATCACCACAAGGGGGGAATCTCGATGACCCTATAGGGATTGAGATGGAAAGTGAAGTGATGATGAGTGAAACTCATGTAGGTAAATCTTGGAGATGAATAATGGCTTGGAAAATATTCTTGTGAAAGAGTAGATGGTTTCCAAGTGTTTTGTACCTACAAAACAATGTCATCCTTGCCTAGAACAAGATACATTATCAAAAACCAATCCTTTTATCAAAGGGAATCAAGAAAGAATCCTTTATGTCCCAAATTGCAGTAGTATATATGTGTACAAGTAAGAAATAAACAAATACCAATGGATGCAAATTAAACCACTAAAATCAAGCATAAGATAGTGCAAACTAAGCTAGTGAAAACTAGTTAATCTTCCATGAAATGAAACAATATTTTAGTGATGTCAGAGGGTTGTTTATTAAATTGTTATCAACAAAGTATATAAAATCCAAATGTTTGTAGAAAAAAATGGATACAACAGAAATATATAACCACTAAAATTGACAAGTAAACCATCTAAATGATAGTCAATAACCGGTAGAACAATAATCTAGGTTCACTAGTAAATTTTAGCGGTAGATTAGAGAGCAATAAATGAAAGAGAGATTTTTTCTGGTAGCCCTCTAGGCAATAGAATTTAGTTATAATAGGAAGAATAATAAGTTATCCAATCAAGATGCCCCTAGGGCATAATAAATCCTTAATCATGAAGAATAACTTCCAACTTAGACAATTACAAAATCACAACTTTTCACATATATCAATGCAATGATTTTATATCTCCAATGAAAAAAACACTAGTGCCTTGTCAATTGGGGTATGGAGTCTCGTGTGTAATAGCTAGGGTTTTTTGTTTCTCTAGGGATGTAATCCTTTTTACTCCCTAGGGATAAAAAAACCTAGAAAGGTAAATATAGGAGGATGTAATCAGTTTTACTCCTCCTAGCAACCTTTGCAAAGTAGTTTATTCAAGACAATAATGATAGATATTAGTGTAGGTTGTTTTCCTTTTTAATCCTCCTAGCAACCTTTTCAAAGTAGATTATTCAAGACAATAATTATATATCTTAGTGGAGGATGTATTCCTTTATACTTCTCCAAGGGTTTAGACAATAACAACCTTGAAACAAGAAGAAATAACAACAATATGCAAAAATTCCTTACCAATTCCAATAGATAGCAAACAAAATGGTTCTCTACCAATGATATTCCACCACAAGTACAAGAAATAATCATCCAAGAGATAGTGCATTAATTTTTCGTCCAATAGACAAGTGATAACATCCACAAAAGTATTAAAGAGAGAAGATGTGATTTGCCCAAGGAGGGAAAAAATTTCAGCCAACAAATGTGTGATTCTCAAGTGAGAACTATGATAAAATGAAAAGGAAGTGACCTCTATTTATATGAGGTCACTTCAAAAGTTTGTCCACAAATTTTTTTCCACTTTGTAAAAATCAACATTAAATTAGAGAGGCCAACCTTAACAATTTTCCTTCTCAAACTAAAAATAGAACAATACATAAATAAAATTCCCTTTTAGGGGTGACGTCATGCCCTAAAGGGTGAATTGTTTCCTCCTAGAGAAATGTTGAGCATTTGATGAAGGATGTGAGGCCTCCAAAGGCCATAAATCATGCCACCAAACACTCTAGCACGTGCCAAGTATGTCTCTCTCCATCAAACCAAGCTACACCACCATGGACCATGAAAACTCCATCAAAACCCTAGCCCATGTGATGTCTAGGTAATCAAGTGTGACTTTTTAGCCCTCCAAAGGAAAAAACTTAGGTGCAAGAGGTTGGGGTGTGATCTCCTCATGGTCTCTAAGTTACTCCAAAGACAATTTTCCCTTTCCCACGTGTCCAAAGGGATGGGGAACATCATCCAACCTGTGGGCTTCATGCCCCAAATGAAGGTTCAAGTGACCTTGTGCCTCCATGAAAAGACTTCCACCTATCAATACCATCCAAAGACAAGCAGATTCTTCCTCCAAGGGTCCACAAGTCACAATATCATTCCAAGTAAGACATATATAATAAAAGAACCACCAAAACATGTGCATCAAATCCCCCCTTTCAAAATAAACAAATGATCAAAGACTTTATACAACTTGCTAAATTTAAGTATTGGAGGTTGTCATGGCGACCTATTGGGTAGATCATTCCCCAAGTCTAGGAGTGTTTACCAAGGGGGCCCTTTATAATTCATGTAAAGGAGTATGTTGTGGATGGGGGTGTCACTTTGGGGCATGGGGTTTCTTGACATATAAGGGCTCATATTGTCTCATTTATGGATGCCTTTGTAGAGGGTGTGTTGCCCTTCGTCTGCGATGCAATATTTTTCCAAGCAAATTTTCCATTAATTTATTAGAGTGCTTCCAAGTTGAAGATAATAAGGGGAACTAAAAAGGAAATTTATATCCCACATACGCTCTACCTTGGTTGGCATGATTGATTAATTAGTTATTTATTTTACAGGTCCCTCATTTTTTTAGAAGCATTTCATTGTTCTCGAGATCCTAGGGTGAGCATATAGAAGTTTTATGATTGGATTTTATCTTTTTCCATCTACAAGCCTCTGGGCCTTTAGCCCCTTATTCCCATGAAATGAGGTACGAGCCCTTATTTGGTCAATGTGGCCCGAAAACCCAAAAGATGAGGAGATGAAAGGGAAGAAGTATAGAAAGTGATAAGTATGTGCGGGAGTGGTACAATGACCCTTCAAGGAGACCACCCAGTAGCATCTATTTTCCCAAGGGTGACCACTTACTAGGACAACATGTCAACTGCCAAGGTGAGGCAAAAGGAATAATTTCCAAGCAAATGTTTTCAAAATCAAGAAATGACTCTTTTCCACACATTCAAATGCTCTATTTATTAGGATGACACTCACCACAACACCAGAATCATTACCTCATGGAGCAATACATGTCATCCTCTATGAGCCAATATGGTGTGGTGGATGTTGTAACCATCAGTCAAATGGTGATGCATAGTATGATGTGGGGATCTTCCTTTTGGGATTCCTCTCGGTACTGCATGTCTGCAACCTGTGGGTCTCGACACATCATCTCCTTATTTATACCTAGAAATGCGGGATAAGAGGTGTGATTCCCATAAAGCTCCAACTAATTAGTGCATATACATGCCTATGAGAGGCACTAGGCCCTATGAGCGACCAGCAAGTTTGTTTCCCAAGAAACCCCAGGGATTGGATTGAGTTTATTCCAGAGCTGGGTGATTTGAACCTATGATAGATTTTTTATTTTCAATGAACTATTTTATTCAAATTTGTGATTCAAGGAACTACAAGAATGAAAAACTTGTTTAAGTTTAGAGACTGTGTCCCACTAGAGAGAGTTTCCAACTTCACCCTTCAAAGTGGAAGTTGCAAATGTTGATGAAAGATATGGATCTTTAGATCATAGTTGAAGATAAGGCATGATAGTTCCCATTGATCCTCGACAATGGGTTTCGTATAAGGAGAAAGTTGATAATGGAAGAGGATACTTTTGGATTTCGTAAAAGATCCCATGACAACAATTGAAGACATGGATGTATGATGTATTGAATTCTTTGTATCAGAGTAGCATTTTTTTCTGGAAATTGTTGTTGTAAAGAATAAACTCACCCATACTCCAATGAGTAATATAGACACAATGGCCAATTACATGATGAATATCATCGAGCTTAAAGATCAATGATTTGTGATCTACATTAATATCAATGATGAAGAGTTAGTTTCCATTGAAATAAATAGTTTCTCACCACCATGGAAATCATTTGTGTAGGGTCACTATGCTCAAGATCGCCCATTGAATTTTGAGAAGATTTAGTATGTATTTATCCAAGAACAAACAAGGCATGAGATAGTGCTAGCAAGAATTGTTGCGTTCAAGACCTCAATGATCTGGATTTTATGAGTAGAACGAAATGACTACAGATTATTAACTGGTGCTTAAGACAAAATAACAGAGATACATTAAAACTAGTTTTATATTCAATAAGGAAATAAGTTGAAACTATAAAATGCAGCAGAAACAAGCTTGTTGGAATAGTGGTGGCTTGTCTCTGAGAAGAGATGTGACGGATGTGCTCATTCACAAGAAGACGATTACAATGAGGCTCTGAAGGCCTTTTTACAATAAACATGAATTCCAAAAACCCTAGACATCCAAAAACCTAACCCTAGGAGATGAAGCACCAAAAGTCATGTGGGCCCCGTCTGGGTAAGTTAGTACATCAACTTCCTGGGGTCGTAAATTTTGCATGTGATCTCCGTTTTAGGCGTACGATAGCATGTTCTAAATATATCGTCAAGGAGATTCATTTTTGCGGATCAATCACGCCTTCATCTATCATTGAGAATCTCGATCCCGAAAAACCTTCATTTAGGCCCTCAAAATGGCCCTGAAAGTTAAACTACTAAAAATAGTAAATTGCCAGAAAACTATTTTGAGAAAGTTGGAAAAGGTGGGTGGTCACTGATATCCACATGGATAAATCCTCCCTCCTTAGTGAGAAATAGTCTCCATTGTGTTGAGTTCCCCCATCAGATGAGGAAATTTATGTTGAATTTGTCCCCGAGTGAGCCACTTTCCTTGGTGCAGGAACTGCCCTACTTTGACGACTCGATAAAGATGGATCCTTTGTAGTCAAGTGCCCTTGATCTCTATGTCCACAATATGATCGTTGTATGCTTGTTGTATGTAGTTGGGGTTGAGCTCTGTTGGTGTCAGTTTTTCTGCTACGTCTGAGGTGACCAATAATGGTGGGAAATAAGGGCGACGGAGATCCACGTTGAACATTGGGTGTAGGCCAAGGAAAGGACAAATGTTGAGCTCAAAATAATTACCCCTCATGGGCTTGGTGATGGTGTACAACCCATAATGGAGTGAGTGAATCTTCTGGTGGGTTCCTGTAAGGCATTCTTTCTGTAAGTGCAACCAAACTTTGTCGCCCACCTGAAACTTATGTGACACCCGATGTTGATCATGGCACTACTTGTAATTGTCATTGGACTTCTGTAGGATATCATGAACCTATTGGTGGATGTGTTGGATCTGCACAATGAACCGGGTGGCTTTGTCAGCTTCAGTTGGACCAGGAGATGAGTCGGTCGAGGTAACCGCAAGGGGAATTGCAACATCTATGGGACCCAATGATTGGAATCCCAACCCCACCTGAAAGGGATTGTGGCCATTTGAGCTATGCAAGGCTCGGTTGTAGCTATGTTGGACATAGGTAAGGCTCTCATCCAATGTGTGAGGATTATTTGAAATATACATGCGAAGGATATGCACAATCATTCGATTTACGACCTCGGTTTGGCCATCTGTCTTGGGTTGGAAGGTTGTGGATTTAGTGAGCTTGGTGTCCAGCAGTGACCAAAGGCTCAACTAGAATGTGCTGATAAATCAATTGTCCTGATCTAAGACAATGGTTTGTGGGATTCCAAAATGTACCCAGACTCGTTCAAAGAAGAGATTGGTAGTGGCCTCTGTTGTGATGTTCTTCTTGCAGGCAACCAGAATCGCCATCTTAGAAAAGAGATCAACAACTACAAAAACATAGTCATTTCCCCGCTTAGTGGATGGGAGGCCAGACATGTAGTCCATTGAGATGGATTCCCATGGCCTGTCAAGAGTAGGAAGAGGGGTGTACAGGCCCTGTTTCTTAGTGGTCGATTTGGCAATAACATAGGCAGTGCAGGACCTGATATACTTGTTGACCTCATGTCAAAGTTTCGGCCAGTAGAAATGTTTATGTAGCATCACCACTATCATTTTGATGCCGAAGTGTCCTACCACCCGACTGTAGTGGGATTCCCAAATTAGCTTCGCTCGCTCACTTTATGGAACACATATATGGCCCAAACGACACAACAACCCATCCTGAAGATGGAAATTATCGACAATTGTGTTTGCACCAAACATTTGGTAGGTGGTGGCGAAGTCTGGGTCTTTCTCATAGAGTTGGGTCCATACAGAGTTCTCATGGCCACAGGAGTCTAGCACTGTGGTGAGTGTCACGATTGGTGGTCTACTGAGAAAATCAGTGACGCGATTGGTGCTTCATGTTTTATACTTGATGTTGAGTTGGAATTGCTGCAAGTATGTGGACCACTTTTTATGGCGATCATTCTGCAATTTTCCTTGAGTCTACATGAACTGCAGTGGCTTATGATTAGTGTGGATGATTGTCTCCTTCCCAAGAATGTAATGTCTCCACTGGCAGCAGGATTTTACAATGGAGTACATTTTTTTATCGTAAGTAGGGTAGTTACTGACAACATCTAATAGTGTCTCACTATGATAGGCCACAGGGTGGTCGTGTTGAGTGAGAACAACTCCAACCACATAGTCTGAAGCATTTGTCTCGATCTTAAAGGGTTTCTCCAGGTCTGGTAGAGAAATTACTGGGGTTGAGAACAAGCGTTTCTTCAAATCATCGAATGCTTGTTGTTGGGACCAGCCCCACGTAAATTTCACCTTACCACCACCCCTAGTGATTTGGTTGAGGGCCCATGCAATATGGGAGAATCCCAACACGAACCTGCGGTAGAAATTGGCAAGGCCCAAGAAGCTCTGAAGCTCAGTGAGTGTGGTTGGGGTTGGCCAGTCACGGATGACTTGGATCTTGGCTAGATCCACATGTATGCCATGTTGATCAATTATGTAGCCCAAGTAATCGACCTTGTCCATGTCAAAGGATCATTTTTCCAAGTTGGCATATAGCTTCTGTTGTTGTAGGATGTGCAGAACCTACTAAATATGCTCCCAGTGTTCGGCCCAAGTCTTGTTGTAAATGAGAATGGCATCCAGATACACCACTACAAAAGTATCGGTGAATGGTCGCAGAATATCTTCCATTATCCTCATGAAAGTGGTTGGAGCATTTGTCAAACCAAAGGGCATGACCAACCATTCAAAAAGGCCTTCCTTTGAATTGAAGGAAGATTTCCATACATCTATTTGTTCTATCAAGACCTGGTGGTAGCCAGACTTCATATCAATCTTAGTGAAGTATTTGGGCCCCATGATTTGATCAAGGAGGTCGTCGATTCGGGGAATCGAGTACCAGTTTCTGACTATGATTTTATTCAGATCCTGGTAATCAATGCAGATTCGCCAGGTTCCATCTTTCTTCTGTACCAACACGATTGGGCTCCCGCAAGGTGATGAGCTAGGATAGATGTGTCCCTTGTGGATCAGTTCTTAAATCTATCACTTGATCTCCTCATTCTCTAACAGAGAGCGGAGATAGACTAGCCCATTGGGTAGCGGTGCGTCGGGGGTCAGATCTATGGGGTGCTTGACCTAGCAGTGCAGAGGTACCCCGGTAAGTGAGGATAATATATCAGAGTATTCTTCCATGACCTTATCTACTTGCTTCTGCTATGTGGAGAGTTCAGCCACAGAGACCTTGGATGTGGTTGTGATCTTTCGCTTACTCTGAGAGCGGATCACGAAGAAGACAAACTTCCCCATCTGAGTGATGACCTTAATTCATTTCTTAGCATAGATCAAGGAAATAGCACTAGGTGGGACTGTCTCGGGTGTCCTGTACAATTTCTTGTTCAAAGTAATAATAAGACTATGAATACTAGACTCATATATGGCATGATGTTTCCATAAATAAGTTTGGCCCAAAAGAACATCACAAACTTCGAGAGGAGCAACATCACACAATACCTCATCTTTGAAGTGCTTGATAATGTACGACACTCAGCACTGTTGGCTGGTGCGGAGATCACTTCCTTGGCAGAGCCATCCAATAGTGTAGGGTTGTGGGTGCGGCGTTGTCGGCAAGGCAAACCGCTTGACGACCTCTGCTGAGATGAGGTTCTTCTGGCTACTACTATCAACGATGAAGTGTAGTGGGGTGCCTTTTTCCCACATCTGTGAATGGAAGAGGCGTTCTCCTTCTTCTGGCTTGTCTGGTTCTCCAGGCTGGAGCTTGGTGGTAGAAACGGTGGCCCTGAGTTCCACGTCAATGATCTGTCTTCCACTTTTTGGTTCTGGCTCTGAATCTGAACCCACATCTGATTCAGAGGCTTTCACTTCGGCCACCAGTGACTGCTTTGAGCGGCAGTCAACAATGTTATGCCAAGGGCTCTTATGGAAGTCGCACCACTTCCCGGTATCTTTATTTGTCTTTCTGGTGTCATTCTTTGCTTGTAGCTTGGACTGGTTGTCCTAATACTTTCCATATTTGCTCTGTCCTTGTTTCTATGGGTTGGGGCCGCCCTTTCCAGGCTTTTGTTGTGAGGGGTTCCCAGGCCCAAATTGCCACATCTTTTTTTTGAGCTTCTGCTCGATTTTGACGGCATATCGGTAGGCCTCGCCCAAGGATGAGATGTCCATAAATTCCATTTTGGTTTGGATGTATCTATGCAGAGCATCGCAATACTTGAGCACCAGATGTCACTCTGAATATTTGATACCTAGCTTGGTGCGCAAGGTATGAAATATATTTGTGAAATCTGGCACTGCTTGGTCTTTTTCTTGTCACAGTGTGGTCCATTTGGTATACAAGTCATCATAACCTCCGACAAGGTAGTATTGTTCCTTATTAACATCCCTGAGGGATTCCCAGGTGGTCGTGACTATAAATAATGAGGGTTCCTCTGTTTCCTTTTGCTCACAAAAAGTTTCCCACCAATCTTTGACATGGGGAATGAATTTGAGGAGCACAAGAGTAATATTTTTTCTATTCAAAAAGTTATGGATAGAAAAATACCCTTCTAGTGGATTCAACCACTTGTCTACAACATTTGTGTCTAGAAGATGTGTCGCCTGTTGGTAGCCGCCGAAGGATTTGCGCGAAACTATCCATCATCTCGTTCATTTTTTGTGTGAAGGATTTCTTAGTCAACAGTTTGAAAGGATATCATGTCTCGTCATATTTATTTTCTACTTCCATGAGAGGTCACTTGGGTGTGCGAGATATTTTGTCCTCAAGAGAAACAAGCTCGAGACCCAACTCTTTGTACTCCGACCTCGTTGGGGACATGCATTAAGACAAAAAGGAGAAGACCGCTCTGATACCATTGATCTAGATTTTATGAGCAGAACGAAATGACTACAGATTATTAACAAGTGATTAACACAAAATAACACAGATACAGTAAAACTAGTTTTATATTCAATAAGGAAATAAGTTGAAACTGTAAAATGCAGCGGAAACAAGCTTGCTGGAATGGTGGTTGCTTATCTCTGAGAAGAGATGTGACGATTGCACTCATTCACAAGAAGATGATTACAATGAGGCTCTGAAGGCCTTTTTATAATAAACAGGAATGCCAAAAACCGTAGACATCTAAAAACCTAACCCTAGGAGATGAAGCGTCAAAAGTCATGTGGGCCCCGTCTGGATTAGTTAGTACATCAACTTCCTAAGGTCGTAACGTTTGTGTACGATATCTGTTTTAGGCGTATGATAGACCGTTGGAAAGGTATCATCAAGGAGATTAATTTTGGGTGATAAATATTTCCTTTGGCCATTAGTGAGAAGCACTATTCCAAGAAACCTTCATTTAGGCCCTCAAAATGTCCCTGGAAGTTAAAGATGCTAAAAATAGTAAATTGCCAAAATTGCCAAAAAACTATTTTTAGCCAGTTGGAAAAGGTGGGTGGCCACCGATATCCACCTGGATCAATCCTCCCTCATTGGGAAGAAATGGTCTTCATTGCGTTTATTTCCCCCATCAGATGAGGAAATTTCTATAGAATTTGGCCCCGGGTGAGCCACTTGCCTTGGTGCAGGAGCTCTCCTGCATTTACGACTCGATAAAGCTAGATCCTTTGTTGTCGAGTGCTCTTGATCTATGTGTCCACAATATGATCATTGGATTCCTGTTGTATGCATTCGGGGTTGATATTTGTTGGTGTCAGTTGTTCTTCTACTTCTGAGGTGTCCAATAATGGTGGGAAATAAGGGCGAAGGAGATCCACGTTGAACATTGGGTGTAGGCCAAGGAAAGGAGGAATGTTGAGCTTAAAATTATTATCCCCCATGAGTTTGGTGTTGGTGTACGGCCCATAATGGAGTGGTTGAAGCTTATGATGGGGTCTTGTAAGGCGTTCTTTCTACAAGTGCAACCAAAATTTGTCGCCCACCTAAAACTTATGTGGCACCCGATGGTTATCATGGCGCTTCTTGTACTTGTCATTGGACTTTTGTATGATATCCTGAACCTCTTGGCAGATGTGTTGGATCCCCTCAATGAACTGGGTGGCTTTGTTAGCTTCAGTTGGAGTAGGAGATGAGTCACTCAAGGTGACAGCAAGGGGAAGTGCAACATCTATGGGACCCAATGGTTGGAATACCAACCCCACCTGAAAGTGGTTGTGGTCGATTGAGCTATGTAGGGCTCGGTTGTAGCTATGTTGGACATAAGGAAGGCTCTCATCCCATGTGAAAGGATTCTTTGAATTATACATGCAAAGGATATGCACAATCATTCGATTTATGACCTCGATTTGGCCATCTGTCTGGGGGTGGAAGGTCATGGATTTGGTGAGTTTGGTGTCCAACAGTGACCAGAGGCTCGACCAGAATGTGCTAAGAAATCGACTGTCCCGATCTAAGACAATGGTTTGTGGGATTCCAAAATGCACCCAAACTCGTTCAAAGAAGAGCTTGGCAGTGGCCTCTACTGTGATGTTCTTCTTGCAGGCAACCAGAATCGCCATCTAAGAAAAGCGATCAACAACCACAAAAACACAGTCATTTCCCCGCTTGGCGAAAGGAAGTCCCTGACATGTAGTCCATTGAGATGGATTCCCATAACCTGTCAGGAGTAGGAAGGGGGGTGTACAAGCCTTGTTTCCTAGTCGTCAGTTTGGCAATAGCGCAAGAAGTGCAGGACCTGATATACTTGCTGACCTCCTGTAAAATTTTCGACCAGTAGAAATTTTTCTGTAGCATCACCACTATCTTTTCGATGCAGAAGTGTCCTGCCACCTGAATGTAGTTGGCTTCCCAGATAAACTTCGCTCGCTCGCTTGATGGAACACAAATATGGCCCAGACGACACAACAACCCATCTTGAAGATGGAAATTATCGACAACTTTGTTTGCACCCAACATTTGGTAGGTGGTGGCGAAGTCTAGGTCTGTCTCATAGAGTTGGGGCCATCTAGAGGTCTCCTAGCCACAGGAGTCTAGAAACATGGTGAGTGTCGCGACCAGTGGTCTGCTAAGGCAATCAGCGACATGATTGGTGCTTCATGTTTTATAATTGATGTTGAGGTGGAATTGTTGCAAGTATGTGGCCCACTTTTGATGGCGATCATTTTGAAATTTTCCTTGAGTCTGCATGAACTGCAGTGGCTTATGATCAGTGTGGATGATTGTCTCCTTCCAAAGAATGTAATGTCTCCACTGGCGGCAGGCTTTCACAATGAAGTACATTTATTTGTCATAACTAGGGTACTTACGGACAACATCTGATAGTGTCTCACTATGATAGGCCACAGGGTGGTCGTGCTGAGTGAGAATGGTGCCCACCGCATAGTCTAAAGCATCTGTCTTGATCTCAAAGGGTTTTTGCAGGTGTGGTAGTGAAATTTCTGGGGCTGATCAGAAGCATTGCTTCAAATCGTTGAACGCTTATTGTTGGTACCAGCCCCATGCAAATTTCACTTTACCACCACCCCTGGTGATTTAGCTAAGGGCCCATGCAATATGGGAGAATCCCAACACGAACCAATGGTAGAAATTGGCAAGGCCCAAGAAGCTTTGAAGCTCAGTGAGTGTGGTTGGGGCTGGCCAGTCACGGATGACTTGGATCTTGGATGGATCCACATGTACGACATGTTAATCAATTATGTAGCCCAGGTAATGGACCCTGTCCATGTCGAAGGAGAATTTTTTCAAGATGACATATAGCTTGTGTTGTTGCAGGGTGTGCAGAACCTACTGAATATGTTGCAAGTGTTCAGCCCAAGTCTTGTTGTCAATGAGAATGTCATCCAGATACACCACCACAAAATTATTGGTGAATGGTCGCAGGATATCATCCATCATCCTCATGAAAGTGGTTGGAGCATTTGTCAAACCAAAGGGCATGACCAACCATTCAAAAAGGACTTCCTTTGACTTGAAGGTGGTCTTCCATACATCTGTCTGTTCTATCAGGACCTAGTGGTAGCTAGAATTCAGATCAATATTACTGAAGTATTTGCCCCCCATGAGTTGATCAAGGAGGTTGTCGATTCATGGAATTGGGTACCTGTTTCTGAATGTGATTTTATTCAGAGCCCGATAATCAATGCAGAGTCATCAGGTTCCATCTTTCTTTTGTACCAGCATGATTGGTCTCCCGCGAGATGATGATTTGGGATGGATGTGCGCCTTTTGGACCAGTTCTTAGATCTATCGCTTGATCTCCTCATTCTCTAACAGAGAGCGGTGATAGACTAGCCCATTGGGAAATGGTGCACCGGGGGTCAGATCGATGGGGTGCTTGAACTAGCAGTGTAGCGGTACCCTGGTAGGTGAGGACAATATATCTGAGTATTCTTCCATGAACTTATCCACTAACTTATGCTGTGTGGAGAGGTAGGTCATACAGACCCTAGGTGTGGTTGTGATCTTTCTCTTACTCTAAGAGCGAATCATGAAGAAGACAAACTTCCCCATATGAGAGATGACCTTCCTGCATTGCTTAGTAGAGATCAAGGAAATAGCACTAGGTAGGACTGTCTCGGGTATCCTGTACAATTTCCTATTCAAAGTAATAATAAAACTACAAGGATTAGACTCATATACAGCATGATGTTTCCATAAATAAGGTTGGACCAAAAGAACATCACAAACTTTGAAAGGAACAACATCACACAATACCTCATCTTTGAAGGGCTTGATGTCGTACAACAGTCGGCATTGTTGGTTGATGCAGAGATCGCTTCCTTGGCGAAGCTATCCAATGGTGTAGGGTTGTGGGTGCGGTGTTGTTGGAAGGGACAACTGCTTGATGACATCTACTAAGATGAGGTTCTTCTGGATACCTATATCAATGATGAACTGTAGCGGGGTGCCTTTTACCCACATCTGTGAATGGAAGAGGCATTCTCCTTCTTCTGGCTCGTATGGTTCACCAGGCTGGAGCTTGGTGGTAGCAACGGTGGCACTAGGTTCCGCATCAATGATATGTCTTCCCCTTTCTGGTTTTGGCTCAGAGTTTGAACCCCCATCTGACTCAAAGGCTTTAACTTCATCCACCAACGAATGCTTTGAGCGACAATCAGCAGTGTTATGCTAAGAGCTCTTATGGAAGTCGCACCACTTCACGGTATCTTTCTTTGTCTTTCTGGTGTCCTTCTTTTCTTTTGGCTTGGACTAGTTGTTCTGATACTATCCATATTTACTCTGTCCTTTGTTCTGTGGGTTGGGGCCGCCCTTTCCTGGATTTTATTGTGAGCGGTTCCCATGCCCAAATTGTTGCGTCTTTTGTTTGAGCTTCTGCTCAATTTTGACGGCATATCAGTAGGTCGTGCCCAAGGATGAGATGTCCAGAAATTCTATTTTGGTATGGATGTATCTATGCATAGTGCCACGATACTTGAGAACCAGATGTCGCTTCGAAAATTTGATACCCAGCTTGGTGTGCAAGGTATGAAAGATATTTGTGAAATCTAGCACTGCTTTGTCTCTTTCTTGTCGTAGTGTGGTCCATTTGGTATACAAGTCATCATAACTTCTGACAGGGTAGTATTGTTCCTCAATAGAATCCCTGAAGGATTCCCAGATGTTCGTGACTGTAAATAATGAGGGTTCCTCTGTTTCCTTTTGCTCACATAAAGTTTCCCACCAATCTTTGACATGGGGAACGGATTTGAGAAACGCAAAAGTAATATTTTCTCTATTCAAAAAGTTATGGACGGAAAAATACCCTTCTAGTAGATTCAACAACTTGTCTACAGCATTTGCATCTATCTGACCTTCAAATATAGGAATATCAAAGTTTATTTGTACCTTGAAGGGGGCGGCGCCTCCACTTGAAGAAGATGTGTCGCATGTTGGTAGTCGCCAAAGGATTTGTGTGAAACTATCCATCATCTCGTTCCTTTCTTGTGTGAGGGATTCCTCAATCAACAGTTTGTAAGGATATCATGTCTCGTCATATTTATTTTCTTCTTCCATGAGAGGTCGCTTGGGCGTGCAAGATCTTTTTTCCTCAAGAGAAACAAGCTCGAGACCTAACTCTTTGTACTCCGACCTCGTTGGGGACATGCATTAAGACGAAAAGGAGTAGACCGCTCTGATACCACTAATACAGATTTTATGAGCAGAACGAAATGACTATAGATTATTAACAAGTGTTTAACACAAAATAACAGAGATACAGTAAAACTGGTTTTATATTCAATAAGGAAATAAGTTGAAACTGTAAAATGCAGCGGAAACAAGCTTGTTGGAATGGTGGCAGCTTATCTCTGAGAAGAGATGTGGCGGTTGCATTCATTCGCAAGAAGATGATTACAATGAGGCTCTGAAGGACTTTTTAAAATAAACAGGAATTCCAAAAACCCTAGACATCCAAAAACCTAACCCTAGGATATGAAGCGCCAAAAGTCATGTGGGCATCGTCTGGGTAAGTTAGTACATCAACTTCCCAGGGTCGTAACTTTTTCATATGATCTCCGTTTTAGGGGTATGATAGCCTGATGGAAAGGTATCGTCGAGGAGATTCATTTTGGGGACTCAATCATTCCTTTATATATCAATGATAATATCAATCCTGAGAAACCTTCATTTAGTCCCTCAAAATGGCCCCAGAAGTTAAAACTGCTAAAAATAGTAAATTGCCAAAATTGCCAGAAAATTGTTTTGAGCCAGTTGGAAAAGGTGGGTGGCCACCAATATCCATCTGGATCAATCCTCCCTCCTTAGGAATAAATGGTCTCCATTGCATTGAGTTCCCCCATCATATGAGGAAATTTCTATTGAATTTGGCCCCGAGTGAGCAACTTGCCTTGGTGCAGGAGTTGCCCTGCTTTGACGACTCGATAAAGTTGGATCCTTTGTTGTCGAGTGCCCTTGATCTGTGTGTCCACAATATGATCGTTGGATGCTTGTTTTATGCAGCCAGGGTTGATCTCTGTTGGTGTCAACTTTTCTACTACATCTGAGGTGTCCAATAATGGTGGGAAATAAGGGTGAAGGAGATGCACGTTGAACACTGGTTGCAGGCCAAGGAAAGGAGAAATGTTGAGCTCAAAAAAATTATCCCCCACAGACTTGGTGATATTTTACGGCCCATAACAGAGTGGTTGAAGCTTCCGATGGGGTCCTGTAAGGCGTTCTTTCTACAAGTGCAACCAAACTTTTTCGCCCACCTGAATTTTATGTGTCACCCGATGTTGATCATGGCATTACTTGTACTTGTCATTCGACTTCTGTAGGATATCTTGAACTTATTGGTGAATGTGATGGATCCACTCAATGAACCAAGTGACTTTGTCAGCTTCAGTTGGAGTAGGAGATGAGTCATTCGAGGTGACTGCAAGGGGAAGTGCAACATCTATGGGACCCAATGGTTGGAATCCCAACCCCACCTAAAAGGGGCTATGGTCAGTTGAGCTATGTAGGGCTCATTTGTAGCTATGTTGGACATAGGGAAGGCTATCATCCCATGTACGAGGATGATTTGAATTATACATGTGAATGATATGCACAATCATTCGAATTAATACCCTGATTTGGCCATATGTCTGGGGGTGGAAGGTCGTGGATTTGGTGAGCTTGGTGTCTAGTAGTGACTAGAGGCTCGACCAGAATGTGATGATAAATCGACTGTACCAATATGAGACAATGGTTTGTGGGATTCCAAAATGTACCCAGACTCGTTCAAAGAAGATCTTGGCAGTGGCCTCTGTTGTGATGTTCTTCTTGCAGGCAACCAAAATCGCCATCTTAGAAAAGCGATCAACAACCACAAAAACACAATCATTTCCCCGCTTGGTGGACGGGAGGACCGACATGTAGTCCATTGAGATGGATTCCCATGGCCTGTCAGGAATAGGAAGAGGGGTGTACAGGCCCTTTTTCTTACTGGTCGGTTTGGAAATAGCGCAGGTAGTGCAGGACCTGATATACTTGTTGACATCCTGTTGAAGTTTCGGCCAGTAGAAATGTTTATGTAGCATAGCCATTGTCTTTTCGATGCCGAAGTTTCCTGCCACCCGACTGTAGTGGGCTTCCTAGATCAGCTTCGCTCACTCGCTTGATGGAACACATATATGGCCCAGATGACATGACAACCCATCCTGAATATGGAAATTATCGACAACTATGTTTGCACCCAACATTTGGTAGGTGGTGGCGAAGTCCGGGTCTGTCTCATAGGGTTGGGGCCATCCATAGGTCTCATGGTCGTAGGATTCTAGCACCATGGTGAGTGTCATGACTGGTGTTCAACTGAGGAAATCAGTGACGCGATTGGTGCTTCATGTTTTATACTTGATGTTGAGCTGGAATTGTTGCAAGTATGTGGACCACTTTTGATGGCGATCATTCCACAACTTTCCCTGAGTCTGCATGAACTGTAGTGGCTTATGATCAGTGTGGCTTATTGTCTCCTTCCCAAGAATTTAATGTCTCCACTGGAGGCAGGCTTGCATAATGGAGTACATTTTTTTGTCATAAGTAGGGTACTTATAGACAACATCTTATAGTGTCTCACTATGATAGGCCACGAGGTGGCCATGCTGAGTCAGAACGACGCCCACAACATAGTTTGAAGCGTCTATCTCAATCTCAAAGGGTTGTTGCAGGTCTGGTAGTGAAAGTATTGGGGCTGAGCACAAGCGTTGCTTCAAATCGTCGAACACTTTTTGTTGGGACTGGCCCCACACAAATTTCACCTTACCACCACCCCTGGTGATTTGGCTAACGGCCCATGCAATATGGGAGAATCCAAACACGAACCTGCGGTAGAAATTGGAAACACCCAAGAAGCTTTGAAGCTTAGTGAGTGTGGTTGGGGTTGGCCAGTCATGGATGACTTGGATCTTGGCTGGATCCACATGTACGCCATGTTGATCAATTATGTAGCCTAGGTAATGGATCATGTCCATGCCAAAGCAGCATTTTTCCAAGTTGGCATATAACTTGTGTTGTTGCAGGGTGTGCAGAACCTACTGAATATGATACAAGTGTTCGGCCCAAGTCTTGTTGTAAATAAGAATGTCATCCAGATATGCCACTACAAAATCATTGGTGAATGGTCGCAGGATATCATCCATCATCCTCACGAAAGTGGTTGATGCATTTGTCAAACCAAAGGGAATGACCAACCATTCAAAAAGGTCTTCCTTTGACTTGAAGGTGGTTTTCCATACATCTATATGTTCTATCGGGACCTGGTGGTAGCCAGACTTCAGATCAATCTTACTGAAGTATTTGTCCCCCATGAGCTGATCAAAGAGGTCGTCAATTCGGGGAATTAGGTACCAGTTTCTGATTGTGATTTTATTCAGAGCCCGATAATCAATGCATAGTCGCCAGATTCCATATTTCTTATGTACCAGCTGGGCCCCCGCAAGGTGATGAGATGGGATGGATGTGCCGCTTGTGGAGGAGTTCTTGGATCTGTTGCTTGATCTCCTCATTCTCTAACAGAGAGCGGTGATAGACTGGCCCATTGGGAAAGGGTTCCCTGGGGGTCAGATCGATGGGGTTCTTGACCTGGTAGTGTAGAGGTACCTCGATAGGTGAGGAGAATATATCTGAGTATTCTTCCACGACCTTATCTACTTGCTTCTACTATGTGGAGAGGTTGGCCGCAAAGACCCTAGATGTGACTGTGATATTTTGCTTACTCTGAGAGCAGATCATGAAGAAGACAAACTTCTGCATTTGAGAGATGACCTTCCTGCATTTATTAGCAAAGATCAAGGAAATAACACTAGGTGGGACTGTCTCGGGTATCCTGTACAATTTCCTATTCAAAGTAATAATAACACTACGAGGCCTAGACTCATATACAGCATGACGTTTCCATAAATAAGGTTGGCCCAAAATAACATCACAAACTTCGAGAGGTGAAACATCACACAATACCTCATATTTGAAGGGCTTGATTGCGTACGACAATCGACACTATTGGCTTATGCGGAGATTGCTTCCTTGGCAGAGCCATCCAATGGTGTAGGGTTGTGGGTGTGGCATTGTCGGTAAGGCCACCCGCTTGACAAACTCTGTTGAGATGAGGTTCTTCTGGCTGCCGCTATAAACGATGAAGTGCAGCGAGGTGCCTTTTACCACATCTGTAAATGGAAGAGGCGTTCTCCTTCTGTTGGCTCGTTGGCTCGTCTGGTTCACCAGGATGGAGCTTGGTGGTAGCAATGGTGGCATTAGGTTCCATGTCAATGATTTGTCTTCCCCTTTTTGGTTCTGTCTCATAGTCTAAACCCACATCTGATTCAGAGGCTTTCACTTTGGCCACTAGAGAATGCTTTGAGTGGCAGTTAGAAGTGTTATGCCCAGGGCTCTTATGGAAGTCGCACCACTTCCCAATATCTTTCTTTGTCTTTCTGGTGTCCTTCTTTGCTTACGGCTTCGACTAGTTTTCCTCATACTTCTATCTTTTCTTTATCCTTTGTTTTGTGGGTTGGGCGCCCCTTTCCTGGTTTTTGTTGTGAGGGGTTCCCAAGCCCAAATTGTTGCATCTTTTGTTTGAGATTCTACTCAATTTTGACGGCATATAGGTAGGTCAGGCCCAAGGATGAGATGTATAGAAATTCCATTTCAGTCTGGATGTATCTATGTAGAGCATCTCGATACTAGAGCACCAGATGTCGCTCTGAATCTTTGATACCCATCTTGGTGCGCAAGGTATGAAACATATTTGTGAAATCTGGCACTGTTTGGTCTCTTTCTTGCCGCAGTGTGGTCCATTTGGTATACAAGTCATCATAAATTTCAACAAGGTAGTATTGTTTCTTAATAGAATCCCTGAAGGATTCCTAGGTGGTCGTGAATGTAAATAATGAGGGTTCCTCTATTTCCTTTTCTCAAATAAATTTTCCCACCAATCTTTGACATGGGGAACAACTTTGAGGAGCGCAAAAGTAATGTTTTCTCTATTCGAAAAGTTATGAACAGAAAAATACCCTTCTAGTAGATTCAACCACTTGTCTACAGCTTCTGCATCTATCTAACCTTCAAATATAGGAATATAAAAGTTTATTTGTACCTTGAAGGGGGCGGGGCCTCCGCTTGAAGAAGATGTGTTGCCTGTTAGTAGCCGTCAAAGGATTTACGCAAAACTATCCTTCATCTCGTTCCTTTGTTGCGTCAGGGTTTCCTCAATCAACAGTTTGAAAGGATATATTGTCCCATCATGTTTCTTTTCTCCTGCCATGAGAGGTTTCTTGGGTGTGTGAGATCTTTTTTCCTCAAGAAAAACAAGCTCGAGACCCAACTCTTTGTACTCCGACCTTGTTGGGGACATGCATTGAGATGACAAGGAGCATACCGCTCTATACCACTGATTCGTATTTTATGAGTAGAAAACAATGACTATAGATTATTAACATGTGATTAACACAAAATAATAGAGATACTTTAAAACTGGTTTTATATTCAATAAGGAAATAAGTTGAAACTGTAAAATGCAGCAGAGACAATTTTGTTGGAATGGTGGCGGCTTATCTCTGAGAAGAGATGCGACGGTTGCACTCATTCGCAAGAAGATGATTACAATGAGGCTCTGAAGGAATTTTTACAATACACAGGAATGCAAAAATCACTAGACATCCAAAAACCTAACCCTAGGATATGAAGTGCCAAAAGTCATGCGGGCCTTGTTTCGGTAAGTTAGTACATCAACTTCATGGGGTCGTAACTTTTGCATACGATCTCCGTTTTAGGCATATGATAGCCCGTTGGAAAGGTATCATAGAAGAGATTCATTTTGGGGGTCCAATAATTCCTCTTTCCTTCATTGAGAAGCTTGATCTAGAAAAACCTTCATTTAGGCCCTCAAAATGGCCCCGGAAGTTAAAACTGCTAAAAATAGTAAATTGCCAAAATTGCCAGAAAACTGTTTTGAGCCAGTTGGATAAGATGGGTGGCCACGGCTATCCACCTAGATAAATCCTCCCTCCTTAGGAATAAATGGTCTGCATTTCATTGTGTTCCCCCATCATATGAGGAAATTTCTTTTGAATTTGGCCCTGGGTGAGTCACTTGCCTTGGTCCAGGAGTTGCCCTGCTTTGACAACTCGATAAAGTTGGATCCTTTGTTGTCGAGTGCCCTTGATCTGTGTGACCACAATATGATAGTTGGATGTTTGTTTTATGCAGTCAGGGTTAATATTTGTTGGTGTCAGTTGTTCTGCTACGTCTGAGGTGTCCAATAATGGTGGTAAATAAGGGCGAAGGAGATCCATGTTGAACACTAGGTGCAGGCCAAGGAAAGGAGGAATGTTGAGCTCAGAATTGTTATCCCCTACAGCCTTGGTGATAGTGTACAACCCATAATGGAGTGGGTGAAGCTTCTGATGGGGTCTTTTAAGGCGATCTATATGCAAGTGCAACCAAAGTTTTTCGCCCACCTGAAACTTATGTGGCACCCGATGTTGATCATGGCGTTGATTGTACTTGTCATTGGAATTCTGTAGGATATCTTGAACCTGTTGGGGGATGTGTTGGATCCACCCAATGAACCGGGTGGCTTTTTCAACTTCAGTTGGAGTAAGAGATGAGTCAGTCAAGGTGACTGCAAGGGGAAGTGAAACATCTATGGGACCCAATGGTTGGAATCCAAACCCCACCTGAAAGGGGATATGGCCAGTTGAGCTATGCAGGGCTCGGTTGTAGATATGTTGGACATAGGGAAGGCTCTCATCCCATGTGCGAGGATGCTTTGAGTTATACATGTGAAGGATATGCACAATCATTCGATTTATGACCTCGGTTTGGCCATCTGTCTTATGGTAGAAGGTTGTGGATATGGTGAGCTTGGTGTCCAGCAGTGACCAGAGGCTCGACCAAAATGTGCTAAGAAATTGACTGTCCCGATATAAGAAAATGGTTTGTGGGATTCCAAAATGTACCAAGACTCATTCAAAGAAGATATTGGAAGTGGCCTCTACTGTGATGTTCTTCTTGCGAGCAACCAAAATCTCCATCTTAGAAAAGTGATCAACAACCACAAAAAAATAGTCATTTCCCCGCTTGGTGGACGGGAGGACCGACATGTAGTCCATTGAGATGGATTCCCATGGCCTGTCAGGAGTAGGAAGAGGGGTGTACAGGCCCTGTTTCTTAGTGGTCAGTTTGGAAATAGTGAAGGCAATGTAGGACCTAATATACTTGTTGACCTCATGTCAAAGTTATGTCCAGTAGAAATGTTTTTGTAACATCGCCACTGTCTTTTTGATGCTGAAGTGTCCTACCACCCGACTGTAGTGGGATTCCTAGATCATCTTCGTTGGCTCGCTTGATGGAAAATAGATATGGCCCAGACGACACAACAACCCATCCTGAAGATGGAAATTATCAACAACTTTGTTTGCACCAAACATTTGGACCACTTTTGATGGCGATCATTCTGCAATTTTCCTTGAGTCTGCATGAACTGCAGTGGCTTATGATCAGTGTGGATGATTGTCTCCTTCCCAAGAATGTAATGTCTCCACTATCGGTAGGATTCCACAATGGAGTACATTTCTTTGTCGTAAATAGGGTACTTACGGACATCATCTGATAGTGTCTCACTATGATAGGCCACACGGTGGTCATGCTGAGTCAGAACAGTGCCCACCACATATTCTGAAGCGTTTGTCTTGATATCAAAGGGTTGTTGTAGGTCTAGTAGTGAAAGTACTGGGGCTGAGCACAAGCACTGCTTCAAATCGTTGAAGGATTTTTTTTACGACTGGCCCCATGAAAATTTCTCCTTACCACCACCCCTGGTGATTTGGCTAAGGGCCCATGCAATATGGGAGAATCCCAACACGAACCTGCAGTAGAAATTGGCAAGGCCCAAGAAGATCTGAAGCACAATGAGTGTCGTTGGGGCTGGCCAGTCATGGATGACTTGGATCTTGGATGGATCCACATGTACACCATGTTGATCAATTATGTAGCTCGGGCAATGGACCATGTCCATGCCGAAGGAGCATTTTTCCAAGTTGGCATATAGCTTGTGTTGTCGCAGGGTGTGCAGAACCTATTGAATATGCTCCAAGTGCTCGGCCCAAGTATTTTTGTAAATGACAATGTCATCCAGATACACCACTAAAAACGTATTGGTGAATGGTCGCAGGATATCATCCATCATCCTCATGAAAGTGGTTGGATCATTTTTCAAACCAAAGGGCATGAACAACCATTCAAAAAGGCCTTCATTTGACTTGAAGGCGGTTTTCCATACATCTGTATGTTCTATCGGGACCTTGTGGTAACCATACTTCATATCAATCTTATTGAAGTATTTGGCCCCTGTGAGTTGATCAAGGAGGTCATCGATCTAGGGAATCAAGCATCGGTTTCTGACTGTGATTTTATTCAAAGCCCGGTAATCAATATAGAGTCACCAGGTTCCATGTTTCTTCTGTACCAGCACAATTGGGCTCCCGCAAGGTGATGAGCTGGGACGGATGTGCCCCTTGTGGAGGAGTTCTTGGATCTGTCATTTGATCTCCTCATTCTCTAATACAAAGCGGCGATAGACTGGCCCATTGAGAAGTTGTGTGTTGGGGGTCAGGCTGATTGGGTGCTTGACCTGGCAGTGCAAAGTTACCTCGATAGGTGAGGAGAATATATTTGATTATTCTTCCACGACCTTATCTACCTACTTCTTCTGTGTGGAGCGGTCAGCTGTAGAGACCCTAGATGTGGTTGTGATCGTTCGCTTACTCTGAGAGTGAATCACGAAGAAGACAAACTTCCCTGTCTAAGAGATGACCTTCTTGCATTTCTTAACAGAGATCAAGGAAATGACACTAGGTGGGACTGTCTCGGGTATCCTGTACAATTTATTGTTCAAAGTAATAATAACACTACGAGGCCTAGAATCATATACAACATGATGTTTCCATAAATAAGGTTGGCCCAAAATAACATCACAAACTTCGAGAGGAGCAACATCACACAATACCTCATCTTTGAAGGGCTTGATGTCGTACGACATTCAGCACTGTTGGTTGACACGGAGATTGCTTCCTTGGTGGAGCCATCCAATGGTGTAGGGTTGTGGGTGTGGCGTTGTCCATAGGGACAACCGCTTGATGACATGTGCTAAGATGAGGTTATTTTGGCTACCGCTATCAACGATTCAGCAGGGTGCCTTTTACCCACATCTATGAATGGAAGAGACATTCTCCTTCTTCTGGCTCATCTGGTTCACCAGGCTGGAGCTTGGTGGTAGAAATGGTGGCATTGCATTCCATGTCAATGATTTGTCTTCCCCTTTCTGGTTCTGGATCATATTCTGAACCCGCATCTGATTATGAGGCTTTCACTTCGGCCACAAGCGACTTCTTTGAGTGGTAGTCAGCAGTGTTATGTCAAGGGCTCTTATGGAAGTCACACCACTTCCTGGTATCTTTCTTTGTCTTTTCAGTGTCCTTATTTTCTTGCAGCTTGGACTGGTTGTCCTAATACTGTCCATCTTTGCTCTGTCCTTTGTTATGTGAGTTGGGGTCACCCTTTCCTGGATTTTGAGGAGCACAAAAGTAATATTTTCTCGATTCGAAAAGTTATGGATAGAAAAATACCCTTCTATTAGATTCAACCACTTGTCTACAACATCTGCGTCTATCTGACCTTCAAATATAGGAATATCAAAGTTTATTTGTACTTTGAAGGAGGCGGTGCCTCCACTTGAAGAAGATGTGTCGCTTGTGGGTAGTCGCTGAAGGATTTGCGCGAAACTATCCATCATCTCATTCCTTTGTTGCGTGAGGGATTCCTCAATCAACAGTTTGAAAGGATCTCCTATCCCGTCATATTTCTTTTCTCCTGCCATGAGAAGTCACTTGGGCGTGCAAAAGCTTTTGTCCTCAAGAGAAACAATCTCGAGACCCAACTCTTTGTACTCCGACCTCGTTGGGGACATGCATTAAGATGAAAGGGAGAAGACTGCTCTAATACCACTGATCCAAATTTTATGAGAAGAACGAAATGACTACATATTATTAACAGGTTCTTAACACAAAATAACAGAGATACAGTAAAACTAGTTTTATATTCAATAAGGAAATAAGTTGAAACTGTAAAATGTAGCGGAAACAAGCTTGTTAGAATGGTGTTGGCTTATCTATGAGAAGAGATGTGACAGCTACACTCATTCGAAGGAGATGATTACAATGAGGCTCCAAAGTCATTTTTACAATAAACAAAAATGTCAAAAACCCTAGACATACAAAAACCTAACCCTAGGAGATAAAGCGCCAAAAGTCATGTGGGCCTCGTCTGGGTAAGTTAGTACATCAACTTCCTAGGGTCGTAACGTTTGCATACGATCTCCACTTTAGGCGTATGATAGCCCGTTGGAAAGGTATCATCAAGGAGATTCATTTTGGGGGCTCAATCATGACTTAAACAATATTTGAGAAGCTCGATCCCAAAAAACCTTCATTTAGGCCCTCAAAATGGCCCCGGAAGTTAAAACTGCTAAAAATAGTAAATTACCAAAATTGCCAGAAAAATTTTTTGAGCCAGTTGGAAAAGGTGGGTGGCCACTGATATCCACATGGATAAATCCTCCCTCCTTAGGAAGAAATGGTCTCCATTGCATTGATTTCCCACATCAGATGAGGAAAATTCTGTTGATTTGGTCCCGGGTGAGCCACTTGCCTTGGTGCAGGATCTTCCCTACTTTGATGACTCGATAAAGTTGGATCCTTTGTTGTTGAGTGCCCTTCATCTGTGTCCACAATCTGATAGCTAGATTCATGTTGTATGCAGTCAGGGTTGAGCTCTATTTGTGTCATTTGTTTTGCTTTGTTTGAGGTGTCCAATAACGGTAGGAAATAAGGGCGAAGGATATCCACGTTGAACACTGGGTGCAAGCTAAGGAATGGAGGAATGTTGAGCTCAAAATCATTATCCCCCATGGCCTTGATGATGGTGTACGGCCCATAACAGAGTGGGTGAAGATTTTGATGGGGTCTTGTAAGGCGTTCTTTCTTCAAGTGCAACCAAACTTTGTCACACACCTGAAACTTATGTGGCACCCGATGTTGATCATGGTGTTGCTTGTACTTGTCATTGGACTTATGTAGGATATCCTGAACCTATTGGTGGATGTGTTGGATCCACTCAATGAACCAGGTGGCTTTGTCAGCTTCAATTGGAGAAGGATATGAGTTGGTCGAGGTGACCCCAAGGGGAAGTGCAACATCTATGGCACCCAATGGTTGGAATCCCAACCCCACCTGAAAGGGGTTGTGGTCAGTTGAGCTATGCAAGGCTCAATTGTAGCTATGTTGGACATAGGAAAGGCTCTCATCCCATGTATGAGGATTCTTTGAATTATACATGCGAAGGATATGCATAATCATTCGATTTATGACCTCGGTTTGGCCATCTGTATGGGGGTGGAAGGTCGTGGATTTGGTGAGCTTGGTGTCTAGCAGTGACCAGAGGCTCAACCAGAATGTGTTGAGAAATCGATTGCCCCAATATGATACAATGGTTTGTGGGATTCCAAAATGTACCCATAATCGTTCAAATAAGAGCTTGGTAGTGGACTCTGTTGTGATGTTCTTCTTGCAAGCAACCAGAATCGCCATCTTAGAAAAGCGATCAACAACCACAAAAACACAGTCATTTCCCCGCTTGGTGGATGACAGGCCCAACATGTAGTCCATTGAGATGGATTCCCATGGCATGTCAGGAGTAGGAAGAGGGTTTTACAGGCCATATTTCTTAGTGGTTTATTTGGCAATAATGAAGGCAGTGCATGACCTGATATACTTGCTCACCTCATGTCGAAGTTTCTTCCAGTAGAAATGTTTCTGTAGCATCGCCACTATATTTTTTATGCCGAAGTGTCATGCCACCCGACTGTAGTGGGCTTCCCAGATCATCTTCTCTCACTCACTTAATGGAACACAGATATGACCCATACAACACAACAACCCATCCTGAAGATGGAAATTATCGACCAACCATTCAAAAAGGCCTTCCTTTGACTTGAAGGCGGTTTTCCATACATCTGACTGTTCTATTGGGACCTTGTGGGAGCCAAACTTCAGATCAATCGTACTGAAGTATTTGGCCCCCGTGAGTTGATCACGGAGGTCGTCGATTTGGGGAATCAGGCACTAGTTTCTGACTGTGATTTTATTCAGAGCTCAGTAATCAATATAGAGTCACCTGGTAATCAATATAGAGTCATAAGGTTCCATGTTTCTTATGTACCAGCACGATTGGGCTCCTGCAAGGTGATGAGATGGGATGGATGTGCCCCTTGTGGAGGAGTTCTTGGATCTGTCGCTTGATCTCCTCATTCTCTAATAGAGAGCGGCGATAGATTGGCCCATTGAGCAGCTGTGTATCGGGGGTCAAATCAATTGGGTGCTTGACCTGGCAGTGCAGAGTTACCCCGGTAGGTGAGGAGAATATATTTGATTATTCTTCCATGACCTTATCTACTTTCTTCTACTGTGTGGAGAGGTCAACCGCAAAGACCCTAGATGTGGTTGTGATCGTTTGCTTACTCTGAGAGCGAATCACGAAGAAGACAAACTTCCCTGTCTGGGAGATGAAATTCTTGCATTACTTAGTAGAGATCAAGGAAATAACACTAGGTGGGACTATCTCGGGTATCCTATACAATTTCATGTTCAAAGTAATAATAACACTACGAGGCCTAGAATCATATATAGCATGATGTTTCCATAAATAAGGTTGGCCCAAAAGAACATCACAAACTTCAAGAGGAGCAACATCACACAATACCTCATCTTTGAATGGATTGATGTCGTACGACATTCGGCACTGTTGGCTCACACGGAGATTGTTTCCTTGGTGGAGCCATCCAATGATGTAGGTTTGTGGGTGCGGCATTGTCAGCAGTGCCAACTGCTTGACGACCTGTGCTGAGATGAGGTTATTTTGGCTACCGCTATCAACGATGAAGTTCAGCAGGGTGCCTTTTACCCACATCTGTGAATGGAAGAGGCATTCTCCTTTTTCTGGCTCATCTGGTTCACCAGGATGGAGCTTGGTGGTAGAAATGGTGGCACTGCATTCCATGTCAATGATCTATCTTCCCCTTTCTAGTTATGGCTTAGATTCTGAACCCGCTTCTGATTATGAGGCTTTCACTTCGGCCACGAGCGACTTCTTTGAGCAGTAGTCAGCAGTGTTATGCCAAGGGATCTTATGGAAGTTGCACCACTTCTCGGTATCTTTCTTTGTCTTTCCAGTGTCCTTCTTTTCTTGTGGCTTGGATTGGTTGTCCTAATACTGTCCATCTTTTCTCTGGCCTTTGTTATGTGGGTTGGGGCCGCCCTTTCTTGGATTTTGAGGAGCAAAAAAGTAATCTTTTCTCTATTCAAAAAGTTATGGACAGAAAAATACCCTTCTAGTAGATTCAACCACTTGTCTACAACATTTGCGTCTATCTAACCTTCAAATATAGGAATATCAAAGTTAATTTGTACTTTGAAGGAGTCAGCGCCTCCACTTGAAGAAGATGTGTCGCTTGTTGGTATCCGCCGAAGGATTTGCGCGAAACTATCCATCATCTCATTCATTTGTTGCATGAGGGATTCCTCAATCAACAGTTTGAAAGGATCTCCTATCTCGTCATATTTATTTTCTCCTGCCATGAGAGGTCACTTGGGCGTGCGAGAGCTTTTGTCCTCGAGAGAAACAATCTCGAGACCCAACTCTTTGTACTCCGACCTCTTTGGGGACATGCATTAAGACGACAAGGAGTAGACCACTCTGATACCACTGATCCAGATTTTATGAGAAGAATGAAACGACTACAGATTATTAACAGGTGCTTAACACAAAATAACAGAGATACAGTAAAACTAGTTTTATATTCAATAACAAAATACGTTGAAACTGTAAAATGCAGCGTAAACAAGCTTGTTAGAATGGTGGTGGCTTATCTATGACAAGAGATGTGACAGTTGCACTCATTCGCAAGAAGATGATTACAATGAGGCTCTAAATTCATTTTTACAATAAACAGGAATGCAAAAAACCCTAGACATCCAAAAACCTAACCCTAGGAGATGAAGCGCCAAAAGTCATGTGGGCCTCGTTTGGGTAAGTTAGTACATCAACTTCCCAGGGTCGTAATGTTTGCATACAATCTCCGTTTTAGGCATATGATAGCCCATTGGAAAGGTATCTTCGAGGAGATTAATTTTGGGGGCTCAATCATGCTTTAAATGATATTTGAGAAGCTCTATCCCAAAAAACCTTCATTTAGGCCCTCAAAATGGCCCCAGAAGTTAAAACTGCTAAAAATAGTAAATTGCCAAAATTTCCAGAAAACCTTTTTGAGCCAATTGGAAAAGGTGGGTGGCCACTGATATCCACATGGATAAATCCTTCCTCCTTAGGAATCAATGACCTCCATTTCATTTATTTCCCCCATTAGATGAGGAAATTTCTGTTGATTTGAACCCGGGTGAGCCACTTTCCTTGGTGCAGGAGCTGCCCTGCTTTGACGACTCGATAAAGATGGATCCTTTGTTGTCGAGTGACCTTCATTTGTGTGTCCACAATATGATAGATAGATTCTTGTTATATGCAGTCAGGGTTGAGCTCTGTTTGTGTCATTTGTTCTGCTTTGTCTGAGGTTTCCAATAATGGTGGGAAATAAGGGCGAAGGAGATCCACGTTGAACATTGGGTGCAGGCTAAGGAATGGAGGAATGTTGAGCTCAAAATCATTATCCCCCATGGCCTTGATGATGGTGTACAGCCCATAATGGAGTGGGAAAAGCTTCTGATGGGGTCTTATAAGGCGTTCTTTCTTCAAGTGCAACCAAACTTTGTCACCCACCTGAAACTTATTTGGCACCCGATGTTGATCATGGTGTTGCTTGTACTTTTCATTGGACTTATGTAGGATATCCAAAGCCTATTGGTAGATGTGTTGGATCCACTCAATGAACCGAGTGGCTTTGTTAGATTCAGTTGGAGTAGGAGATGAGTCTGTCAAGGTGACCGCAAGGGGAAGTGCAACATCTATGGGACCCAATGGTTGGAATCCCAACCCCACCTGAAACAGGTTGTGGCCAGTTGAGCTATGCATGGATCGATTGTAGCTGTGTTGGACATAGGGAATGCTCTCATCCCATGTGTGAGGATGCTTTGAATTATACATGCGAAGGATATGCACAATCATTTGATTTACGACCTCGGTTTGTCCATCTGTCTAGGGGTGGAAGGTCGTGGATTTGGTTAGCTTGGTGTCCAGCAGTGACCAGAGGCTCGACCAAAATGTGTTGAGAAATCGATTGTCCTGATATGAGACAATGGTTTGTGGTATTCCAAAATGTACCCAGAATCATTCAAAGAAGAGCTTGGTAGTGGCCTCTATTGTGATGTTCTTCTTGCAGGCAACCAGAATCGCTATCTTAGAAAAGTGATCAACAACCACCATAACACAGTCATTTCCCCGCTTGGTGGATGACAGGCCCAACATGTAGTTCATTGAGATGGATTCCCATGGCCTATTAGGAGTAGGAAGAGGGTTGTACAGGCCCTATTTCTTAGTGGTTTATTTGGCAATAGCGCAGGCAGTGCAGGACCTGATATACTTTCTGACCTCCTGTCAAAGTTTCGTCCAGTAGAAATGTTTTTGTATCATTTCCACTATATTTTCGATCCAAAGTGTCCTACCCCCGACTGTAGTGGGATTCTGAGATCATCTTCACTCGCTCGCTTGATGGAACACAGATATGGCCCAGACAACACAACAACCAATCCTGGAGATGGAAATTATCGACAATGGTGTTTGTACCCAAAATTTGGCAGGTGGTGGTGAAGTCTGGGTCTGTCTCATAGAGTTGGGGCCATCCAAAGGTCTCATGGACATAGGATTATAGAACCTTGGTGAGTGTCGCGACTGGCGTTCTCCTAATTCAATCGACGATGCGATTGGTGCTTCTTGTTTTATACTTTATATTGAGGTGGAATTGTTGCAAGTGTGTGGACCACTTTTGATGGCGATCATTCTGCAATTTTCATTGAGTCTGCATGAACTACAGTGGCTTATGATCAGTGTGGATGATTGTCTCCTTACCAAGAATGTAATGTCTCCACTGGCGATAGGCTTGCACAATGGATTACATTTCTTTGTCGTAAGTAGGGTACTTGAGGACAACATCTAATAGTTTTTCACTATGATAGGCCATGGGGTGGTCGTGCTAAGTGAGAA
>ML776658.1:734640-832790 GCA_009831015.1 Picea engelmannii | reverse complement strand
TCCAAGTGGCACATTATGTAGATCAAAGAATTGCTCCATTTGAAGTATCCATGTGATTGGGTCCTTGCCATCAAACTTCCTCATATTGATCTTAGGAATGTGGTTGGTCTTCAACCCAAAGTTGGAGTTTGTCCATTCTTGATTCACCTTCCCTGCGTCCTCATCATGAATTTCATGGGATACATTTTCACTTTCAGGTGTCCTCTCTATTAGGAATTTTTTCTATCCTTCCATGATCTCCCCTTTTAAACCATCCATCTTAGTATCCAACTTAGCTTCCATTGAATCCATCATCTCTTGTAGTTCATCTTTGGTTATCGTCTTCTTTTCTAAATCATTTATGTCCCTACGCATTTCTTCACCTTCATCAAGAGTCCAAGTAGGATTGTCTGGAGGCTTATTTGGTGTAGAAGTTCCCTTTTTTGGTGGCATGTTGGCTAAGTATCACTTTAAACCTTGATTTTGAGGTGGTTCTTCTAGTCAATCTTCCTTTTATTGTATCTCCAAAATTCTAGCCCTTCTGAGTATGAAATTTTATTTTTTGTAGGTCTCTGATATTTCTTCTCTTCAATGCCACAGGTCTGATAAAAATTGGATGTGCCAAGTGGAATTTATAGTAAATTCCCCGCAACATGTTGATTTTTGTCCTTTCTAGGAGATCTCACTTGTATAGCATGCCCCACACAAAATAATTGATATAAAATTATGAAACTTGTACCAGAACTCCTATGGTCTTTCCACTATCCAATGCAACTAGTCTCACTCAATTTGGATACTCTAGGAAGAATTTATGATTGTTTTACCCTGAAAACCTACTTGAGACTAGTCAATAGGACGAGTCAGATACCCTATCTTCCATGGGGTGTATATAAAAATTTAAGATGACCCAGAAGCTGAAATTTCTACCACAGATACCTTACTAATTTCTAAGAATATCCTCCAGATTTCAGGGTCTGAAACGTTACAGAAAATAATTTATAGCGAAAATTCTGCAATTACTCAATTCAAGATGATTCCAAAACCCTATGTTACAAAGGTTGTATCTCAAAAAGTATAAGGCCACGGGAGATTAAATTTTAACCCAACGTACCTTGATTCGTCTACTAAATATCCTCTAGGATGTTCCCTTCTCAGATGTAGCAAAGAAACCCCAAGACCTTGAGCTTTGATACCATATGTTAAGAACCAAATATCAATATAGCATAGAAAAGCCTCAGAATAAGTACTCAACGCCTTGAAAAGGAGAGAATTTCAGATGATGAGCCTCTTCGAGGGGGAAACCTCCTTTCACCCCACATAAATGTTCAGTACAAGATGATTCCAAATGAAAATGTCTCCTTGGTATATATAAGAGACTAGGAGGTATAATTAAACCTAATGGAATAAAGACAACATAAATAAAATAACATTACTAATGTAATATGCCCCAATTAAGGGGTAATGAGCCAATATTAGGGCTTAACATTCCTCAATCAACATTTTGAAAGGATCTCTTTTCCCAACACCTTTCTTTTCTCTTGCCATGAGAGGTTGCTTGGGCGTGCGAGAGATTTTTTCCTCGAGAGAAACAAGCTCAAGACCCAACTCTTTCTACTCCGACCTCGTTGGGGACATGCATTAAGACGACAAAGAGAAGACCGCTCTGATGCCACTGATCCGGATTTTATGAGCAGAACGAAATGACTACATATTATTAACAGGTGCTTAACACAAAATAACAGAGATACAATAAAACCGGTTTTATATTCAATAAGGAAATAAGTTGAAACTGTAAAATGCAACGACAACAAGCTTGTTGAAATGGTGGTGGCTTATCTCTGAGAAGAGATGTGGAGAATAAGCTCGTTCGCAAGAAAATGATTACAATGTGGCTCTGAAGGTATTTTTAAAATAAACAATAATTCCAAAAACCCTAGACATCCAAAAACCTAACCCTAGGAGATGAAGCGCCAAAAGTCATGTGGGCCCCGTCTGGGTAATTTAGTACATCAACTTCCTGGGGTCGTAACGTTTACATACAAACTCTATTTTAGGCTTATGACAGACCGTTGGAAAGGTATGGTCAAGGATATTCATTTTTGGGACTCAATCATTCCTTTGGCTATCATTGAGAATCTTGATCCCGAAAAACCTTCATTTAGGCCCTCAAAATGGCCCTGGAAGTTAAAACTGCTAAAAATAGTAAATTGCCAAAATTGCCAGAAAACTGTTTTGAGCCAGTTGGAAAAGGTGGGTGGCCACTAATATCCAACTGGATCAATAATCCCTCCTTATGAATCAAGTTCTCCATTGTGTTGATTTCCCCCATAAAATGAGGAAATTTATGTTGAATTTGGCCCCGGGTGAGCCACTTGCCTTGGTGCAGGAGTTGCCCTACTTTAACGACTCGAAAAAGTTGGATCCTTTGTTGTCAAGTGCCCTTGATCTGTGTGTCCACAATATGATTATTGGATGCTTGTTGTATGCAGTCGAGGTTGAGCTCTGTTGGTGTTAGTTGTTCTACTACGTCTGAGGTGTCCAATAATTGTGGGAAATAAGGGGGAAGGAGATCCACGTTGAACACTGGGTGTAGACCAAGGAAAAGAGGAATGTTGAGATCAAAAGAATTATCCCCCATGGCCTTGGTGATGGTGTGTGGCCCATAACAAAGTGGGAAAAGCTTCCGATGGGGTCCTGTAAGGTGTTCTTTCTGCAAGTGCAACAAAACTTTTTCGCCCACCTGAAACTTATGTGGCACCCGATGTTGATCATTGCGCTACTTGTACTTGTCATTGGACTTCCATAGGATATCCTGAATCTATTGGCGTATGTGTTGGATCCTCTCAATCAACCAGGTGTATTTTTCATCTTCAGTTGGATCAAGAAATGATTCGGTCGAGGTGACCGCAAGGGGAACTACGACATCTATGGGACCCAATGGTTGGAATCCCAACCCCACCTGAAAGGGGCTGTGGTCGGTTGAGCTATGCAGGGATCGGTTGTAGCTATGTTGGAAATATGGAAGGCTCTCATCCCATGTGTGAGGATTCTTTGAATTATACATGCGAAGGATATGCACAATCATTCAATTTACGACCTCGGTTTGGCCATCTGTCTAGGAGTGGAAGGTCGTGGGTTTGGTGAGATTGGTGTCCAGCAGTGGCTAGCAGCTCGGCCAGAATGTGCTGAGAAATCGACTATCCTGATATGAGACAATGGTTTTTAGCATTCAAAAATTTACCCAGACTCATTCAAAGAAGAGCTTGGCAGTGGCCTCTTCTGTGATGTTCTTCTTGTAGGCAACCAAAATCACCATCTTAGAAAAGAAAACAACAACCACAAAAACACAGTCATTTCCCCACTTGGTGGACGGGAGGTCTGGCATGTAGTCCATTGAGATGGATTCCCATGGCCTATCAGGAGTAGGAGGAGGGGTGTACAGGCCCTATTTCTTAGTGGTCAGTTTTTCAATAGCACGGGCAGTGCAGAACCTGATATACTTGCTAACCTCATGTCAAAGTTTCGGACAATGGAAATGTTTATGTAGGATCACCACTATCTTTTCAATGTCGAATTGTCCTGCCACCCAACTATAGTGAGTTTCCTAGATCAGCTTCACTTTCTCACTTGATGGAACATAGATATGGCCTAGACGACACAACAACCCATCCTAAAGATGGAAATTATCGACAATTGTGTTTGCACCCAACATTTGGTAGGTTGTGGCAAAGTCCGGGTCTGTCTCATAGAGTTGGGGCCATCCAGAGGTCTCATGGTCGTAGGATTCTAGCACTGTGGTGAGTGTCATGACTGGCGGTCTGTTGAGGCAATCAGCGATGTGATTGGTGCTTCTTGTTTTATAATTGATGTTGAGGTGGAACTGCTGCAAGTATGTGGACCACTTTTGATGGCGATCATTCTACAATTTTCCTTGAGTCTGCATGAACTAAAGTGGCTTATAATCAGTGTGGATGATTGTCTCCTTCCCAAGAATGTAATGTCTCTATTGGCGGCATGTTTTCATAATGGAGTAAATTTCTTTGTCATAAGTAGGGTACTTACGAATAGCATATGATAGTGTCTCACTATGATAGGCCACAGGGTGGTCATGATGAGTGAGAATGATGCCCACTGCATAGTCTGAAGTGCCTATCGTGATCTCAAAGGTTTGTTGCAGGTATTGTAGTGAAAGTATTGGGGCTGAGCACAAGCGTTTCTTCAAATCATCGAACACTTGTTTTTTGGACCGGCCCCACGCAAATTTCTCCTTACCACCCCTGGTGATTTGGCTGAGGACCCATGCAATATGGGAGAATACCAACATGAACCTGCGGTATAAATTGGCAAGGCCCTAGAAGATCTGAAGCTCAGTGAGTGTGGCTTGGGCTAGCCAATCAGGGATGACTTGGATCTTGGTTGGATCCACATGTACGCCATGTTGGTCAATTATGTAGCCTGGGTAATGGACCTTGTTCATGTCGAAGGAGCATTTTTCCAAGTTGGCATATAGCTTTTGTTGTCGTAGGGTGTGAAGAACCTGCTAAATATGTTGCAAGTGTTCGGCCCAAGTCTTGTTGTAAATGAGAATGTCATCCAGATACACCACTACAAAAGTATTGGTGAATGGTCGCAGGATATTGTCCATCATCCTCATGAAAGTGGTTGGAGCATTTGTCAAACCAAAGGGCATGACCAACCATTCAAAAAGGCCTGCCTTTGACTTGAAGGTCTTTTTCCATACATATGTCTGTTCTATTAGGACCTGGTGGTATCCAGACTTCAGATCAATCTTACTAAAGTATTTATCCCCCATGAGTTGATCAAGGAGGTCGTCGATTCGTGGAAACGGGTACCGGTTTTTTACTGTGATTTTATTCAGAGACCGGTAATCAATGCAGAGTCGCCAGGTTCCATATTTCTTCTATACCAGCATGATTGGGCTCCCACAAGGTGATGAGTTGGGATGGATGTGCCCCTTGTGGAGTAGTTCTTGGATCTGTTGCTTGATCTCCTCATTCTCTAACAGAGAGCGGTGATAAACTGGCCCATTGGGTAGCGGTGCGCCCGGGGTCAGATCGATGGGGTGCTTGACTTGGCAATGTAGAGGTACCCCGATAAGTGAGGAGAATATATCTGAGTATTCTTCCACGACCTTATCTACTTGCTTCCGTTGTGTGGAGAGGTCGGTCGTAGAGACCCTAGATGTGTTTGTGATATTTTGATTACTCTGAGAGCGAATCATGAAGAAGACAAACTTCCCCATTTGTGAGATGACCTTCCTGCATTTCTTAGCAGAGATCAAGGAAATATCACTAGGTTGGACTGTCTTGAGTATCCTGTACAATTTCTTGTTCAAAGTAATAATAACACTATGAGGCCTTGACTCATATACAGCATGGCATTTCCATAAATAAGGTTGGCCCAAAATAAAATCACAAACTTTGAGAGGAGAAACATCACACAATACTTCATCTTTGAAGGGCTTGATGTCCTACGACGGACGGAACTATTGGCTGACGTGGAGATTGCTTCCTTGGTGAAGCCATCCAATGGTGTAGGGTTGTGGGTGCGACATTTTTGGCAGGGCCAACCGCTTGACGACTGCTACTGAGATGAGGTTCTTCTGGATACCACTATCAATGATGAAGTGCAGTGGGGTTCCTTTTACCCACATCTGTGAATGGAAGACGCGTTCTCCTTCTTCTGGCTCGTCTGGTTCACCAGGCTGGAGCTTGGTGGTAGCAACGGTGGCAATGGGTTCCGCGTCAATGATATGTCTTCCCCTTTCTAGTTCTGGCTGAGAGTCTGAACCCACATCTGATTCAGAGGATTTCACTTCGGCCACCATCGACTGCTTTGAGTGGCAGTCAACGGTGTTATTCCAAGGGCTCTTATGGAAGTCACGCCACTTCACGGTATATTTCTTTGTCTCTCTGGTGTCCTTCCTTGATTGCGTCTTGGACTAGTTGTTCTGATACTATCCATATTTGCTCTGTCCTTTTTTCTGTGGGTTGGGGCTTCCCTTTCCTGGCTTTTGTTGTGAGGGGTTCCCAGGCCCAAATTTCCGCATATTTTGTTTGATCTTATGCTCAATTTTGACGGCATATCGGTAGGTCGCGCCCAAGGATTAGATGTCCAGAAATTCCATTTTGGTCTAGATGTATCTATGTAAAGTGTCGTGATACTTGAGCACCAGATGTCGCTCTGAATATTTGATACCCAACTTGGTGCACAAGGTATGAAAGATATTTGTGAAATCTGGCACTTCTTGGTCTCTTTCTTGCCGCAGTGTGGTCCATTTGGTATACAAGTCGTCATAACTTTCGACAGAGTAGTATTGTTCCTTAATAGCATCCCTGAATGATTCCCAGGTGACTATAAATAATGAGGGTTCCACTATTTCCTTTTTCTCACATAAATTTTCCCACCAACCTTTGACATGGGGAACAACTTTGAGGAGCACAAAAGTAAAAGTAATATTTTCTCTATTAAAAAAGTTATGGACAGAAAAATACCCTTCTAGTAGATTCAACCACTTGTCTACAGCGTCTGCATCTATCTGACCTTAAAATATAGGAATATCAAATTTTATTTGTACCTTGAAGGGGGCGGCGCCTCCGCTTGAAGAAGATGTGTCAATTGTTGGTAGTCATCGAAGGATTTGCGTGAAACTATCCATCATCTTGTTCCCTTGTTGCTTGAGGGATTCCTCAATCAACAGTTTGAAAGGATCACATGTCTCGTCATCTTTATTTTCTCCTGCCTTGAGAGGTCACTTGGGCGTGCAAGATCTTTTTTCCTCAAGAGAAACAAGCTCGAGACCCAACTCTTTATACTCCGACCTCGTTGGGGACATGCATTAAGACGACAAGGAGCAGACCACTCTGATACCACTGATCCGGATTTTATGAGTAGAACGAAATGACTACAGATTATTAATAGGTTCTTAACACAGAATAACAGAGATATAGTAAAACTGGTTTTATATTCAATAAAGAAATAAGTTGAAACCTTCAAATGCAACGGAAACAAGCTTGTTGGAATGGTGGTGGCTTATCTCTGAGAAGAGATGTGACGGTTGCGCTCATTCATAAGAAGATGATTACAATGAGGCTCTGAAGGCATTTTTACAATAAACAGGAATTCCAAAAACCCTAGACATCCAAAAACCTAACCCTAGGAGATGAAGCGCCAAAAGTCATGTGGGCCCCATCTGGGTAACTTAGTACATCAACTTCCTGGGGTCGTAACTTTTGCATATGATCTCTGTTTTAGATGTATGATAGCCCATTGTAAAGGCATCGTCGGGGAGATTCATTTTGGGGTCTCAATCATGCCTTCTACCATCATTGAGAATATCCATCCCAAAAAACCTTCATTTAGGTCCTCAAAATGGCCCCAGAAGTTAAAACTACTAAAAATAGTAAATTGCCAGAAAATTGTTTTGAGCCAAGTGGGTGGACACCAATATCCACCTGGATCACTCAATATCCTAAATGAGGTGAAGGGAGGAGAAAATAAAAGAGGGTCAACAAAATATGATAAATAGGAGACCTGTTCTTCCAAACATGGTAAGGCGGCCTTGAGCCATGTGGCATACTTCATATGTCAAAAGAAGGGACATTATACAAGTGGTACCAATGCTTTTCATTTGGATCTTCGACCTTATATGAATATTTACTCAGTTGTGAACGTTGAGAACTTGAAACTTTTTTAGCTTCCCATGATCATGGATCAAGATGAGGAAGTTTCAATACCTTCAGTTGATGAGTTTTCCCCTGAGTACTTGGATGAGCCACAAGAAGATATCATCCTGGACAGGAGGACGAAGACTTCACGCAGGGGTGATGTTGATTATCTTTGAGTAGGCTTAAAAGGCACCCATCCAAGCAAGGCAAAGTGGATCGAGAAGGAAAAAGTGAGGGGACTCTTCCCTCACTTACCAGTTGATTGATGAAAGCTTTTGATGGTCCAAAAAGCTCTCAGTGGGAAGGCGTGATCCAAAAAGGATCCATAGAAGGCTAAGAATAACTCATAACTCATAGAGGCAACTCAGAACACTCATAATGGCTCCAGCAAACAGAGAAAGGGAAAAAATCAAAGTTCCCAAAACTTAGTGAAAACGACATGATCGTGAAGATCATGTTGCAATATTTCTAACGGTGCAAGCAGATTTTCAAATGGAGTTACGGTTTGAAAGATATTCATGGTCAAAGTTGCAGTCAAACAGCATAAGTCGATGGGGGGGTGCATCATCATCCATACTGTTGACATCAATATGATGGTTGCTGACGTCAGCATGCCACATGGAAGCACCAGAGGTTGCCATGTGTCATCCGCCAATGGGATTTTCAAGGGTCCATGTGGACCAATAGGAAAATTCCACGTGGCACCCCCAAGCGACGCCATGTGGCCCCACTCAGGAAGCACCACGTGTCATGTATGGATTGATGAGGATTGAATTCAGTGAACAGGTGGACTAATCAATGGGTTCCACGTGTCCCAATCAACGCATGACACATGGCACCCCTAAAACACCCAATAACAACCCATGAATGAATTTCAAAAATAAAAAAATTGGCGGGTCTGTCAAATTAGGCAGATCACACCAACTTTAGCAGTAAGTTGGAAGGACTTCTAGTGACTCTGATAAAGTTAAAGGGGGTCAAATATATTGAAAATATATATATACAACCAACATACCAAAAACAGATTTCGTGGGATTCGATCCCAGAACCTTCGTCGATGCCCAAGCCTTAACAAATACACCTACAACTACTACGTTGCGGGTACCGCTTGGTACATCCACCCATAATTAAATTTAAAAAGGTGCAATCCACCCAACTACTTGGAAGAGAGGCACGGACCGTACGACCTACAGGCATGAATTTCGAGGTGGTACAGTCATCATTGCAGGTTGTAGAGGGCACAGAAATCGAGACATAATTCTTCTTGGGCCTAGGAGTGCTAGAGTCAGATTGAAGCATGGAGACAGTCATTTTTGGGTAATTTGATGCCACGAATTCAGTGGTGTTCTCTATTTTCTGATCTGAGCATTATTTATGTAGCTTGATTTCAGAACGAGGTATATTTATGTATTTTCCAAATTCTTTTGTTGAGTTAATGAAATAATCTACCCATTTGAGAGTAGGACATGGAGACGTAGTCCACCAAGGACGAAATCCATTATCAAGTTCTTATGTTCAGATCGGATGCTTATGTCTCTTCATTTTTAAGTTTTCGCTTCTTTAATGGTGCACTTTAATTTTTTCTCATTTAATATAATTATTTATAAGTCACGATCAAAATATATCGGATCAACAAGGGAGAATTCCCTGGTGACCTCAAGGGATCAAAGTAGCAATTATAGTAGTCAAGCCTACCTTCCCCTCTCTTGATCACCTAAATATTGGTCTAAGTCAAGGTAGTAGAAGAGGTATGAAGTTGTAAGTACCTTCCCAGAACAAGAACACTTTACAACATATATATGATTATTTCCAAGTTCAAACATGCAATTAATACCTCTTTAAGACACTAGACAATACAAGTTGCAATGGATGATACAAATTTGCAACAGTGAACAATCATATAACAACAATAAATGATTTGTAAAAATAACAACAACTAATTCTCATAAATGCAACAATTGACCGTGAATAATTGGCACACATCCACTAGAACGTTATCCAATTGTTAGAAGCAATTTATGAATAGGTTAGGCCAACTTTACAAGAGTGTATGCAACAAATTAGAGTGTTTTTCAGGTGGTTGTATCAAACTTTTGTAACAATAGAAAGAAGATCAATGAATTTTCCAAATGTTAGCGTTAGTAAAGTTATTAGAGATCTTGAGAGAGTTGAGAGAGTGAATTTGTTAACCAATTCACAAAGAGAGCTACTTCTTAGATCAATGCCTTTATTAGGTTATAGAGTCTTATAACAACAAATGCAACTAAGCTTAAAGATTGATCTAATTGCAACCAAGAAGTAGGATTCAAACCCTAAGGTGAAAGCACATTTGGGCCTTAGGATTTGAACCTTGAGGACAAGGATTTCTAGGGTGCAAACACATTTGGGCCCTAGAAATCATTCTTCCCATCTTGTAGCTTCGATTAGGTCAAATATCAAAAGTCTAGGGATAAAATCCTAAAGTGATATCACTTTAGGAATTTAGGGTTCTAACCCTAGTAAGGATAATTTCACAAATTTTGGACAAAAAACACCTTGTGAGAAGAAGAAGCACTTATGTTCCTCTCTTAGGGATTCACCAATCAATACGTCTAGCATAAAATAACAAATTTACCATGAAACATTAATAACATAAAGACAAATTGCAGAAATTCACTTACTTCATTCAAGAAACCACGAGATAAAACCCTAATTGCATAAATTCCCATCCAAAATCAACAAAAACAATCCATAAGTGACCTTCCAAGTATAACACATGAGAGAGAGAGAGATAGCCAATGACCCTTAGAGGGAAAACATTTCATAAGTACTCTCACAAATGGTGAGAAGTTATTATCATAAAATGAAATGTGAGGGTAGCCTTCTTATATGAGGCTACCCTAATATATTTGTCCACATAATTTGTCAACTACAAAATATGAATGGGTCTGACCCCTTAATGTGTTTCTAATGTAATGCTAAAATACAAAAATATGTCATAAAACCCTAAAAAGGGTCACGTCGTGCTCTAAAAAGGTGAAGAATATTTTATATCATCGCTACTTCAAGCCCTTAAAAAAATAAATCTCACGTTAATTAAAATTATAATGAAGTCAACTATAATTTATATATATAATATAATATACATAACAACTATATATATATATATATATATATATATATATAGAGAGAGAGAGAGAGAGAGAGAGAGAGAGATTTAATATAACAACAAATATAATAAATTTACACTTTGATATCAAAGGAAGTAGAATAGTATTCTTTGTTTGGGGATTGGGCAACATATAAAATAACATTTTTGAGACCTATGCTTTGTGGGAAGGAATTTCTATTGCAAGAGATAGGATTGTTGCAAACATTGTGATTCTTCGGGACTCTATGATGGTGGTTTGAGCAATTATCAAAAGGGCTCAGATGGAGAACATTGTCTTCAATTTTATCATCTCTCACATCCTCTCTCTACTTGTAGAATTCGACAAAGTCAGAATTTACCACATCAAAAGAGAGCTTAACTCTCAAACAAATAATTGGGCTAAGTTTGGGGAAAATTTGGAGGAAGGCTTAATTGATATAAGCAGGGTCCAAGGGGTCCTCCCCATCTCTTAACTCAAGATTCCTTACTCTTTAATGTGGAAGGACAAGTGGTTGCGGACTTGGTTTGGTGTTTTTGCAATGGTATTGCCTGCACACTTGGGTTGTAAAGGTAGTATGAATGTTATTCATTGAACTCTATGTGTGGATGATTTCTTATGTGTGTGCGCTCTAGTTATGGCTTGTGTTTCTTCCTTGAATGACAGGGCTCGTTGGTACTCTGTAGTTGTTCAGTTTCCCTTCTCCTGGGTGGTGTGGTTGTCTTGGGTGCTAGTTGGTGTTGGATCGTGTTTGATACCAGTTCTGATTGGGGTTTCGACTAGGAATAACATGGTTCCAGGTTCCTTCTTTATGGTTTTGTTTTTGTTTGGAAATTCTCCCTCACTGATTTCCTCCTCTTTGTGTGATCCTATTTTTTTTTCCTTTTTTTAAGTGGGAATAGGGGTTTCTCCTTGCAGTTTTGTGTGGTTAGGGTTTTCTGCTTGTTGTTTACTTGAGACAGGGATGGATCCTGACATGATTGATATTTAAAGGATACTCCGTCAGCATGAATAAATTCCACAAGCAAATAACAGCACTCTACAACATATTTTGACAAAAATGGGGGAAATGGAGAAAGCTATATCAAATGTGATGAATCTATAAAGTATCCAGACCCGGACAATTGATGGACTAGAAACTCGCAGTCAATTTCTAAGGTCCTTGTTTCTTCCACAACACTAGAATTCGACATCAATTAATGAAGGACATGCAATATCTCATCGTGGGGGAAATTCAGTGAATGGTCATGGGGATTGAGGTGCAACACTATTGGAAGTTGAAGATGGATCTCTCTTGCCTAGTAAAGAACAAGATGTTAAGGAAAATGAATCTTTCCATCAATGAATGAATTTACAAATATTCTTACTATTAGGAAAATTTGTTAAAGAAGTAATTAGCCAGTCCGAGTGGAAATATAATATAGAGAAAGCTCCAAATTTTGATAAGTTAGTTTTAGAAATATGTACAAGCATACAGCCCAATTTTGTTGTTTTATATGCTTATGTTTTTTGCTTTGACACAACCCGTTTTATTAATACAAAATTTTAGTTTTAATTTTAAAAAATAATAATATTACATAATATTATAACATTTATTATGTGTGCACAGGAATATATTATATATTGTATTATATAAAAATGAATATAACTAACCAATAAATGTCATATAGAACAAGAAATATAATATATATATATATATATATATAATACAATAACAATAATTATAATATAATCATGAATATAATATTATTATATAACTAAATTAAGAAAATATATTATATATTATATTGTATAAAAATGAATATAGATAACCTCTATATTATATAACTAACTAATAAATATTATATATAACAAGAAATGATGATGATGACAATGATGATTAACGTCCACTGAGACCAAACTGGTCTATCGGACCTTACCAGGGTAAGGGATTACTTTCAATTCTTTAACAAACAAAAAATGTTCTAAAAAATCATTAAGAGAAGCTTTCCAAGATCACCATAGTTGTGTCAAGTTAAAAGGTTAGGAAGGTTGGTAGTGTGACAAATATTTTGAAATTGAGATCTAATCTGGGTATAGGTTGGACAATCTAAGAAAAAGTGTTTGTCATCTTCAAGCTTCTTAGTGTCACAAAGGTGACACACTCTTTCATCCTAGGGCATTTTAGGAATTGACCAATGCTTAGTTTCACTATGGAGCTCATGAAAATTTGTTCTTATCTTAGCAATACTTTTTTTTTTCTTTACACTTGTCAAAATAGAGAGATAATTTTGATCTTCTAGATTAGGGTTGATTACATCCTTATAATACTTAAAAAAAAAAAATCCTCTTAACTCTTTATCACACCACATTTTCTCCTTAAATTTTGATTTGATGATATTTTTAATAGTATCCTTATTCTCCAAAATGGTGTCTTCCATGATTCCCCAATAGTTTATCCAAGACTGGACATCTTTATTCCATGCTCGTTTGAATCGATGGTGGTTATGATTGGATTATAAAGCAACTTTAGGAACCTATTTTCTTCCATGTTGTTTAACTTGTTCTTATACATTAGGTATCTAGTCATAATCATGTTCTCAATGAGGGAAAGGCTTGCCTCTAAGAGGAGGCTGGGATAGGGCGTATTTCCTTTCATTTTTAGATTATAGGTTATAAAATTCTTTTTTATTTTCTCTATCTTTATCCATGATTCATGAGAGATACTACATCCCCATACTTCACATACATAAAGAATAACAGGTGTAACAAGAGTCTCAAAGAGGAGTTTCTTCCTATCCCATATCCAAAGATCGACTAGTTTACAATTGTTTTCAAGCCCATAATAAGCTTTCCATCCCCCAATAATCCTTTTCTCGATGCTATAATTCCAGTTGATCTTGTGGTGAATATCGATTCCAAGATATGTGTATGAAGTCACTTTATTCAAGTTGGTGTTGTCATATACAAAGGTATCATAAGTGATCTTATTGTATTTAATGATCATGACCTTAGTCTTGTCAGTATTAAGAATCATACCCATATTGGAGAAAAAATCCTTGAGGATTCTTAGTTGGTTTTCAAGATCATGGGGACTCATCGCCATAAGAACGATATCATTGACATAAAGAAGAAGATTGATGACTATACCAGTGAGAGTAGGGCCGACACAACTTGCTTCTTCCAAGCAATCTTCTAATTTGTCAATGTATATGCCAAAAAGGGTAGGGGACAAGGGACAACCTTGCTTGACTCCAATATTGTAGTTAATCTCTTTAGACCAGCCCTCAATGTTTTAAAACTTGGCAATAACATTCTCATACAACTTTATTGCAGCAACCCTCAACTCAAAAGACACTTTTATCTCTTCCAACCTATTATAATAACAATGATTATAATATAAGCATGAATATAATATTATTATATAGCTAATTTAAATATAAATTATATATTCAACAACTAGGTTTGAAACAATTACAATAATATATTTGTCAAGAGCTCGACACATCACTTATGAGAATTGAACTTGGAAGAAGATTAAAACAATCATTCCTCCCAAGCACTTGAGTTAAACCCATGTTGACGATTAAAATCACAATTAAGTTTTGCCTGCAAAGTGTTGCTAAAGCCTATTATTATAAAAGCCAAATAATACTAGTAGGTGGGACCCCCTTGTAGATTGGAGATCAGGTCTGGTCCTTAGTTGATGTTTGTGTTGATGTTTGACACTGCTTATATGGTTGATGAGATCTTGTTTTTATTGGCTATGGATTGGGCTTATGAAGTATTGGTTCTTTAGGTTACAACAGCCTATGCTATTTATTAATACCATTGCTATATGTTCTTGGGAAACCTGCACAACAGACATGTAAGTAACAATACATAAAAGACAGTTGGAAAAAGCAATAACACATACGAGCAATTAAAAAAAAGTGAAAACAATGCAACAAATGAAAAGGGAAGAACTTGAACTATGTTATATGTTATACTACATGCATGAAAGATTGAAATGATTATGGTTAAATCCTAGCTAGCAAGTAAATGGTTATGCGGTTTGATTGAGTTATATGGTTAATATGCATATGGTAGGATAAGGTGTGGGTGGCACATTTGACAAAGTAAAAGTTGTTAATGCTTATGTGATTTGTTGAGTTATATGGAACGTGGTTGATTTATGTTATGGCATAAGTTAAGAATATGATATGGTCGCACTATTGGCTTTTAATGGGTGATGGTTTCAATGCATGGTTTGATTAATTGTGTTAATGGAAAGCTTGTTAGCATGTACTAAGGAGTTAATGGACTGTGAATGGAGGCAACGTGCATTTACTGCACGTCACCCTTACTCCTTCATTGGCTGCCACCTTAATCGGGCTATTGTTCAACTTTGTTGTTGTGGTTATGCTCTGACTTCCTAGCAGAGAGGAACCGCTCGGCCAGCTTGCGTTTAAAGTGCTTGGATTACAGGTATGTCCCTTTTTTTGGCCATCCATGAGTCTGCTCTATTATGAAATGGATATTGGCTCGAATGTATGGGTTTTTCATTCCTTAAGTACTGCAACTGTGTGAAACTGTGATTTTTTTCCGGAGTGAATTGTTGGTGGCTTTCTCTCTAGTGATGTCTGAAGTTACAATGTATGGGGTCGTTCCAAGTATTAGCAGCCATAAAGGCTCTCTGTCACCCTTGTTGGTTTACTTGGAGGGTTTTGTTTGGTCTTCAATTTCTATTTGTATTCACGCTCTTCGTATCACTGTATCCAATCTTTGGCTTTTGGGGGGTTTAATGGGTTGGAAGCACTTTTGTGTCACTGTGCATTATTCATTTGGGCATTGGATTGTTTTCGTTCTTATATGGTCGCACAGCGGGTTATATCTCTTCTTATCGGCCCTGTTTTCACCTCAGCATTATAGTTGGTTGACTGGAGAGCCGCGAGGGTTATACCCCACGTGTGTTAAGTGTCATTACTCGGTCGAATTGGAGCCTTACACCTCTTCTCATAGCTCTTCTGTCATGGGATTCGTCACCCTGGCCACGAAGTAAATCATAGTGTTCTATTTGTTTACACTGTTGGTCTCGGAGGTTTTCACCATTGAAAAGAGTCGACTCTATTGGTCTACAAAACAAACCCTCAACTCCTCAAGCCCGAAGGTTGATAGAGAAGACCATTGCGGCATGTCAAGTTTACTATTGGTTGTTATGGATTGGTGTAGAGTTGATTATTGGCTCACCCCTTTGATTATATGATAGTGGTTTTGGTTTTGGCATCTAGTCACAACAATTGTTTTATTGGATAGATAAGCCCAACATGGTAAATTAGAAATAATTGTTAAATCAAATACACAGTTGTTGCCTCCTTGTGTTTATTGAATGGATAATCTGGCACTGTTTTCGTGCTTAATACATTGGTATGAGTGGCACTCTTATAGCATGACTCAATGTTTACTGTAATTGTGTGCTTTTAATGCCCAAATTATTATTGAAATTGGGATGCTTCTAGCATTTCCACCCACTATTCACGTTATGGTTATTTGATTGTGTCATCGACAATGGGCACAAGTTTTTACACAATATGATTTGCTACAGTTTGATTGATTTGAGAAAGTCTGTTGCTATCTCCTAGTGTTGATTTGATAACTCGACACGATAGGTTGAGTTAAAGGGACTGTGATTGTGTGTCTAAAATTGTCAAACGAGGACATTGCAGTCAAGGTGATTATGGCATGATTTTCCATTGTGATTTTATCAATATTAATTGATTGCGCCATCAGGAAGGGTCACTGGTTTCTAAACAATGACTTGTTGTAATTTGATCGATTGTGTTGTAAAAACGGGCCTGATGTTGATGCCTCACTATATTAGATGGATATCCCATCATTTTTATTATTTAAGTCGAAGGAAATTGGACTTGTACAGTCACAGGATTTTCACTTGTGTTGATTGAACTATTTTGTGTTTTCTACAGCATAGCATGAGTTGGAGTGATGGTGGTTGTTTGTCTATTTAAATGGCGATTCAGGGTTTTGGAAATTTTAATATGAATTATTGGGTTGACTATCCATTATGTATGTTTAAATAATGTCATGCATTTTAACACTGACAGGCACAAGTACAGTGACAGTCTGACTTCATTGCATTTTTGAAACACGACTTTTGAGTTGTATTTGATGATTGAAGAAATGTGTGGGTAGTGGTTGATTTTGATGATGAGCAGAGTCGGAATGGTTAATGTTTATACATTTGAAAATTGTTATAAGAAGGTTAATTGGATAAATAAGAGCAACAGACCCCCCTTACAGATTCTTGTGGAATGCATATTGTTTTGATTGAGTGGCACTGTGTAAATATTTGGTTATGAACAGTGAAGTAGTTAATACACAGTAGTTGTTATTGGATCACAATAGTCATTTGGTTGATGTATTTCATTTTTCATCATGGTTATATGGATTACTTAATTAATTTTATGAACAGTACTGGGTCTCATTCCCCACCATTATTTCCCTTTTCTCTAATTACAACCCCATCGCCTTCCCACATTCATTTTTCACTCCATGTTCTAAAATTGATTACAGACAAGAAAAATTATGTGTTGAAGCAGTTGGCAGTAGTAGTGTCTTGGTTGGATTACAGTGATGTTTTCTAATTTGCTTAAAAGAAAAAGGAAAGGTAGGAACAAAAGGAGGGATAAAAGCATAATCATACTAAGGTTTACTCTTTGAGTTTATGTTGAGATAGTTCAATTTTCATTCATTCATTTATTCATCACAAGCCTAATTTTTTTTTATGATAGCAGGGTCTTATTGTAGACAGCAATATTCAGGGCTGAATTACATCATTCAAACACTTGTTTTTCAAAGGTGTTGATCTATCTTTGATAGTCTGTGTAGACTTGTCTGTTTGTGAATTAGTTTTCATGATTGAAAAAGGCTATTGTGTAGAGTCGAGTGGGAAGCAATATGTGGCAAGTTGATCCAACTTTTAGAATTCAGTTTTGGTTTTCTGTCAAAGATCCTTTTGTATGTTCCATCGGGGATATCTAAGTTTGACTTTGGTCCAAAATTTATGTATGAGATTTTGTAAAGAAAATGACTCTTTGGTGAATTGGAATGAAATAAAGGATTTATTTATGTCTCATATGTCTTGATTATCATCTTGGTGTCTTTACTTCTATCTTTACATTTATTTCAGCAACCGTTATGTTCAGAAAATTACATAAAAAGTGAATTTCCAGCAAGTTTTTTTATTGATAAAAGACTAGCCTAAGCACTGGTAATTAATACTTGTGAGTTAGGATGTTATTTTTTATGGCTATAAACATAGGGTGAGATTCCCGTCTATTTTTCTTTAGCCAAGCAAAATCTGAAAATGCTTGAGTAAGATCATTACATATCTTTTCCTCAACAACCCCATTATTATTTTTAACCTTCATGTTGTAACTCTATACTAACTCAACTTATTTAACAACTATCATTAATGAGACAATGTAGATTAACCTTCAYTAGATAACACCTCTAACTTAGTGTAACATGACATATKCTTTTACTATTTTAATATTTTCCTTAAGAGATTCATTTTAGACTCCAAATTTACTCTAATTTAAAACGTCTTTCATTATTGTATTTTCTAAATAAAAACATATTTACCATATTCATATTATCATTTTATGACGCAACACAAAGGTAAACGATTTATATGTTTTATAACATATAGAACTAAGTTCTAATCACTTGTAAAATTAATGCATTGTCACCTTGAGATATACGTCTATATTATATATTAAGGTGAACATGTTTAGGGTTTGATATAAGTTTCAAAAAAGGTTACACATTAATAACTATTTAATTGGGCCTATAACTCAATGGTAGAGTATTTAACTACAAATCAGGAGGTTCAAACCTAGTTGGACCCTTTTTCTTTTCTTTCCTTGTTTGTGATATCTACTATTTATTAGCTGACATGTGTTCAGATTACCACATACACTATGGTTTGGGTTTTCAATCTATGTTAGTTACTCATGGAGTCGATCCTAATATTATTAGTCCCTGCCCTTCGGGCTGGTAGGGACTATTAGTAATTGATTTTATCTTTTTCTATTAAACCTACACGCAAACCAATGAATTATTAGTCTTTTTACCTAAGTTTTGGCAAATCCATAAATTTTTGAAACTGTACTTTGCCTTTTTATCCTAAATTGTAAGTTGGACGTCTTATTTGGCCTCATATAGAGGCAAGACTTAGGATAAATTTAGAGAGTTCAGATGTGTTTAAGTGCTTATTGAAGTTTATTTAACTAATGTTAGACATCAGGTCTAGCATTAATTCATAACATTAATTGTTTTCTCTCTTTAACCTTGAATGCATTTAGCCTATGTTTATGGGATTTTGCTTACACGTAGTATTTTGCATGACACAAAGAAGTGTCCATGTGTGTGCACCAAGCTCTATATTCCCTACACCGGGTTCTCTATTCCCTCCTCCTAGCTTCTGTGTTCTTCTATGTCCATGTGTATATAAGCATGGTGTGGCACCTAGCCTGCGTTATATCTATCTTGGAGGACAAATACGAAGCAGAGCTTTTCGTGTTATGCTAGGAACATTCAGTCCTCAGCAAGAGTCGTGTACATACGTTACAAAAGAGGAGAGGAAGCCATCTGGAATTCTGGCAAGGGGTTATTATACAGCCAAAACCAAGGTATCCAAATCGTCATTTCCTCTGGATGGTTTTCGTATAGAATAAATTGAATCTAATTTCACGATTTTTTTTCTTGTTTTGTCTTTCAGTTTGTTGACTATGATGACAGATGTTACCTGGAAATGAATTACTCCTTCGAAACATGGAGGAATTGGTGAACTTTATATAGTGATTTTTATGCAAATGACGATTTTTATAAAATTCATTGTACCTGGAAAGTAAGCACCCCATTCCTGACCGCAAGCATCCCATTCACAAGTGGTTCCCTCTTCACCTATGTCAATAATCCACATGTATATTCCTTCAGGTGGTGCTGCTCCCACTTCCTTCGCCAGCTCCCCTTGGTATGGTATTGGTATGGCTCCAACTCCTTCTAGGTCAGGTTCAGTTCTAGTGCTTTATCCTACTCCTGTGCATTTCCTCTTCAGTTTTGGTTTGCTAGTGGGTCTGCATTTCCTCTCCAGTTGTGGTTTTTTGGTGGGTATGGCTAATTCATAGTTAGATATTAAACTGACTGACTTTTCACTATCGCAGTAGTTCCCTCTACTTCTTCACCCGGGAGTTCTGCTACTTCCGGTAGCAAGGTAGTCGAGGGCCATCCTTCAGCTAGCTCTATCTGACCTTCTGACTTGATGGTTTGAAGAAATCCAAGTTTGGGACTAACAAGCAACACCCATAGCTGGCCCTACCGGACAGGGGGAAGACCAGTGCGGGCTAAAATCGCACATCGCTTCTTCAGAATCAACCAAAATACAAGGGTGCCTTTGTCGTTGCTTATACTACAACAGACTTGGCCTTTCTCGTCTCTGTTGCGAGATCTACTATCGGTTCAGGATCTGAAAGATTGGAGGGAATACTTATTTGGGGGTTCTGGGATAACCTTTGGAACCTCATCGTCTACGCATAAAATCTTAAACTAAAACAGCTTTAGCATGTAATTATAATACATGATGCACAAAATTAAAAAGAAATAAAAATAGTACTGGTAAAAAGTTAAGGAACCATTTTCACAACTGTATCAATATTTTTCACAACTGCGTCAAAATACTTAGGATCTTTGTTCCTGTTTGAGCGGAAAGCATCACAAATGGGTGTTTCGCTTTGCACATCGTCGCACATCCAATATCTTAATTAACAGGACTTGAATCGAAGTCTCGCTCTCGTTTCCTAGACTTAGTTGTTGTCTATCAAATTCACACTGTAAGCATGCATTGTTCGATGTACACCTTCACAATGAACATCAAAGTATGAATCTCCTTCGTGTTGTCCTTCACGCTTTCCACAATTAATGGATATTGCATACCATCACTCATCTTCTGGAGATTTATACTCCATATTTTGAACAAAAGGAGCGGTGGCTCGCAGATTCAGATTGGGAACAAAAGGAGCCTTGTCTGTCAGATTCAGATCGGGATGATTTAGGTTTTGCTTCTTTCTCACAGTATTAAATTGTACTTTCTTACATTTGCTATGGATTTTTGTATCAACTGTTCTTTCATTGGTAATATTCTTTTGCACATTTTCATGTTGGAAGTTTGAAATACCTGAGACGGATAAAGATGTTGATCCCACATTTTCGTATTGTTTGAGCCAGATAATATAAGCATTCTTCCAAGTATGGCTCGAGCCCACATTAGACACACTTTCAATTGAAATTTTGCTTAAAAGACAAGTATGGCTCGAGCAGTTGGCAGTAGTAGTGTCTTGGTTGGACCACAGTGATGTTTTCTAATTTGCTTAAAAGAAAAAGGAAAGGTAGGAACAAAATGAGGGATAGAAGCATAATCATACTAAGGTTTACTCTTTGAGTTTATGTTGAGATAGTTCAGTTTTCATTCATTCATTTATTCATCACAAGCCTATTTTTTTTTATGATAGCAGGGTCTTATTGTAGACAACAATATTCAGGGTTGAATTACATCATTCAAACACTTGTTTTTCAAAGGTGTTGATCTATCTTTGATAGTCTGTGTAGACTTGTCTGTTTGTGAATTAGTTTTCATGATTGACAAAGGCTATTGTGTAGAGTCGAGTGGAAGGCAATATGTGGCAAGTTGATCCAACTTTTAGAATTCAGTTTTGGTTTTATGTCAAAGGTCCTTTTGTATGTTCCATCGAGGATGTCTAAGTTTGACTTTGGTCCAAAATTTTTGTATGAGATTTTGTAAAGAAAATGACTCTTTGGTGAATTGGAATGAAATAAAGGATTTATTTATGTCTCATCTATCTTGATTATCATCTCGGTGTATTTACTTCTGTTTTTACATTTATTTCAGCAACCATTATGTTCAAAAAATTACATAAAAAGTGAATTTCCAACAAGTTTTTTTTTTKATAAAAGACTAGCCTAAGCACTGGTAATTAATACTTGTGAGTTGGGATGTTATTTTTATTGGCTATAAACTGGTGAGATTCCCGTCTATTTTCCTTTAGCCAAGCAAAATCTGAAAATGCTTGAGTAAGATCATTACATATCTTTTCCTCAACAACCCCATTATTATTTTTAACCTTCATGTTGTAACTCTATACTAACTCAACTTATTTAACAACTATCATTAATGAGACAATGTAGATTAACCTTCACTAGATAACACCTCTAACTTAGTGTAACATGACATATGCTTTTACTATTTTAATATTTTCCTTAAGAGATTCATTTTAGACTCCAAATTTACTCTAATTTAAAACGTCTTTCGTTATTGTATTTTCTAAATAAAAACATATTTACCATATTCATATTATCATTTTATGACGCAACACAAAGGTAAACGATTTATATGTTTTATAACATATAGAACTAAGTTCTAATCACTTGTAAAATTAATGCATTGTCACCTTGAGATATACGTCTATATTAAATATTAAGGTGAACACGTTTAGGGTTTGATATAAGTTTCAAAAGAGGAAGGTTAAACATTAATAACTATTTAATTGGGCCTATAACTCAATGGTAGAGTATTTAACTACAAATCAGGAGGTTCAAACCTAGTTGGACCCTTTTTCTTTTCTTTCCTTGTTTGTGATATCAACTATTTATTAGCTGACATGTGTTCAGATTACCACATACACTATGGTTTGGGTTTTCAATCTATGTTAGTTACTCATGGAGTCGATCCTAATATTATTAGTCCCTACCCTTCGGGCTGGTAGGGACTATTAGTAATCGATTTTATCTTTTTCTATTAAACCTACACGCAAACCGATGAGTTATTAGTCTTTTTACCTAAGTTTTGGCAAATCCATAAATTTTTGAAACTGTACTTTGCCTTTTTATCCTAAGTTGTAAGTTGGACGTCTTATTTGGCCTCATATCGAGGCAAGACTTAGGATAAATTTAGAGAGTTCAGATGCGTTTAAGTGCTTATTGAAGTTTATTGAACTAATGTTAGACATCACGTCTAGCATTAATTCATAACATTAATTGTTTTCTCTCTTTAACCTTGAATGCATTTCACCTATGTTTATGGGATTTTGCTTACACGTAGTATTTTGCATGACACAAAGATGTGTCAATGTGTGTGCACCAAGATCTATATTCCCTACACCGAGTTCTCTATTCCCTCCTCCTAGCTTCTGTGTTCTTCTGTGTCCATGTGTATATAAGCATGGTGTGGCACCTAGCCTGCGTTATATTTGTCTTGGAGGAAAAATACGAAGCATAGCTTTTCGTGTTATGCTAGGAACATTCAGTCCTCAGCAAGAGTCGTGTACATACGTTACAAAAGAGGAGAGGAAGTCATCTGGAATTCTGGCAAGGGGTTATTATACAGCCAAAACCAAGGTATCCAAATCGTCATTTCCTCTGGATGGTTTTCGTATAGAATAAATTGAATCTAATTTCACGATTTTTTTTCCTATTTTTTCTTTCGGTTTGTTGACTATGATGACAGATGCTACCTGGAAATGAATTACTCCTTCAAAACATGGAGGAATTGATGAATTTTATACAGTGATTTTTATGCAAATGATGATTTTTATAAAATTCATTGTACCTAGAAAGTAAGCACCCCATTCCCGACCGCAAGCATCCCATTCACGACCAGTTCCCTCTTCACCTATGTCAATTATCCACATGTATATTCCTTCAGGTGGCGCTTCTCCCACTTCCTTCACCAGCTCCCCTTGGTATGGTATTGGTATGGCTCCAACTCCTTCTAGGTCAGGTTCAATTATGGTGCTTTATCCTACTCATGTGCATTCCCTCTCCAGTTTTGGTTTGCTGGTGGGTCTGCATTCCCTCTCCAGTTGTGGTTTGTTGGTGGGTATGGCTGATTCGTAGTTATATATTAAACTGACTGACTTTTCACTATCATAGTAGTTCCCTCTACTTCTTCACTTGGGAGTTCTGCTACTTTCGGTAGTCGAGGTAGTCGAGGGCCATCCTTGACCTAGCTCTATCTGACCTTCTGACTTGATGGTTTGAAGAAATCCAAGTTTGGGACTAACAAGCAACACCCATAGTTGGCCCTACCGGACAGGGGGAAGACCAGTGCGGGCTAAAATCACACATCGCTTCTTCAGAATCAACCAAAAGACAAGGGTGGCTTTGTCGTTGCTTATACTACAACAGACTTAGCCTTTCCCGTCTCTATTGCGAGATATACTATCGGTTCAGGATCTTACAGATTGGAGGGCATACTTATTTGGGGGTTTTGGGATAACCTCTAGAACCTCGTCGTCTACGCATAAAATATTAAACTAAAATAGCTTTAGCATGTAATTATAATACATGATGCACAGAATTAAAAAGAAATAAAAATAGTACTGGTAAAAAGTTAAGGAACCTTTTTCACAACTGTATCAATATTTTTCACAACTGCGTCAAAATACTTTGGATCTTTGTTCCTGTTTGAGTGGAAAGCATCACAAATGGGTGTTCCGCTTTGCACATCGTCGCACATACAATATCTTAATTGACAGGACTTGAATCGGAGTCTCGCTCTTGTTTCCTCGACTTGGTTGTTGTCTTTCAAATTCACATTATAAGCATGCATTGTTCAATGTACACCTTCATAATGCACATCAAAGTACGAATCTCCTTCGTGTTTTCCTTCACACTTTCCACAATTAATGGATATTGCATACCATGCCTCATGTTCTGGAGATTTATACTCCATATTTTGAACAAAAGGAGCATTGGCTCGCAGATTCAGATTGGGAACAACAGGAGCCTTGTCTGTCAGATTCAGATCGGGATGATTTAGGTTTTGCTTCTTTCTCACAGTATTAAATTGTACTTTCTTACATTTGCTATGGATTTTTGTATCAATTGTTCTTTCATTGGTAATATTCTTCTGCACATTTTCATGTTGGATGTTTGAAATACCTGAGACGGATAAAGATTTTGATCCCACATTTTTTTATTGTTTGAGCCAGATAAGATAAGAATTCTTCCAAGTATGGCTCGAGCGCACATTAGACACACTTTCAATTGAACTTTTCAACACATGAGTAAGGTCCTGATCAACCCCTCAAACATTATTTCCTTATCTAAATCTCACAGATATGATCTCAATTTCTCTCATTGACCGATAACGAAGAGTTGGCCTTTAGGGGAAGGTCAATCGTTCAACAATGCATTAATTATATATGTAATTAGGCTCTTACCTTTGCACTTTGTGAGTTTATGTCTGTAAAAACTAAACAAAAAAAAAACAATAAGAAGTAATGCTTGCACTACCTGGTATCGGGGGACTGTCAAACCAAATTCTCTCAATATGAAGAGTCTAATTTCATCATAACCATTTCTACGGGAAACTTAATTTGTGTTGTGGTAGTTAAGGTGTAGAAGGTGGTAGCCGTCCAGGTTACCATTGCAATAGCAGTAAAGCTATGTGTTCCCTTATTAGGATCCCTTACTGTAGAAACTATTATCGGTATTGCCCTAGTGTGGTGTGCGTGAGCTGTGGAGGAGAAGGTGGTCTTTAGTCTATTCCTGCACATGCCACAGTACACTCGAGCAAGCCACAAGCACGGAGTTCAAGATCAAACATATTATCTATGGGCGTCCCCTAATATTTTATGGGTTGGACCACCGCTCGCTCTAAGTTCTCCTCTTCCCGTCATAATTCCTTGTTAAATCTGAAATAGTGCTCAACATACAGGTAGGCGCGCTCGGGATACAGTTGACAGGCCATGGCCTAGTTGTGAACCAAGTATAGTAATATATTACTTTCTTAACAAGTTTCTATCCTAAAGTTGTGTGAACCAAGTACAGTAATATTATATTACTTTTTTAACAAGTGTTTTAATTTTGTTGACGTTACATTTGGCATATAATGTTGGAAAAGGTTGCCAAGTGTGGCCTTGTTTTTATATCTGGTCTAACTCCAGCTTGGTGGAAAGACTGACTCTAGGAAAGACGAGCCCTCTCTCTAACAATCTGGAGCCTTTTTGTATACCCTTATACAAGAGATCATTGAGCTTATCGTGTCAAAGTATGCCATTACTAGTTAAACAACACAGTAGTCTTTTTTGTCTTTCTCCTTAATGAGTAAGCGCACTAATTTATCTTACCATGCCTCTAGATTAGTGGTCTTGAGTAGATAGTTAAGGAAACATGTTGTTGTTAGTATTTCATTTTATTCTTCCAAGCCTTAGAAATCACTCACTGGGTTACTTAGGCAATCTCAAATCTCTCTTGACGCTGAGAAGCTTTCTACTTTCTAATAGAGTCATGAGTTATTCCATAATACAATCTTTGATGTCAAAATTGTAACAAATGTTATGCTTTGTTGTGAGTAAATCACCTATGTGCTTTGGTAATAATATGTGAATCTAAATATAATGTATCTGGATACTTTCCATTTTATAAAATAGTGGTTCAGATTTACTACAATGCACCAACTAGTGCATCACTTCATATCTTTTGCAATCCCATTTTATAAAACATTGGTTCATCTTTACTACAATACATCAACTACCTTATCACTTCAACTCTTTTGCAATCTAAACTGGGTTGCTTCTGTAAAGGTGTAAGGTATATTATAAGATGAATCGGGAAATCTTAATATTTTGAAATTTAAATCAATTGCCTTATCACTTCAACTCTTTTGCATTCTAAACTGGGTTGCTTCTGTAAAGGTGTTAGGTATATTATAAGATGAATCGGGAAAGCTTAATCTTTTGAAATTTGGTGAGTGTAGACCTTCCAAGAGAGAATGAGAACGTGGGTGCTTAATAAGCATAAACATCATAGAATTTCATTTCATCCTTGAGTTTGGTCATCTCAAAATCAAAATCCTTAAAATCATATTTGTCTGGGTGACCATATCAACTGCACATTCACCATCTTAGAAGTGCCATGTAAAGGTAGTGCAGTTTGGATACCCACCTTTCCAAAAATGACATGTGATGATCACTCATGTCCTTCTGGGATAAGATGGTTGCAATAGCCTTTTTTGTCGAGTGTGTGTGCTCAGTTTGTTCCATTTAGAGGAACCGCGCTCCTGAAAAGAGTAGCAGGTGGTTACATGAGTCTCAATTAGTTCTTCCTGATAGATTCCTATCTATCCCCCAAATTTCGTGGTGAGCACTACATTGTAATCAACTTAATCTCATATTTGCGTGACTAATCTTTTACCAATGGCTAGTTCAATTCACTTGATTGTTTTGTATGCTAAGTGGATCCCTTTGGCATCCACTTGGCTTCCTTTTGGGTGTGTATGGACTGATATGGAGGTCGGCTATCCAATTTCACCAATGGTATTTTTTGTTGCCGAATGTTGGATTCTACTCTCAAGTCCTTTATAATAAGAATTAGCAGTTTTATCTCTCCCCTTATCGGGAAGGGGCCAATTGAAGATTCGAGATGGTAGTTAGTAGTAATAATAGGCATAAAGATGAAAAACTGAAGTTAAGTCAGTACTCGGTACGGGCATAAAGGTGGATGTCCTTTCTAATGCCACAGTAGAAGCTATGTTTGCTTCAAAGGGAGTTGACAGGGTTTAATATGTAGTCTACATCTTTGGGCCTCGGCTTGGGCTTTATCGTTAGTCTAACTCAATGCTTATCAGACAATCATTGTAGCTGGGGAGGCGAGCCCCTTCGATCTTTTCTTTTATCTTACTAAAACTACAAGAACCTATATTCCTGACGTGAACAACAACTTTCAGTTAAGTACACATGGTGCAAAGTTTCTCAATCAAGCTAATCTAGAAGCGGATAACACATTGCTAAATCAAACTACTCGATAACACATTGCACCTCAATCAAGCTCCTCTACCTTCTGGGCAGGGACTTGTTTCTCTACAACTCCCCTTGTTTACATTAGACTCTATTTTTCCAATTGTGTTATATAATACAAAATTGTGTTAAATAATGCAATGAGTATATGTGTGCACACGTTGCAATACTATAGTCTCCATGGCTATAATTGTAGTCTAAATTATACTATCACTTGTTCACAAAGTTAATCTTAACACCAATGTACCAAATGTAAAAAAAAAAAACACGATGATGAGGAGGAGTTTGCATTTAAAGAGTTAACACTTGGTTGACATTGATATAAGCTTTTGTTGATTGGTAATAGTTGGTTTTGATAGTTCAGGATGACATTTTCTTGTGCAATTAGTACAAGAAAATGATATAATCACTATTATAGTTTCACTAACTATGATCCCAATTTGATGTATGGTTTTGCAATGCCAAATTTATTTATTTTAGCTATAGTTTGGATGCAAGTTTTAGGTGAATTTCTTTTCTTGAGGAAGCGTCTTTTACATTCTTAATGTACCTAATATCCACAAGGGGTAATTTTAAGGATGTAAATTTATATTAAAATGTAGAAACCTGGGCTAATCTTACTAGTCCTTAATATGCAAAACGTAGAATGTTTGACGATATTTTTGTAAAAATATTCAAATTTATAATGATTTTATATAGTTTCTACAAAATTTCGACAATTTTTAAGGTAAAATAATTTTATTCTATGGAATTTGGGTGAATTGTTTTTAGAAAAAAGGAAATTGGCAAATATTTGTTTTAGGGAAAAACCATGGAAAATTAGCCCATTGGCGAAATTTATCCCCTAAAATCATCTATGGTATCCAGCACATATGAAGAGGTGAGACAAACATGTTATTAGGGGAATTAAACATTGGTGGGGCAATATCATCATTGTTGGGACAAGAAGTTACACAGATTCATCACACCATTGGGTCTTTTGGAGCTAGTTAGTCAATAATTGATCGAGTGGTCAATTGAGTGGTTGAGTAAGTAATTGACCGGATGGTCAACTAGACATTCAATTGGTCATGTAGTTAGACTAAAGTAGTCAACCGATACATGGAATAAGGTTGAAATTAAGGATTTTGTTATATATCGTCACCATCTATGTGGACCTCATCTTCCTCACTTCAAGGAAGTTGGTTACATCTTGTGATATTAAAATATGGTCTTATAAGTTGATCTAAAGTGTGAAGACAAGAAATGTGTGTGTGTTGTGTATGGAAATATTTTGGTTTCTTACACTTCTATGTATGTTGAGCTATGCTTGGTGGTGTTTAATGTAACGCTCATGTGTTAACTTCATAGTTCTACTAATTTCTACAATCGTATACTTATAATAACATAAAAACAAGGAATTGTTTTCAAATACACTCAATAAGAATTTTTTAATCAATAACCTTTTTTTTATTTATTTACTTAATTACAGAGCTAAAACATACATACAAACATTGTACTAACCTAATATAAAAGTGTTATATATCATAATTGTTCATACTAAATATGGGATAAAATTAATATGCAAATAAGATCTCAATAAAATTGTGCAAAAACATTATCATTTACTTATTACCTAAATGATATGATACGACATGTAACACACCTCCTTGCGTTAACCTCTCAAACTCAAATTCAAATTTAAATTAATTATATATATATATATATATATATATTAATTGAAAATTTAAAAAACCGACAATATAATAATTTTATACTACGAATCAGCACCATAGTACATGATAAACATTAACAATGCAATACAATCTTTATAAAAAAAAACCAACATTATAATAAACACCACAAAGTAACTATAACATTCGACAATATAACTTTTACTAATGGTCAATCAGCAATAACTAAACATAACTAAACACGTATCCTTTAATTTTAATTTTATTTTATCATTTAATTACATAATATATTAAATATATTACTATTGATATTGTGCAAATATATTTTATTATTAAGGATTGTAACATAGAATTAGTGGTCAAACATCTACTACAAAGTAGAGTTAGAGTGAGTAGTTTACAAAGGAAGATGACATGATATTTGGAGCTTCAACTATAACTATTCAATTTTTCCAAGAAAGCAATTATAAGCATCACCAAATGATGAATCAATCAACCAACACTCTAAGGCACGCATGGGGAGTAAAGTGTATTTTATTACAACTTCTATGTAAACCCTTACTGCGTGTTAACTTGTTCCATTTATCCAAGCCTAATATAACAATCTAATATATATATATATATTAGATATTAATTTATTATTGTTTATTGTTGGATATGAAATTGTTATCTGTATTATGGTAACTCCAATCATGAATGCAAGTAATATTATTGTGATATATGGTTTAGTGAAAATTTTAGTTTCAATTTCGATATAATAATTATTGTTGACATATCTATTGAATTAAATATGGATGTTATTTATCGTATCATTTATTTATTTTCTATTTTGAGAATATAAACATTACTTTATATTTTGTTTATTTAGTATTTAATTGTAATTTTCATTAGAAATCTGAATCTATTATGTGTTGAGAGGGATTGAATTTTTTGATGTGTAAACCTTATTTTAGAGCGTAAAACTTGAGGAAAGGTTTGCACCTTGAGAAATTTGATCCCTCGCAGCGCATGATAGATCCGAAGTTTAGATGAATCTACTCTAGTTTCATTTGTGGGCAAAAGTGTGAAATTTTTAGATGATAATCATTATCTATATGTATAAGTTTTAGATGGAGTTGATCCTTTGAAATTTACATCATTATGAATTTGAATAATAACAAAGTAATAATGTTTAGTGATGAAGATGTTGAATAATAACAAAATGAAATGATTAAGACATTAAATAACATATATACTACATCATATAATTAATAAGTGATATAAAGAAGATATTGAATAACTCATATATTACATAGTAATTGATCTCATTTTTTCTTCTTTAGCTTTTCTCTTAGATGCATCCACATATTTTCCCATCTTTTCATATCGATCATATGGACATGGAGGTTGAAATTGAAGACCGTGAAAACCTTTAACTAAAGATATCGCAGTAAAAGTGAGACCTTGTCGCTCTGACTTTCCAATATTAATAGTTTTCTTCTCTAATGTCAATCCCTAGGACTTATGGATTGTTAATCCCCAAACAAGTCTCAGTGGAATTTGTATATTATTATGTCTTTCAATAGATATAATAGGAAAATTCTGAGGGAATAATTCATCCCATGGAACTCCCACATAGTTATCAAATCTTACTAAAACATATGTGGGAGGTTCATGATAGGATTATACACAATATGTTCAACTACCCCAAGGGAACCATTGTCAAATCTTGCAATAGTCCATAAGTTTGAAGTAAGTATAACCCTAGCTCCAACACCAATAAGAAGCTCATTGTCCAATTTTTCCTCATCTGCTTCCATGAAATAGTTGCTACATACTCTTGTAGAAACACTTCATGCAATAGGAAAATTTAGTGATATCAAACAATGCTTAGTGCGGTTGTGGACATCATCATTTGTTCCAAACAAATGTATAGCTTTATCAAATGACTCTTTTGTGGAAACATCCATATTTGTATATGTACATGTCATTAGTAATTTCTATTCTTCTACAATTGAATTTCATTTCTAACATTCATTAGCAGATGTTGAAAATGTTTATGATCATTTCTTTGTCCTTGAACATTATATCAAGAGTTACAACAATTGTGAATAAATTCCATAATTCTTTTTCGTGACCTTCACATGCATATGTAGGGATATGCATAATAGGAGGTAGTTGTCCCAAATCACCTACCAATATAATTGACCTACCTCCAAAATGGAAGTCGAACATCAATTTGTGTTAACAAATTTCTTCCTATAAAACTCATCTCAACGATAAGGATGTATTGGATGTGTCCCAATTCCTCTTGTAAGATAATCAAACGTGACCCTTGTAAATTGGTCATGTCCCTTATTGGTATATGAAGTGAAAAATGTATAGTTGATGCAAATATGTTAAATGTTGCAACACCAGTAAGGACCAAAATAAGCAAGGAGCTCTTATGAGAAAGGGATTCACTTTGCAGGGCATGGTTAATAGTGCCAATCAAGTAAGACTTTCTAGTACCTGTTGTCCCTTGAATACTGTCATAAACATCAACCCTGTATTAATAGTCATCGCTTGAATGTCATCATACACATCAAACTTGTTGACACGTCGTTGTTTAGACAACGACTCTTCTTTTCTCTCTACATAATCTATCTATATATATTTAGTTGTCTTCTTTTCTCTCTACATAAAGTTATATCAATCTATCTATATATATTTAGTTGTCTGTCTATATAGATGATAGATTTGGCTATATATTTCGTTACAAAAACTAATATTTTTATCTTGAGGGTGAATGCTCGCTAGAATTTGGTTCGCAGGCTTGCCTTTCAGCTTTCCTTCCGCAATTTAGATGTCAGCAGTGCCGATAATTGATTAGGAAATTTCAAAATCAAAGATTGTAGTCATTAGTCATTGACCATTCGCAATATATCCTTTCTCCAAGTGTTGGGAGGAGGTCTTGTGATCGAACCCTGCTGAGTCTCCGGGATGGATATTGTAATGCTGTTATGTAAAAACATTGTATACTGTTGTATATAATCGAGAAAACTTCCCCGTGGAAAAAGACCATTCACAATATATTTCATTTTGGAGAATGTAATGACTATGTAGTCGAATTTCATTATTAAACGTCATTCATGGTTTAGTTTCAAAAGACGTTGAATTTCTTTAGTAGAGGTTATTCCTATCTACTACACACGACAACTCAATCTTTTTCAGTATCAACTCAGCCGTAAAATAGTTAGTTTAAAATTAGATATGTTATATTGATTATGTCATTGTCAATTAAGTTTGCATTTGGAGGTGGCAATGCAACACGTGGTTCATAATTCCGGTTGAGAGCAGAAGAAAATTTAGATGGAACTTTCACACCACCATAGATTGGTTAAGGTGAATAGGAGCGAGTTACGTGGAGAAAATTCGGCGAGAAACAACCCTCAAGAAAATAATAATAATAATTATTATTATTATTATTGTTATTATTATTAATATTATTATTATGTAAATGTAGAGTGAAACTCTCATGTCAATCAAACTCTGTGTTATGGGCTTGATGTTGATGAAGATAGTGGACACATTTTTTTTATTTATTTTTTTTTTTTCTTTATATTAAGAGTGTATTTTCTAAGTACATATAAGATTTTGAGGGTAAAGCTTCTACACCACCCAAAAATATATGTAAAAAATACATGGAGACTGTGTGTGATACAATACACGTGAATTTGGTATTTTTTAGTAAATGCCATGAAATACATGTAAAAAATCTATATGGAGACTGTGTGATAGAATACATGTGAATTTAGTATTCTCTAGTAAATGCCATGTTGTCACATGATCAATCAAATAATTTTGAAATGTCCTCATAAAAAATTATTTTTGTGAAAACATTATATTTGACCCAAGAGATCAATCATATTTAATTTACTGCAGATTATATATTATTATTTAGCGTATATGTAATACCCTTGTTTCCCCTAGTTTGTAAATATAACTATAATTGGTCAAGAGACTATGGCAGACTAGATATGTGTGAATGTTTGATTTGATGAGCCTTTGTATAAAGGGTCAATGTATGTATTTTTTGTTATTAATAGAAAATGGATAAGTGTTGCATAAGTGTTGAAAGGGGGGTTTGCCAAGATAGACCATGGATGCTATGAGAGAGATGGTGAGGCAAACTAGAAATGGTTGAGATGACCCCCCCACCAAACTAGTACCTTACGGGAATTAATGGCTCGGACCCAGAACAATTCTCTGACCCAGAAATGAATTACCAATCAGAGTGGTAGCTGGAAGAGTCCTCCTCAAGAGTTAATGAGGAGATGGGACAGAGTACCCATCTGCAAGACTTCTAGACCTGACCATGAGCTGGGGATTCGAACGCACGCAACCTTGCTGAGGAAGGCAAGAAAGAGGTAATTTGTGGGCAGAGGCAGGAGAGCGAGCAAGAAGATCTACGAAGAGAGCAGAGTCAAAAGAGCAATCTTGAGAAGAGAAAAAGAGTGGTTACGTCTCTCTGGTTCGAGGAAGAACTGGGTAATAAGCTCGTTCTTGGTGCAAGAAGTTGTGGGCATGGTTTTCATTACAAGATGATAAACGAGGCTGACAAGTGACTGTGGAAGTACTCGTGCAGACCTCCTTGCTTGGTATAGAGAAAATTGGTTTCCAAGATCATGTGGCAGGAGGAGAGTAACCTACGTCCTTGACTGTCATTGAGCAAGAAGAAAGAGTCTCTCTCAGAGCATCATGGTCTAGCTCGGGGGTGGCCAATGGTAAAACTGTCAGGAGTGGTTGTGTCTATGATTGGGTGGAAACAGGCACCCCTTTCAGCAGTCGTTTCACGGTTTCCAGTTTATGATAAGTATCTTCATACTTTGTGTATTGAAATGGAAGTGATGATTGAAAAAATATATATATTTATATTTATATGTCTATGAATGAGTTCTGTATTGAATGATTAAGGTAGATATATGTATTATCTCCCTGTGAACTCATGCTTTTGAATGGTCGTCAGCTTGCCTTAGTTTAGCAGTTAAAGAGTTATGCAATGTAAGCCAACAAGAGGGTCGAGGTAGGATTTATTGGAATGTTTAAGTCCTATCGATATCTAGAATCTACCCTAGCGGGAATTCCAAGTTCAAACCCTATGGAAGGAGGGTGCCTCCTTCAGACTCCTCACCGTATGATCGATGGCTCATGCCCATGTCCTTAACCCATTTACAGCTAAAGGAATTAGCACATAGCCCGCAAGAGTTTTCAAAAGACCCATGTGACCAAGGTCTGGGAACCCTACGTGTAATATCCCCAAGGACGAGCCCTGTTGTAATCATGTTTATGAATTGTAAATCATGTATATGAATTGTAAATCATGTTTTGTAGGTTGGTGAGCCAAGTATTGATAAGTTGGTGGGCTTATGTGTTTATTAGGTCGAAGAGCCTAAGTATTAAGGACAGGAGCTTGATTTTGTATATGTAATTATGCAGATCATTAATATAATATAAACATCGTTGTGTGCCGATCGGCCACGAAGAAAGAGTGATGGGGGAGTAATATTCCAAAGTATGGGTAAGGGAGCAGGGGTTGAGAGGTAGGAAGAGGGGCTAAGCTTGAGAGCTTAAGTTCTTAGGAATAATAATTTATTATTATTCCAAAGTGGTGTGAAAGGTATGTTTTTATCCTAAGTCCTGGGAGAGGCGACGCATGCAGGCCCAACATGTGCAAAAGGGAACGCATACTTGATGGAGTGCATGTAGCTTCATGGGAAACATGTGTCGGCCCAGGCACATGCAATTTAACCCAAGAATTGAGTCGGGATGGCGGTGCATCCTCCATTATGTCGTCGTTTGTCTGAACTGTTGGAGTCCGTGAACGACCTCTACTTAATTTTCCTATCACGCAATCCTGAAAACCAGAACCGGAAGTCGACTGGTGTATTCCTATGAATTTTGTGGCCTTTGTATTTGTCCTTTGAAATGTTCACACACACACTTGAGACCCAAAATCTGTCACCTGATTCGTTCTGTGAACCTTCCATACTCCACCTGAGTTCACTGGAATTCTTCCAGAGAACCGGTTTGTCTCTACACTGGACCTTTGCATATCCACGCACCTCTGAAGTTGACCCGCGTCTTCTGTGAAACCTGAGAAATTGTCTATGTCGTTTGTGTTATAACTGTGGGTTGTTGTGGCCACGCAGTCCCTTGGTTGAGTGTGATTGGCTACCGTCATCTGTTCCTTGTTGAGACTTGTTGTCCTCCTTGTGCTGGAACGAAGTTGAAGAAGCAGGTTATCAGTCTTGTGTGCAACACTCTCTCTAGGTGAGAGAGGTGGTTCTGGTTGAATAAGCAGGTTGTCAGGCCTATGAGTGACTCTCTCCAGGTGACAGAGTGCGCGAAGGAAGTGAGAACTCCTGGAAGGGGTCATGTAGCTGCCACAAAGCTCGGAGAATTCCGATCTAGTCTTTTGTTGAAGCCCAAGGCAAGGGAGGTTTAGCACTCGAAGGATTGTCTTGGTGACAGTGAAGGTGTATACTTCTGGGGTGGGACAGGCATGTGGGGAATGAGAGTCTGTGAGCAGTGGGCCTAGGAGAGAATACTTACTCATAAACTGTGTGTCTTCCATTGACCTTACCTAGCCTAGGATTCCCTTGCCCGGTGGAGCTTAGTCCCAGCTCGGCGGTGACCTACTACTGAGAGTGCTGAGCAACGCAATCTAACGTTGGGAGGTTCATGGAAGGTATGCACGTAGTTGGTGGTGTATTATAGTTTCAAAGATAAGTATCATTATGTATTTTAATTCCGTACTTAATTAAGATGCATGTTCGGTGATACTTGTAATATTATCATGTATTTTGTTGCTAGTTTGAATTGTTGTTAATTCTGTTTAAGTCTGTATGACAGCAGTAAATCCATGTCAAATGTCTTAATTTGATTTAATGTTTATTCTTTATAAATAATGCATGTTATATATTTAAGTATGAGAATGTTTCCGCAAAGTAGTGTTTCCCGACAAGTGGGTTGATGGTCGGGGACATTACAATATGGTATCAGAGCCATGTTTTCAACGCTGAGCCTGGATGGGCCAGATAAGTGGTCTTTGGACCCAAGGTTTTGAGAGGAAATGGTGTTCGGAGGAACCAATTTTGAACCTTAGATTGTTTCTGAGTGCCAAGAGGTTACATTGGTTGTGTTACGAAGCTCAGGAGGAGTAGCGGTAGAATAAAACCGCAATCAACATGGTATTTGACCATGGAGAGAGAGCGCTCAACACTTGGGGTGTTGGAGCCGTAGGATTTGTTCGGACGGAAGGGAAATTCAGTACAACCGTCAAATCTAGAGAAGGCACAGGAGGGTTATTATGAAATCCCTTTGAAGTGCGCGAAGGCATAAACGTCTGAAACCCTGAAGTCCCGAGCGAGATCTACACTGTAGATCTGGAGAAAAGAGCTTGATCGTTGGATCAAGCAAAAGAGAAGATTGTAATTTCGGGAGTTCGGTTGTCGGGAGAAGTGGGATGTGTCATTGCACAAACTCCCGAAGTCCAAAATTCGGAAGCAAAAGAGTAGACGTGGTGGGGTCGGATGACGTCGCTATTATTTTGCCATGTGGCATTCTGTGTGAGCAGGGTTAGTGGGGCCCAAGTTTATGTAACATAGTTATGGGTCGAAGGACCCACAGCAGCGTTGATCACGGTACATCAAGATCAACGGCCAGGAGACATTGCGAGGACCCCAGGTCGCACAAAAAATAATTATCCAAGGCAGTCCCGCAATCCAAACCGTGGTTTCACTGAGGGGTTACTTGTCAGTGTCAAGAGAATTGTGGAATTAAGGGCAAGCTACTCCAAAACCACCGTTGCATGCCCCCACGATTGGGAAAACGTTAAGTGATGTAAGGTAATGACGTCACCAAAGGTGATGTGGAAGTGTTCGGGGTGTGCGGATGTGAAATCTTCAAAAGTCCTGAAGTACCGGAACTCAGACGCTTAAGGTTCCACAACGAGTGTCAGTCGTTGGATGTTGGGTAGACGTGGACGATTGATCCTCCCTACATCGTGAGTTCGTTAGTCCGGAATTCGAGAAGTTGTTGTGAATTTCTTTAAAACCTCCCGAAATTCGAAGCACCCTTTTTGCTAAGTGAGCGGTCACGACCCGCGATCACGTGGGTTGGGGATTAAGAGACAAGGGGCTAAATCCCGAAGGATTGTTATAGAGCAGAGCAGAGCTCGAAAAATTCATGAAATTTGAACGTTTTCTTTATTCAGATTTATTTATGAATGTTGTGGGATTTGTTAAGAAATAATGGCCTAACAAATTCCGATTGTCTGCACATTGTGTTTGCAAAAGTTTAGCGAGTGCCAGAACCGAGTAGAATTGACACTGAGTGCAAAATAAATGGAAGAGACACAGAATGCTTCCAGTTCAGAGAAGGAAGCTAAAGGGATGGATGTTCATTTGGGAGTTGAAGGGTCGAACTCCAATGGGCATGGAGAAGAGATAGATAAGGAAGGGCATATGATGAAGATCATTGAAAAATTACAGAAAGATGCCCAAACTCACCGAACAGATGGCAAAAATCTCAGGAAAGCTCAGGATAAACAAGGTGAATTCAACTTAAATTTGATGAAGAGTCTGGAGATAATAGAAAATAAGTTGGACCAAGAGAGAGACTCGAGCAAAACCGGGAGTCACTTGAATCCTACGGGAAGAAGATCAAGGAGTGTTGGTAAACACCATCATCACTCCCAAGGTCGCTCCAAGAGGAGGGCACACAGTAGTTCAAGCCCATCTCCTACCAGAAAGCACAGGATATCTAAAGTGGATGAACTAAAAGGAAAAATGAACAATATTAAGCCTCAAACGTTTGATGGAGAACACAAGAAGGAGGAAGATGTTGAAACATGGTTGCTTGGCATGAGGAAATATTTTCAACTGCAGAATCATTCCTCTCATGCAGAAGGAAGAATTGCAATGTATCAAATGAAGGGAAAGGAATCCATGTGGTGGGATCAACTTGTGCAGGTACAACACATTAGAGAGAAAGATATCACTTGGAAAGAATTCAAGAGATATTTCAAGAAGAAATACTTGACTAAAAAATACTATGACAGAAAGATGAAAGATTTATTTGAACTCAAGCTGGGAAACATGACCATTGATGAATACAAACAAAGGTTTTTGGAATTACTGAAGTATGTTACGTTCATCAAGGATGAGACTGTCAAGATTCAAAGGTATCTGAGTGCACTGCCACCTTCCATTGGGGACAAGATCCAATATGATGACCCAAAAACTATGGAAGAAACGATAAGAAGAGAGAAATGCTTATATGAGTAGCAAAGAGAGAAACCTACTTTCCAGAAGGCTTGGGAAGACAAGAAGAAATTCAAGATGGATCAAAGGAAGAAGGGAACTAAGCCACCCTTTTTCAGAAACAGTCCCCAAGGACAGCCATATTTTAGAGAGCCCGGGAAGGTTGAAGTAGGTGGGCAAATTCCAATACCGCCACCTATGGAATGTTGGGGTTGTAAAGAAAACCATAGGTACAGAGATTGCCCCATATAAATGATAAAGTGAGAGTTGTACACATTGTATAGCAGGCTGAAACAGTGGAAGAAATGGGTAGTAGAATGTCAAGGATCTACGAAGCCCTAGACCACAAGCAAGTTGAATATGAGTTGCACATGATTGAAGTGGAAGGTATGATTAACAACCAACCATTTACTATTTTAATTGATTTATGGGCTAGCCATAGCTATATAGATCCTAGAGTGGTGGAAAGTTTGCATTTGTCGAGAAGCAAACATGAAAAGTCTTGGTTAGTGAAGTTGGCTACAGGAACCAAGAGGAAGGTGACTGAGTTGGTTAAGTCATGTCCTGTGGACATGAATGGACTAAGCACAAAGGTTGAATTGAATGTTATGCCTTTAGGTTCTTATCACTGTCTAATTGGGATGGACTGGTTGGACCATCAGCATGCCATCTTGGACAATCGTAATAAGGCATTCACTTGCCTGGATGAGGAAGAGAATCAGAGAATAGTCCAAGGAATTCCCAAAGTTGTTTCTAGCAGATAAATCTCAGCAATGCAGCTGAAGAAGTGCTACAGGAAAGTTTGTCAATTATTTGCATCCCATGTGGAGGAAACACCTAAGGATAAGGTGTCAAGTATTGGATATCATGTGGTACTAAAGGAGTTTGAATATGTATTTCATGAGGTACCCAGACTACCTCCGAAAAGAGATATTGAATTCTATGTAAACTTGATGCCTGGAGCAGCTCCAGTGTCGAAAGTTCCCTATAGAATGACTACGCCAGAGCTCAAAGAACTGCAACTGCAGCTTGAAGAGATTCTAAAGAAGGGGTATATACGCCCAAGTGTGTCACCTTGGGGTGCCCCGGTCATGTTCGTGAAGAAGAAGGATGGGACGCTAAGATTGTGTATCAATTTCAGACAATTGAACAAAGTAACTATAAAGAACAAATATCCTCTGTCGAGGATTGATGACCTCTTTGATCAGTTGAAGGATGCGAAGATATTTTTGAAGATAGACCTGAGGTCAAGATATCACCAGGTAAGGATAAAGGATGAAGACATCAGCAAGACCGCCTTTAGAACAAGGTATGGTCATTACGAGTTCACAGTGGTGCCTTTTGGGTTGTCAAACGCACCCGTTGTTTTTATGTGCTTGATGAATGGTGTATTCAAGGACTATCTAGACAAGTTCTCCATAGGCTTCATGGATGACATTCTGGTGTATTCCAAGTCAGAGGAAGAGCATGAAAAACATCTTAGGATGGTGTTTCAGGTGCTAAGAGAGCACCAACTATATGCCAAGTTGAGAAAGTGCTTGTTTTATCATGAGCAGATCCATTACTTGGGGCATATTATTTCGAAGGAATGGATAGTTGTAGATCCTAATAATATTGAGGCCATCAGAGAATGGTCATTGCCAAAGAACGTGACAAAATTCATATCCTTTATGGGTCTAGTTGGTTATTACAGAAGGTTTATCGCAAGGTTCTCTAGGATAGCTCACCCTATCACTTCCTTGCAAAGGAAGGAGAAAAAGTTTCAATGGATAGAGGATTGTGAGAGAAGCTTCCAACAATTGAAGCAACTATTAACCAGTGCTCCAATCCTTAGGATCACAGATCCAAATGAAGATTTTGTGGTGTGCACATATGCATGCAAAGAAAGACTGGGAGGAGTCCTCGGTCAAAATGGATTTGTAATCTGTTATGAATCCAGAAAGTTGAAAGAGCATGAAAGGAACTATGCAACTCATGATTTGGAGTTGGCAGCTATAGCACATGCTCTAAAGAAATGGAGACATTACCTCATGGGAAGGAGGTTTGAACTAAGAACAGACCATAACGATCCGAAGTACTTGTTTCATCAGCCAACCTTGAAGGCTAGACAAAGTAGGTGGTTGGAGTTTCTTTGTGAGTACGATTTTGATATCAAGCATATCAAAGGGAAGGAAAATAAAGTAGTTGATGCACTCAGCATGAGAGTGCATGAATTACATGCTACAACCATTAGCATGTACATAACTGATATTAAAAGAAGAATTTTGGAGGCTGCAAATACAGATTTGCAGTACAGGGATTTGGTAGCAAAGCTACAGCAAGGTAAGATGCCATAGAAAGTGGAGATTTATAAATTGGAAACTGATGGAATACTTCTGTACAAGAATAGAATTTATGTACCCAATGTCCAGGACTTAAAACTTATGATTTTGAAAGAAATGCATAATGTGCCTTATGAAGGGCACCCTGGATATTAGAAAATTGTGGCAGCAGTCAAGAGCCATTACTTTTGACCAAGAATGAAGAAAGAGATTGTTGAATACAATGCCATATGTATGGAGTTCTAGAAGGTTAAAGTTGAGCACAGACACCCAACAGGGTTGTTGCAACCTTTACCCATTCCTGAGTGGAAGTGGGAAGTGGTGATGATGGATTTCATCATGGGATTGCCCAGAACTGGCAAGCAGCATGATTCAATCATGGTGGTAGTGTACAAGCTTACGAAATATTTCTATTTCATTATGTTAAAGACTACTCACAAGGAAACGGATGTTGCTGATATTTTTATGAAGGAAGTGGCATGATTGCACAAAATTCCCAAGACAATTATGTCTGACAGAGACCCGAAATTTAACTCAAATTTCTAGAAATGGTTATTCAAGGGGTTTGGAATGAATCTGAACTTCAGTATAGCTTATCATCCTGAGTCTGATGGGAAGACAGAGTGGGTGAATCAAGTGACAGAAGACATACTAAGGATGTATGTGATGGTCAAACTATCGAAATGGGAAGACTACCTACATTTGGTAGAATTCGCCTACAACAATGGGTATCAAGCATCGTTGAAGATGAGCCCATTTGAAGCACTTTATGGCAGAAAGTGCAATACTCCAGTAAGTTGGGATAATCCATCTAACATGGAAGTAGTTGGGCCAGAGTTGCTCAAGGAAATGGAAGAACAAATGCTAAAAATTAAGCAAAATTTAAAGGCTGCCCAAGACAAGCATAAAAGTTGTGTTGATAAAAATAGAACCCACAAAGAGTTTAAAGTGGGTGACCATGTTTTCCTGAAAGTAAAATTCAATAGAAGTTCCCTAAAGCTGGGAAACTGCGCCAAGTTGGCAGCCAGATTTTGTGGACCATTTGAAATCCTAGAAAGGATTGGGCCAGTTGCATATATGATTGCATTACCTGCATCCATGACTGTACATAATGTGTTTCATGTTTCATTGCTTAAGAAATATATACCTGATGCTAATCATGTAATTGATTGGAATGTGATTCAGGTGGAGCAAGAAGGTGTCCTGCAAGTGCATCATGTGCTCATATTGGACTGGAAAAGAAAACAACTCTGGAATCGAGCCATAGGGCTTGTAAAGGTCCAGTGGACCTAGTACGATCCCGAGGACACGACATGGGAGCATGAGGATGTTATGTGAGCAGAATATCTGCATCTTTTTGAATATTTTGAAAATCTTGTTGATGTTGTGTGAAAGTTGCACTGAGGATAGTGCAAAATAAGGGGAGGGGATTGAAATATCCCCAAGGACGAGCCCTGTTGTAATCTTGTTTATGAATTGTAAATCATGTTTTGCAGGCTAGTGAACCAAGTATTGATAGGTTGGTGGACTTATGTGTTTATTAGGCCGGAGAGCCTAAGTATTAAGGCTAAGAGCCTGATTTTGTATATGTAATTATGCAGATCATTAATATAATATAAACATCGTTGTGTGTCGACCGACCATGAACAAAGAGTGATGGGGGACTGAGCTTCCATAGTATGGGTAAGGGAGATGGGGCTGAGAGGTAGGAAGAGGGGATAAACTTGAGGGCTTAAGTCCTTTTGAATAATAATTTATTATTATTCCAAAGTGGTGTGAAAGGTATGTTTTTATCCTAAGTCCTGGGAGAGGCAATGCATGCAGCCCCAACGTGTGCAAAAGGGAACACATACTTGATAGAGTGCATGCAGTTTTATGGGCGACATATGTTGGCCCAGGCACATGAAATTTAACCCAATAATTGAGTCAGGATGGGGGTTCGTCCTCCATTCTGTCATCGGTTGTCTAAACTGTTGGAGTCCATTAACGACCTCTGCTTAATTTTCTTGTCATGCAATCCTGAAAACCAGAACCGGAAGTCGACTAGTGTATTCATGTGAATTCGGTGGCCTCTGTATTTGTCCTTTGCAATGTTCACGCATGCACCTGAGACCCGAAATCTGTCACCTGAGTCATTATGTGAACCTTCCATACTCCGCCTGAGTTCACTGGAATCCTTCCTGAGAACAGTTTTGTCTCTACATTGGACCTCTGCATAGCCACACACCTTTGAAGTCGACCTGCGTCTTCTGTGAAACCTGAGCAATTGTCTATGATGTGTGTGTTATAACTATGGGTTATTGTGGCCACACAGTCCCTTGGTTGAGTGTGATTGGCTACCATCATTCGTTCCTTGTTGAACCTTGTTGTCCTCCTTGTGCTGGAATAGAGCTGAAAAAGTATGTTGTTGGGCCTATGTGAAACACTCTCTCCAGGTGAGAGAGGTGGTTGTGGTTGAAGAAGTAGGTTGTTAGGCCTGTGAGTGACTCTCTCTAGGTGTGAGAGTGCACGGAAGAAGTGAGAACTCCTGGAAGGAGTCATGTAGCTTCCACAGAGCTCAGAGATTTTTGGTTTGGTTTATTGTTGAAGCCCAAGGCAAGGGAGGTTTAGGAGCCAAAGGATTGTGTTGGTGAAAGTGAAGGTGTATACTCCTGGGGTGGGACAGGAATGTGGGGAATGTGATTCTGTGAGCAGTGGGCATAAGTGGCTCCTGGGAGAGAATCCTTCCTCATAAACTTTGTGTATTTCATTGACCTTTCCTAGCCTAGGATTCCCTTGCCTGGTGGAGCTTAGTCCCAGCTTGGGAATGACCTACTGCTAAGAGTGATGAGCATCGTGGTCTAAGGCTGGGAGGTTCATGGACGGTTTGCACGTAGTTGGTGGTGTATTACAGTTTCAAAGATAAGTATCAATATGTGTTTTAATTTTGTACTTAATTAAAATGCATGTTATGTGATGCTTGTAATATTATCATGTATTTCGTTGCTAGTTTGAATTGTTGTTAAAAAATTTTAAGTCTGTATGACAACAGTAAATCCATGTCAAATGTATTAATTTGATTTAATGCTTATTCTTTATAAATAATGCATGTTATATATTTAAGTATGAGAATGTTTTCGTGAAGTAGCGTTTCCCGGCAAGTGGGTTGATGGTCGGGGACGTTACACTAAGCTAGGCCCGAAAGGAACTAAGCCTTTCTAGCCTCAGAAATCCAGGAGTTCTAAGCTCCGGAGTGTTTCGACCCTACAATTTATAAACGGTTGAGGTTACCCATAAGGTTTGCTAGCGTCTGGCGGTTTCATTATCCGGGACAGATAGACTTTCCCCACCATTAAACCTCAATCCATTCAATTATCGCAAGGTAATGCAAACCATGGATCTGAGGGTATTCAGGAGCCCCCTTGGTCATTAGATCCATGTCAAGGTAACTTCAGTGAAGTCCCACTTCAGGAGAACAGAGATGATATAGCATCAAACTCCCTGAACGCTGAAGTCACGAAGTGATCAGAGCCGTAGATCTGGGGAGTCCATTAGGAACCCCTCTTAACCATATGATCAAACAGTGGAGGGACCTGCGTACAATACTTTGACGGAGTCCTGCTTCGGGAGAGCAGAGCGGCCATGATGTCGAAACCCCTGAAGGCTGGAGTTGTGAAGTAACAAGGACCATAGATTTAGGGACCCTTTGGGATCTCCCCTGATCATTAGATTTAGACCATGGTCAGCTCGACATTGACCACTTCGAGAGTAAGGAGGAAGTCACACCATGGATTCCCCGAATGCCAAAGTTACGAAGAAACGGAGGTCGTCGATTCAGGGGTTACGTGGAAACACCTTTACTTTGAGATTGAAGGGCTTGGAAGGCTATCAGTTTGGAGTGACTTGGCACAATGAAGTCATCCAGGGTGACGTGGACCCACGACTCACGTGCCACGTGTCACCTGGAATCATATGTCTCGTAAAACCTATGCGCCCATTAACAAATGACACATGTCACCCACTAAAGGGGCCACATGTCATCTCTGTCATGTCACGTATCACACCTGGCTCTTACCACTTGGTCCATGTGGCGGGAGGAGTATGTGGGACCCACCTGTATTTGCCTTCGCATCTATTACATCACCACATGCAAGGGTGGACCCTTCGAGAGTCTAGGACTTCTGGAATCTGAGGGTTTGGGATGTAGTGTCATGGGTAAGTTAAAAGGCTCAAAGGCCGGAGCCAAGTAGAGGGATTCTGGGCTCCTTGGGGAGTTCAAAAATTTGGGACTTCAGGGGTTTGGGATGTCGTGTCGTGGGTAAGTTGAAAGGCTTGAAGGCCGGAGCTATGTGGAGGGATTCTAAGCTCCTTCGGGAGTTCAGGAATTCAGGACTCCATGGGATATGCATGCAGAAAAGAAAAGGAGAATTCAACGTTGAACGTCGAATTATCCTCGAGCATGTGTGTTATATGAGGATTAAGTCTCATCATTGGTTTGGATGGTGGATGGACCTTCTGATCCGGATTATTTTCAGTACGAAATGAGAGCGGAGATATAATAGAGAAATGTATAGAGATATCACAGATAATCAATAATATAACATAAATGTATCAGATATGCAACAATAAACACAAATATATAGTAATACGCGATTTCTATTAATGAAAGAAATGTACAGAGACTATAAAAATACAGAGTGAAAGACTCGCTAGAATGGTGGCATCTTATCTCTGAGAAGAGATGTGATGGCTACTCGCATTCGCAAGAAGATGATTACAATGACGCTTTGAAGGCATTTTTACAATAAACAGGAATGTCAAAAACCCTAGACATCCAAAAACCTAACCCTAGGAGATGAAGCGCCAAAAGTCATGTGGGCCCCGTCTGGGTAAGTTAGTACATCAACTTCTCAGGGTCGTCACTTTTGCATACGATATCCGTTTTAGGCGTATGATAGCCCATTGGAAAGGTATCGTAGAGGAGATTCATTTTGGGGGATCAATCATGTCTTCTATTATCATTGATAATCTCGATCCCGAAAAACCTTCATTTAGGCCCTCAAAATGGCCCCGAAAATTAAAACTAGTAAATTGCCAAAAATGTCAGAAAATTGTTTTGAGCTAGCTGGAAAAGGTGGGTGGCCACCGATATCCACCTGGATCAATCCTCCCTCCTTAGGAAGAAATGGTCTCTATTGCATTGAGTGCCTGGGGGAGAGGAAAAAGTGTTTGTTGAATCTGAATCTTAGTGAGTTGCTTGCGTTGCTAGAGACGTCGCGTTGCTCAGTTTGTGGAAGGCTATCACGAGCATGTGGTTGGAAGGGTTGAAAATTTTTAACCAGTCTGGATACATGATATTCTTTTGTGCAGAAGGAATCATTACAATTTGCTACAATCTTGTCGACCTGATTTTGTTGGATAGAAGGTGCTTGGGCCGAGGTTGTAGTGGTTGCAGAATCCTTTTGTTCACCTTTTGAACAGATTGTGAAGAAGCTAAATTTTGTAGTATGAGATACTACCTTGCGACACTTTTTAGGTGGGACAGTAGTCGGAACTACCTATGGTATTCTGTAGATATGACCCCCCAGAGAAACAAGGACACTACGGGGTCGAGACTCATAAACATCATGGCGCTTCCACATATATGGTTGACCCAAGAGAACATCACAGACATCCAGTGGGGAAACATCACATAATACCTCATCCTTGAAGGGTTGGATGTTGTATGACAATCGACAATGTTAGTTGACAAGAAGATCTCATCCTTGGAAAAGTCACCCGATGTATGGTTGCGGGTGTGGTGTTGTCGACAATCCCAATTATTTGACAACCTCTGCTGAGATGAGGTTCTTCGAGCTTCTACTATCAACAATAAAATGCAATGGGGTCCCCTTCACCCAAATATGTGAATGAAAAAGGTCCCCCTCTTCAGGATCTGTTGGTCCTTCTGGTTGAATTGTTGTGGTCGCGACAATAGCAGTTGGGTCTGCGTCGATGATCTGTCTTTTACCAGTATTTTCAGAATTAGATTATGAATCAGGGTTCGGCTCCTTGTATTTGATATCGACCACCAATGATTGTTTTGAGCGACATTCATCGGTGTTGTGCTAGGGGATTTTGTGGAAGTCACACCATTTTTTGGTGTGCTTATTTGTCTTCCTGTGACCCTTCTTTTCTTGTGGCTTGAAATGGTTTTTAGGAGACTGTTTGTTAGGGTCGTCTTTGGCATACTTTGGTTGTTGCGGATTTGCATACCTGAAATCTTGTTTGTTCTGGTGCTTAAATTTCTTCTCGATTTTAACAGCATATCGATAAGCAGAACCGAGTGATGAGATGTCCAGAAAATCCATTTCAGTTTTGATGTATCTATATAGATCCCCATGGTATTTCAGAACCAAATGTCATTCAAAGTCTTTGATACCCATGTTGGTGCACAAGGTATGGAAGGTATTGGTGAACTCTGGAACTACTTGGCCCCTCTCTTACTGTAGTGTGGTCCATCTCATGTACTGGTTTTCATAGTTGCCAACAGGGTAATATTGTTCCTTTACCGCATCCACACAAAAATCCTAAGTGGGCTCGGCCCCATATATTCCAGACTCCTCTATGGAACTTTTCTCCCAGTAAGTTTCATCTATGGAACTTTTCTCCAGACTGTTTGTTAGGTTCATCTTTGTCATACTTTGGTTGTTGCGGATTTGAAAACCCAAACTCCCCTTTGTTCTTGTGCTTAAATTTATGCTCGATTTTAACAACATATCGATAAGCAGCACCGAATGATGAGATGTCCAGAAAATCCATTTCAATTTGGATGTATCTGTGTAGAGCCCCACGGTATTTCAGAACCAAATGTCGTTCGGAGTCTTTGATACCTAGCTTGGTGTGCAAGGTATGGAAGGTATTGGTGAACTCTGGAACTACTTGGCCCCTCTCTTGCCGTAGTGTGGTCCATCTCATGTACTGGTCCTCATAGTTTCCAACAAGGTAATATTGTTCCTTTACTGTATCCACAAAGAAATCCCAAGTGGGCTCGGCCCCATATATTCTAGACTCCTCTGTGGAACTTTTCTCCTAGTAAGTTTCCCACCAATGTTTGACATGGGGGAGAGATTTAAGGAGTGTGAAGGTAATCTTTTCTCTGTCGGAAAAATTATGAACAAAGAAATAACCTTCTAACAGATTTAACCATTTGTCTAGGGCATCTGTATCTATCTGACCTTCAAATACGGGAATATCAAAATTAACCTGTACCTTGAAAGGAGAGGTGCTTCCAAAGTGGTTGTTTGATGAACATGCACCTATTTCTATCAGCATGCATTGAAGGATGTGGGAAAAATTCTCCATCATTTTGTCCCTCTATCGCGTGAGAGCTTGCGCAAGCAACAGATTTATAAGATCGTCTGCTCTGTCGTTTTTCTTTTCTTCCGCCATGGAGGGTTTCTTGGGCGTGCGAGAGAGCTTGTCTTCAAGAGAGACAAGCTTGAGACCCAACTTGCTATACTTTTACCTCGTTGGGGACATGCACTGAAAAACAATCAAGAGCAGCATGTTCTAATACCACTGATCCGGATTATTTTCGGCACGAAATGAGAGCGGGGATATAATAGATAAATGCACAGAGATATCGCAGATATTCAATAATATAACATAAATGTATCAGAGATGCAACCATAAACACAGATATACAGTACTACATGGTTTCTATTAATGAAAGAAATGTACAGAGACTGTAAAAATACAGAGTGAAAGACTCGCTAGAATGGTGGCAGCTTATCTCTGAGAAGAGATGTGACAGCTACTCGCATTCGCAAGAAGATGATTACAATGAGGCTTTGAAGTCCTTTTTACAATAAACATGAATTCCGAAAACCTGGACATCTAAAAAACTAACCCTAGGAGATGAAGCACCAAAAGTCACGTGGGCGTCGTCTAGGTAAGTTAGTACATCAACTTCTCGGGGTCGTAACTTTTGCATACGATCTCTGTTTTAGGCATATGATAGCCCATTGGAAATGTATCATCAAGGAGATTCATTTTTGGGACTCAATCATGCCTTCGGCTATTATTGATAAACTCGATCCCAAAAAACCTTCATTTAGGCCCTCAAAATGGCCCCGGAAGCTAAAACTGTTAAAAATAGTAAATTGCCAAAATTGTCAGAAAATTGTTTTGAGCTAGTTGGAAAAGGTGGGTGGCCACCGATATATTTTTCACTGGAAACACTATGGTCCAAATCCTCTTCTAGAAAAAGAGGAAGAGGCCAAGAGGATCCAGAAAAAACCAAAAATATGACTACAACTTTGAAAAATGCATGGTGGAGCTCGGCCCCGAACCGAAGGCAGCCACCGCAGGGTATCCACCGTCATCCACAGTGCCTCACCCACAGCGCCACAATAGAGCCCATAGGTTCTACCCTCCTCCTCCACTGCCTCTGCTTCGCAAGACAACTCACCCTTCACCCTTCGCTTCGTGCTGCGCCGCAAGCCAGCTACCCTAGTATCCCTCGCACATGCCCACGCTCACCTTGGTAGTGCCAACGACCTCGCCCTAGCCGTGCTCGCTCTGAAAGAGAACCTCGTCCTATTCACGCTCGTCATTCTACCAAGGATTCAGGGATTTGGCTAGTAAAACCTAGTTGTAGAGCCCTCGCCACAGATCCAATTGATTACTTAAAAAGGAAAGAAAGCATCTATTGGAAAGGGAGAAGAATCAGAGCATTCCCACGTTACACATAGATGCCTATTTGGGGGAGGCATTCCTACAGATTGATTTCAGCTGATAACCTACAGTGTACATAATTAGTGTATTATGCAGCTCAACCATCCTCTGAAAACTAATTAACCTATAATCTACATAATTATTGAATTATGCATCTTAACCTTCCTTTCAAAACTAATTTCCAACAAGCCATTAACTCAAATAATTTTAAATAACAAAATATGTTATACCAAATCACTTACAAATTTTACCATAGAAACTTGAATTGCAAAGTTGACGTGTCATTTCTTCAATCCCTTGTGTTAGCTTTGTCAATCGTTAGAAATCCACCGGTTAACCACCCTATCAATTCTTATGCGTTCTCTCATTCCCCAAGGATTTATTCAACAAGACAGGTATTCCAATAAAGAACGAACACCTTAAGTAGCCACTCACACAACTAGATCAAAGATCAACGTGACGATGTTTTCACATGGTAAAACCACTACGGGAAAACATCCACGGCCCCAACCAACATGGCCATTTGGAGCAATTTATTAATGTAAACGAAAAATATTACAAAGAGATTTACAAGAGAGTTTATCACAATCGATCATCAACAAATGACCCTCCATGTTATTTAAATAGAGATCATGGACCAATTTGGTGTTAAGCCACAGATCAATGTAGTCATTAAGATCGTGGAGAATAAAATGAACCGTTGGATTTTCTAACTACAAATGTATACTAATGCATAGACACTTTTACCTAATGACACATTAGACCAAGTTGACCTTAACCAACTCCTAAGTGTCTAACTATCCTAACATCCCCTCTTAAGAACAACTTGGGATAGGAGAAGGAAGGAGGCATTAGATCCTATTCCCCCTAAATGGCAACTTCATGAACTCCTAACACGGATCGAAATTTGGAGAACTTCGCTTTTGTAAGAGATATTTTGAAAATGTCTGCAACTTAATCTTTTGTAGGCCAAAAGAGCACTTCAATAACTCGATCATGAATGAGATTTTTGATGAAGTGCATGTGTATCTTGATGTTTTTTTTGCATTGATGTTGAACTGGATATTTAGTGATCTTGATGGAACTCTGATTATCACATCAGAGAGTGGTCAGATGTTGTTGTTGGAATCCAAACTCTAAAAGGATATGTCGAAGCCACAAGGCTTCTTGGCTTGTAATAATTTTTGCTTGGTACTCTACTTCTATTAATGAAAGAGTAATAGCATGTTGTTTCTTACATGCCCAAGTGACAGGTCTTGAACCAAGGCTGAAATCATAACCTGCAGTATACTTTCGATCATTAGGGTCGTCGACCCAATCTAAATTAGTGAAACCAACCAATAAGGGAATCCCCCTAAACTATAATGTATCTCGAACTAAACTATACCTCGAACATATCGAAGTATCCTTTTAGTTTCTTTTCAATGGCTTCATGGGGTGTTTGTATATATCGGGCAACAAGTCCAACATCAAAGGAAAGAGCACGACGGGTATGAGTCAAGTATAAGAGGCTACCAACTAACTAATGGTACAAGGTGGCATCAACTTCGGGAGAAGTACAAGTGGCAACAAGTTTGACTCTAGATTGGAAGGGAGAAGGGGTTGGTTTTGAATATTCCATGTGAAAGCGATGAAAAAGGTCACAAGCATACTTAGAATGGGAAAGAAAAATTTCTTCCTTGATTTTCAAAACTTGGAGGCCAATGAAATAGTGCAAACATCCTAAGTCGGTCATTTCAAATTTCTTCTTAAGGCTTCTTTTCACATGGTTTAAAAGTTTTGGGTCACTGCGAGTGAGGATAAGGTCATCAACATAAAGAAAAAGGATTATGCGATGAATTCCTACTTTCTTGGTATAGACATTAGGATCATAATGCCATCTAGAAAATCTAGTGTCAAGAAGAAAGTTGTCCATTTTAACATACCAAGATTGAGGAGCTTTCTTAAGACCATAAAGAGATTTCTTAAGGTGACAAACGGGGCTAGAGTCATTATGTACATAGCTAGGAGGTTGTTCCATGTAGATTTCTTATTGCAAATCCCCGTGCAAGAAGGTGGATTTTACATCCATCTGATGACAAATTTGACATCCATCTAATGGACCTCCCATTTATGTGAGGTTGCAAGGGCTAGAACAAGGCAGATGGAATTCATTGTGGATACAAGGGAATTTTTTTTATTATATTCAATTCCTTCAACTTGGGAAAACCGTTTGAAAACCAACTGAGCCTTGTGTATTTCAACACTTACATATGATGCATACTTAGTTATGTAGACCCATTTACATCTGACAAGTTTTCTTCCTTTTGGAAGAGGTACAAGATCCCAAGTATCGTTTTCCATTAAATAACAATACTCTTCATTCATTGTTGTATTCCAATATGGATGACCTGAAGCTTCTACAAATGTATCTGGATCATGAGTCTCTGAAACATGAGCCAAAAGAGAAGAGGCTCATTGTAACTGTGAACGTGTTCAATGTTGATATGAAGGATCATCGGCAAGATAACTAGCTTCTTCTAGTGTTGAAAAAACCCATCTAGAAAGCAATGGTGTTGGTGCAGGTTTAGGTTCAATGGACTCATATGGAGGAAGGTGAGTAGGTGGCGGTGGATTTTCATCCTTACTGTCATCATCTGAAGAAGAAGAAACCAGAATAGGAACAAAACAAAGCACAAATGTCGAACATAGCTTGCAGGTCGAAGAAGGCACAAACATCGAATTAGACTCGTAGGCCAAGAGAATTTCATCAAATTTAACATCTCTTCTAATAAAAATTTCATTACAATGTGGTTGTAGAATTCTGTAATCTTTGAAATCTTCATAATAACCAACAAATATGCACTTCTCACTTTTAGGCTGCAATGCTCTCCTTTTCTCATCAGGAATGTTAGCCCATGCTACACTGCCAGATACACGGAAGTGACTTACATCTAGCTTAATTGTATTCCATGCTTCTTCCAGTGTTATAATTTTTAGAGCCTTTGTGGTAGTACGATTTACTATGTAATTTGCACAATTAATGGCTTATGCCCAATACTTTAGACTTAATCCCTTAGATTGGATCATACAATTATCCATTTCTTTTAATGCGTGATTCTTTCTCTTAGAAACACCATTTTGATGTGGTGTAAATGGAACAGTGTGTTGCATTTGGATGCCCTCTGCAGTGTAATAACTTGTAAATTGATTGTTCACATATTCACCTTGATTATTTGTTCTTAACCTTTGAATTTGATGTCCAAATTTCTTTTCTACAAGGGCCTTGTAGGCAAAACAATTGTCAAAAAATTCACTCTTAAGTAAACCCAAGTGCGTCTGGAAAATTCATCAATGAAAGTTAAGAAATACTTGCACACAGAAAAAGAAGGAGAAGAAAGTGGACAACAAAAATCATTGTGAACAAACTACAAAGGGGTCAATGGGTGTTGAGGGGCATGTTTGTCAAAACTGTCCCGATGATGTTTGTCGAGAACACAACCAATAGAAACACCATCTCTGCATGAAACAAGAGGAAGACCAGTCACCATCTATTGATTACATAGTTGTTGCAATGAGTGATAGTTTAGATGACAAAAGCTCTCATGCCAAAGTTGGCTCAAGTCATCATTATGAGCAACAAAAAATGATGGAAAATATGATGACCCAAAGCTTTCAAACTTGTACAACCTAGTAATATCATCAACAATTCCAGTTGCAAGAACATGTTGAGGATAATTTAGATCCCTGATTACAACTTGGTGAGGTGAAAACTCTATGGTTTTACCTTCACCTAAATGAGTGATTTGATATATTAATAGAAGGTTATATGAAAGACTTTGAAAACATAATACATCATTAAAATGATCATTATTTACCTGAACTATTCCACACCCTACAACACTAAGAGACCTATCATCACCAACAAATATTTTCTTGGTGTTACATTCATTTAGATCAGAAAATATGGTGGCATCCTTAGCCATATAATAAGATGCTCCATAATCAATAAGTCACTCATAAGAAGAAGAAGTAGAAGTTGCATTGAAGGAGAAACCAGAAGCAGAAAGTCCATGTCCATGAGAAGAAGAGGAAGAAGTGGAATCAATACTTATGTTGTGCTTCTTTATCGCTACTTCTAAAGCTACCATCTTCTTAAAACATTTGGACTCATCATGACCATATTTCCCACAAAAGTTGCAATGTATGTTAGTCTTCTTACTTTTAGATTTTACTCCTTTGTCACCATTACGAGTTGAAGCTATCTAAGAGGGTTTGGGACCCTTTTTTTGTTTTTGTTTTTGTGGTGAGGATGTTGCTTCTTGGGATTCTTGGATTTATATTTTTTTTGGGCCACTAAGGCTTTGTTGGATGTACCTGCAATGATAATCAATTCAAGTTGTAGAAGCTTATATTGCTCTCGAATCAGAGCATCACAAAAGGACTCAAGGGAGGGTTTTTTATACGCAATCCCTAGAGTTTCTCTGGTGGCATAAAAGGTAGATACAAAAACATAATATGCACTACCAAGCTTAGTAAGAATGGAATATATGCATTGATCTTCTGGCAGATCTATTTTGCATTATGTGCATAAAATTCTAAGTGTTTTGAACTTAGGTAAATAATATTCAATGAAATGAAAATCATTTGGACTTAAGGTCATTAATTGATTCTCCAACTAGTGAGCTCGAATAATATTGTGTTTACCAAACACAGTTTTGAGCTTTGCCCAAGCATCATCAAGGTCATTAATTCCTTGAAGGTGAAACCTAAAATTAGGAGAGGTGGACATTATGATCATTCCACGTGCTTCATCATTCTTATTTAACCATTTGACTTTATTTTCATCATCAATGGGTTTTAGTTATTTCCCCATGGTAATCTGGTACAATCATTTATTTCTTAATACATCTTCCATATGGGATATTCATGAGAAGTAGTTGGTACTCGTAAGAAAAATATCACCGCGAGACGCCATATTAAAATATGTAGAAAAAAGATGAAATTGATGTTTTTGATGGAAATATCTTGAAAAAATAGGATGTTTAAAAAAAATCGACTTTGAAAACAGAGTTTGGATGTGAAAGTTATACCCTTTTAAAAAAAGGAATAAACAGTAACCAAAGAGCCACGTGGCAAGAAGAGGTTGGTTAACATGGTGATGATCCTCCTAACTATGCTTATAATCTCACTTTTAAATAAGTTACTTATGAAGTGATACCCTTTTATAGAATAAGAGGGGATCACTTTTACAATAAAATTACTTTGTAAATGAAAGTTGCATGCAAAATAACTTAAAATAAAATATTAAAGTTATTTAATAGTGATTCACTTTTATAACTTAAGTGAAATGCACTTTACAAATAATGCATGGATTTTTTCAAAAAAAAAAAACAAAAGATAGACTTGAACTCAAGACCTCTTACTAAGTAATGTAACTTTTAACCAAGTGAGCTAGTGCAAAACATATTATATTGTTTAAAAGGAGGATTGTTGTTGTTGTTGTTTAGAAGGAGGATTGGGGTTATTGTTGTTGTTGAAGATGGCCTTGGAGAGAGTGCTCATAAAAAACCCTTTTCAGACAAGAAAACAATTTTGCTTCTCAATGACAATAAGGGTTAGATCTCAGTTAGCTTACTCGAAAAATGCAAATTTTCCCTTTGTTTCTAATTTGCCGAGATCGCACAAAGTGCACGGCAAAGAGCATACGTAGACAGGAAAACCCTTTCCACTCTGTTTCTGATTTTCTGAAATAGGGCGTGGGGCAAAGAGCATATGCATATCTAAAAGAGTAGCAACCCAAAAATAAAAAATAAAATCTGAAATAATAACTCTGCAAAAAATTAAAAGGGCGTATTCACGCTTTATACCTACGGATCTGACTGAAATGTCTGTATCTTGGGAAAATGAAACCTTTTCGAGTGAAACAAAAGGTGTTCCTGGCCGAAAGGAGTTCTCTAGACACAATGGAATATTCCTCTCAACCCATAAATGTATGGAAATGGAAGAAAATGGAGATGAGACAACACGAATTCACAATCTCGATCTACAATGGGAGTGGGTCTTCAAATGCGCTCTAATACCATGTTTGACAACACATGTATTTCAATAGAGGACGGACACATTCAAAAACCACTCACATAACTAGATTAAATATCAACACACCGATGTTTTCACGTCGTAAAACCCCTATGGGGAAACATCCACGACCCTAGCCAACGTGGCCACTTGGAAAAATTTATTAATGCAAAAGAAAAATATTACAGAGAGATTTACAAGAGATTTTCTCACGATCAATCATCGACAAATGACCATTCATTCTCTTTAAATAGATATCATGGACCAATCGGGTGTTAAGCCATGGATCAATGTAGTCGTTAAGATCGAGGAGAATATGAACCATCATATCACTCTATGTCGGGAACATATCGTAACCGTCGGATTTCCTAACTACAAATGCATACTAATACACACTAAAGAAACACAATAAAAACCACACTTTTATCTAACGACACATTAGACCAAGTTGACCTTACCTAACTCCTAAGTGTCTAAATATCTTAACATGATTGAAGATGGAAGCTCGTAAGCTTCAAAAGGATCTCCACTTCTCTACCACCTTCAATTACCAAACTCTCAATAATATGAATTACTAGTCATATTGTCATTACGACAACCATCCAAAATTAAGGTGCATAAAAGTGTCTTATCTCATCCCAAAACCCTCTTTTTATAGTACTTGAGACTTATGCCACATGTACCACCCATACAAAATTACAATTTACTAATCACTTAAATATTTAATATTCATCTTTACATGTGCCACTTACACACATGTATTTACCATTTAAAATTTATAAATAAATAACTTTACTCACCCAATTTCTTTTAACTCCTAAATTTACTCCCGTGTTTCCTAGATCTTCTTTAAATTTCTTATTTTTGTGTTGCATGAGTAGTTACATGTCCTTGTTTTTTTTTTTTGTTAGAAATGTGTTTGTAACCTACAGGGCCAACATTTTTAACCATTGGCTAAGAAACCACAACCCAGGGGCATCTAAGTCGTTAAAATCACCCGGGGATAGCACTCGTCCTGGGCTGCACCAACCCTTAACATGGTTGTATTTTTAGGTGTCTCCTCCCAACTAAACTCATCGTAAGGGTATTGAACTCGTGTAACCTAACAAACGAAACCCACACCTTAACCGATTGAGCTAGCGGGACTTGACAATTACATGTCCTTGTTATTTACTACATCTCTTTACTTTAACTTTAGCCTGCATTTTTTTTATAGCTCACAATTCAAATTAAGTTAGGATTCTCATTTATAATTCTTTTTCATGATTTATGAGTGATATTTGATTTAATTTTTTGTAATAAATAATTGATTTAAATTAATATCATGCACGACTTCATTACCTATTCCTTCATATTAATATTTTTATTTTAATTAGAACTTTGTCATATATAAATACCAAGGATAAAATATGTTATTTTTAGGCTATTAAATTAATTTATCTTTTCTAGTTAAAATACACCAGATTGTTATTTTCTCCTAAAATGAAATGCATAGTAAAACTTTTGTGCATTTTTTTAAAATTCACTTTTCAATTTAATATTCATTGACAATTTTTAATAAAGATACCAAAGTTTCCATGTACGCCATGCCCTTCGGGGCTTATTGTTTTCCAAGGGTGCCATGAGTGCATGTCCTTCAAGTATCTGACTTTTGATTGATGGGGAAATGACACAACAATGGATACATTATTAACTCAATTTGTTGTTCTTATTGAGAGACTAATGATTATTGAGGAATAAGGATTTCACCTTATTGTGCGCCCCTCATTTGATCATCGTAAGTGACTAAATTTGTGGCCTCCCTCATGGCAATGTGCAACCTCTGAGTAAAAATTTCCTACACTTTTCAACTTAAGCCACAAAAGGACCGCTAGTAAGTGTAAACAAGGGTGTTATTCCACCTCTCTTGATGGTACATGGTATACCTCCATACAACCCCATTACCTATGTGTGGATCGATCGACAAACATGTTGCCTATGCGTGCATTCACTACATCATTTCGTCAGTAATTTCATAATTCATATCAAATATACGAGACATATTCACAAAATAATTATTGTTTCCTGACTCAATCTAGAGTCCAATAACTTGTTGACGAAATTTGGCATCAATGTGTCCTTATAGTTTCATGTCACACTCTGTAAACTATTAGTAATATCTGGATTTTAATACGTCCATATCTCATTTTAAATCATCGAAAGAATTAAATCATTATCATGCAAATCATTAGATTAATGTGTAACTGAGTTATGTAAACATCATATGAATTATAATTAAACCATTTAATCATCATCAAATTTTACTCAATCATAATTAAAATTCAAGTTTCATCATCATAATAATTATGAGAAAATAACTAGGTCATTTTTAAACCAAGGCCCTCAAATAATAAGTCTAGTTTGTCGTAACAATTAGACAAAACGAGACAGTACACTTAAGTGCTAAAATGATGTCTTTATATACCATCTTTCTCTTGGAATACTAGATCTTTGATCTACCCAATCCTTTAGTTATTCAACATGGTATCAAAGCTAGTGGTTTGAGATCTAACATATTGTCTATGAGTTCTTTGGAGGATGTTAGTTGTACGAACTTTTAATGAGTCAAATCAGTGCAAAATATTGACTTAGGATTTTAACTTGTGAATTGAATATGGGATTAGATGTGTAGATCATCATTATGATTTCAAAGTAAGAGCCTATTTTTCTAAATTGCTACAATTATGGAATATGGGTACAAGGCATGGAAACATTGTTGAAGAGTAAAGCACTATGGTAGTTTATAGAAACCATGGTTCCAAATTTGAAATATGACCAATTGAAATTTGTCATTGACATGAAGAATGATGAAGCTATAGAATTCATAATGATCTACATCTCTAGGGATATTTGCTTTCATACAAGAAAGATTGACTATCCAGATTCTATTTGGAAGAAATTAAAGAAATTAAAGATCTTGTTTGATAAAATCGATTAAATTTGGGTTATGTAGATTGAAGAAGAGTGTATCTTTTTGGATCCTCTCTCTTTTGAAAGAATTGAACACTACTTGGCATGTGTGAAGCAACTTTAGTTAAAATAGGGTGAATGCGAAAAGGATTTTCCAAAGAAATATTGGCAACTCATACTATTGATGTTGATGAATCTAAAGACACCCTATGACGTGCTTTGTTTGACATTACATGCATTGGGAATTAAATAGTTCATTGGTCTTGAGTTGAACCCTTGATTATGTGGATATTAGAGTGATGAATAATAATGGTTCTGGGACTCAATATTCATGTTATCCAAATTTGTTAAAATCTTCCCCATATGTGATTAGGTTCAACAATTTTGTTCGTCTTGTTTCCCTGATTTCCTTGGGTCATAATATCACTTTTAGGGAACCCATATAGGGTATATAAGAGCATGGCTTCCATGGAATTGTGTAATAGTTCCATGTTTTGATCCATCAAAATTTCCATTTTATCTTTAATTTCCATTCTAAGCGTTTCTCACTAATGTATCAAATAAACAAATTTCAACACATTATCACCCATGCCATTAAATTGGTTCCTGGATTGGGATACCTAGTTGATCCAAGTGGATATTGGTTGTCACCCACCTATTCCAACTGGCTCCTCTTGTTAGTTGTTAGTTTAGCATGTTCTTGTGTAATTCTTTGTAATTGTGGGTTCTACACTTTCGGGTATGTCTGAAGCCCTACACAACTTCCAGGTGGATATTGGTGGCCTCCCACCTAATCCAACTAGATTGTTTTGGAAGTTTTCATGTCAGTACATCTTTATGTACTTCTAGGGCCGTTTTGGGGCCCTAAACGGTGTTTTTTTGGCTTGCCACAATCAAACTGTAGACGAAGTTAGATATTGACGATATAATGTGTAGTTCTTGAAAAGACCTTTTCAACAGACTATCACGCACCTAAAACAAAGGTCATGTGCAAAAGCTACAACCCCGAAAAGTTGAGGTACCAACTTAGCCATCATGGCCCACATAACTTTTGGCGTTTCATCTCCTAGGGTTAGGTTTTGGGATGTATAGGGTTTTGGCATTCATGAGTAATGTTAAAAAGGCCTCTAGAGCCTCATTGTAATCATTCTTCTTAGAGGGATGCGCATAGCAGCCACAACTCTTCTCATAGATAACTACCACCATTCGAGCAAGTTGTTTTTAGTTTTGCAGTTTTACAGTTTCAACCAATTTTATTTATTCAATAGAAGTTATTTTTCACTGGATATCTTTTGTTTTTCTCTATATATCTGTGTTATTGTATTCAATCTGTTATTCCTTTCATTCTGCTCATAAATCTGGATCACTAGTTCCCTAAATCTTTACATTCTTTTGAAGTCGTGGATGAATTTTATAGAGGTTTAGCAAGAGTATAATTTTTTCATAACCCTTTTCCATGTGAGAAAAAAATAGTATTCCTCCTTTTTTTTATTTATCACAATGTTCGAATCACCAAAAATAGATCTTCCAATAAAAATTTATGCTAATTTCAAGTTAACATACCTTTAAAAACCTCGGCTTGTAGGTTGTCTTTTTTACTGAACTTTATCCTAAAGTATCTATGAATTTCAGCTCCTTTGAGTTTTAAACTTTGATCTACAGTAGCATGATATATATTCTCTACAATACCATGGATTTGACCAAATTCTGATGTGCCAAAAGAAGTTTATGGTAACTTTCCCAAAACTTCTTGTTCTTTTCCCTTTCAAGATAGTGAACTTGTATGTCCTAACGTGTCCAATTTTTTCGATCTACTTCTAAAAATTGGACTTGAAATACTATGATTTGTCTTCTTTTTAATGGAAATCGTGACACACAATTTGGACTTCTCTAACTTCATATATGACTATTTTATCAAGAATACATGTTTCTAACTAATTCCAAGACTAGTCAAAAGCCTTAATTTCCACAGTATGTATTTTCAAAAGTGTAGCAAACCAAAACTTGAATTTTTTTTACGATGGGTACTTCAATATGTCTTCTTAGACCCTCAAACATTTTGTAGTCTAAAACTTTCCATAATTGTTTATATAGTGAAACTACCAATATGACTCAATTGAAGGAGCAAAACCCAAGAATCATATGCTCTTAAACCAAATGTTATGCACCAAATTCCACAAACAACATAAAAATAAAAAGAAGAAGTAACTCTGTGACTTGAAAATGAAATAAATAGAATGAATAAGAAACATCTTCGAGGGGGAAACCTCCTTTTACAATATATCAAATACATAAGATGAGATGATCCGTAAAAATAGGTTTCCTTGGTATATATAGGAGACAAAGTGTACAGATAAAATTAAAGGGTCTAGTCAAGTATTACAGGGCCTAACTAACTAAAAATGACAAATATAAAAATAGAAATGTAATAACCCAATGTATATGTCTTAACACCCTTAACCTTTGTTCTTATACCACTTTAATTCATCTTCTTGATCATTGATTTTTAAATCATTGTGTTTTAATTCAAGTGCATATTGACTCCATTCTTTAGCACATTCACCCTACAAATTCAAATAATTTGCGTCCTTCTATCCTTGTCTCCACTGAGTGGTCAGACTTTAAGTCCTTAGATATACTAAACTAAAATACCTTGATTGTGAAGAGTATTTATCAAAGGGCCTGAAATTCTATAGTTATCACAACATCCATTCTAGGTATCTTCACCAATCCTAACCCTGATTCATTTTCCTACCTTCCAAGATAACCATTTTCCAACCAAAGAGAATGCATTTACCAAATATTTCTATATTACTCGAGCTATTTTAAATGACTTCCTCTCACTTATTATCCACTCCTCTACTAATCCTACTCCTATGGAATTTTCCATCATCACTCTTCCCCATAGACCCTCATTGTGAATCTATCTCCATAAACTATTCACTACCAATGCATGACCAAATAAATAAATATATTCTTCCGTCCATATCCACTTGCCTCTTTCCATCTTGCAATTTTGTTCCATTTCACCAATGGAATCCCCTCCTTTTCTCTCTTCCCAATCCACAACAAATTCAAATATTTTCCTTTAATATTGTCCAACATCCCTTTTGGAATGTGTACCAAAGATAGCTAGTGGACTATGATCCCTTATAAGACTAATTTAAAGATTGTCATCCTAATTTGATTGAGACTAATATATTTATACACTTTGTAGACTCTTCTCTTTTTGAGGCTATAATCAACATGCTCAAACCCTCCACTACCAACAAGAAAATAAAATGGGACATTGGGTATCCTTTCCTGAGTCATATTGGGGCATAAAAAATATAGAATGAGATTTATTTATAATAAATAAAAACCATATTGAACAAATGCATCACATAATCTAGTTCATTGTTTTAACATTCATCCCTATTTGTATTAATCACAATTTTAGGTACAACAAATTAATCTTATCATATGCCTTTTCCAAATTAATTTTCATTACCACTGTTAGGATTGTACCAACCTTTATAGAGTGCAAACCCTCATGAGTTGAGCCAACTACATCTTGAATTTTCCTATTGAAAAGAACCAAATTTCTCTTATGATATAACCCTTGATAGAAGGAAGTTCAAACTATTCATTTGTATCTTTGAGCACAATCTTATAAATAGAGTTGCACAAGGAAATTAGTTTATAGTCTTCAAAAGAGTCTAGCTCATTCGTTTTAGGAATCAAATCTATGAATGTTGCATTTAAATCCCCCAATATATTTCCATAAGTTATAGAATATTCTAATACTCTTAGCAGTTCATCCTCTAGCAAATCATAGAAACCTAAATAAAATTCCACTATCCACCCATTTTAACCTAGACATTTTTCCTTCTTGAAAGAGTTTGGTATTGATTTTAGTTCTTCTTTGGATATTTTTTCTTCAAGTTCTTCATTATGTTTCTCATTAATGAGTCTTGGAAATAAAGAAACTACATCGACACTTCTACAATGTTTTCCTTATCTAGCTTCTGAAACAGATATTTGAAGTATATTCTACCTTATTCAACTATTTTAGAAAAGGATCTTTCCTTTGAGCCCTCTCGTGTACATATTTACCATATTGTATTAACATTTTTTCTATTTTTAGCAAAATTTTGGAACATTTTGGTGTTTTCATCACTTTTGCAACCAAATGGCCCAACTATTTAACCTTTAGTTTATTTCATTTTTTTTCAATAATCTTTTTTTTATTCCTTCTAGTCCTTTGAGGCGTTGATATTATTCCTTGGAAAATTTTCCATCGTCATTATTCTCAAACAACTTGTTTATTTCCTCCTCTACTTTCCTCAAATATTTTTGTCTTTCCTTTGATTTTATTCTTACCCATTCAACTACTAATTTCTTCATATTTCCCATATTATCAACAAATTGGTAGATTACGGACTCTCTTGAAATGTTATCATGTACTTTTGTGTGTTTTTAACAACCAATGCTATAAATTCTTCCTATTATAACCAAATATGATTGAATTTGAAAGGGGTGGGGTTTTTTAAAGCCTTCGTTTCAATTTGGAGAAGAATAGGTAGATGATATGAAGACCTCCCATTCCCACCCAGGACTTCATTCTATCAAATTCCTCTACTACTCTTTCACAACTAAAAACCTACCTAATTTTTTTTATATTCACTCCCTTCCACTTCTTGAATTTCTTCAGGTAGGAACCAACTGAACATACTCTACATATATCAACTTCATTTCATCAAAATATGTATAAAGTAGTCTGGTAATGGATCTTGTCTAGAAAATCCCCACTAGACTTCCCCAACCTTCATTTTCAAGTTGAGATTTACCCTAATGTTAATGTTTTCCCCTCTTAAACTACAATGAAAGATTAGGTTATCCTAGAATTCCTTCTTATATCCCCAAATGGCCCATATATATTAATTTTATTAAACATCTTCCCTAATTATTTTGATCTACATTCCAACTATTTAGTTGCAACCAAGATATAGGTAGATAAAGCATCAATATTATTGTTTCAACCTATACCTAGACCTCCCAAGTGGTAATATATATCTAATGCAAATAAATCCCAATCCTTTAAGCTAGAAGACAATATTTCTATTGCTCTTTTCCCTTCAATCTTAATTTATTGAATTAATACAATATCAAGATTATAAATGGAAATTAATCTCTCTAGGGATAGCCTTTTATGGGTGTCCCCACCCCTCTCACATTCAAGGAGATGATACTAATTTGGTCACCTTTTATGAGGCCATTTTGGCTCTAAGGATCCCTTTTGTTGTTATCTATTTACCCCCTCTCACTTCTTTTATATATTTTTTTGTGTGTGTCCCTTATATGGATGGTTCTTGAGGCCTAGGCCATTATCTTTAGAAAAAATATAGGTCTGATAAAATGACATTTGGAAACAATGAATATGGTCCATGTGTGAACCCCATAGCCACCACACAAGCCCTACATAAATAACCTTTCTCTTATGAGTGAGATATTGTAATGTACCCGACCACCCCTATGCCCACTAGTATGGTGGGGCACTAGAAAATTTCTCCAAATTCTCTTATTTCACCATTAATAACCAACTTTGATACCATAATTAAATTATTCCATGTCATATGATACATATATGCAGACAAATGACATGAAAACTTATGCATTACTTATAATAACATACAAAACTATAAATGCAAAACATTCGTGAAATATAATAACAAATTAAGCATATAAATACATAGACATAACACAATTATATCACAGAATCCACAACACTTATATTTATAAAAAAGAATCATCAAATGGTTGCATATGAGGGACGTTTCTCCCAACCGTAGGAACTATTGCACTATTTCTTTTTGTAATAGGCCACCCCTGAGTTGGGGCTATGAATCCACCAAGGACAAATAAGATCCTATGGTTGACTATAATTCCCTCACTTAGCCCAATACCCAAAATGTTATGTTATGATCACTCTCACAATGGTCCCAATTCACCATCTCTCTTTCCTCTTTAGCCTGCACAACCCAAAGAAGTGGATCCCCTTCTCTGTAATGTAGTCCCTCAGGCTATCTCACCTCTTTCATGGGCCCTAGTATATACTAGCCAAGAAATATTTTTGCTAGAAGTTATATATAGGCACCAATAACCTAATTCTCATATTAATATACAAACATAATATCAACTTTCTATTACAGGGTTAAATAGTAGGATGCTCCCTTCAAATTACAATTTGAATGAGGTAGAATTAATGTCCAAATCCACTAAATCCAAGTTTATATTTTCATGTTCTCATCTAGCCACTTGGCACACAAATAACTCCACCTAACTAATCCCAAGGTTGATTTTTTGTTTTTTATAAGCTAAGGTAAGGTACTTTGGGTTACAATAAAATATTATTATATGGATTTTGGCCCCTTTGATCCCCTTAATCCCCCTCTCACAATTCTCTCTTGTGGAGTCATAGTCCCCCATGTTAAAGTCCCTCTTGTATTGCAACTAATGTTGTATGTTATTAATAATGTTGGTGTACATATTTACATAGTAGGCCCTTGTCCATATTGTTCAATTTTCAACCTTGACTATATATATACAATTACAATACATTATGGGGATCAAAACTGGTGTGTTACAGATATTCTGTTCATTTCAAGGTTTATCACACCATGAATGGTTATCAATACTTGTGCAATGGTCCAAGGACAAAACCAAGGTATTAGGGTATAACATTTATCTACAAGCATAATCGTGCATACATAGGGCCCAAGGCCACCACACAAGCCCTCCGTAAGAAATATTTATCCTCTGAGTGACATATTGTGGCTATTTTGAGGTAAAACACAACATGGATAGTTATCGAGTCCCACACCATGGTTTAGGAGAAAATTGTAAGTCTTGGGCCATATCATTTGTCTACAAGGATGAGGGACCATGCATGGGGCCCAAGGCCACCACACAAGCCCTCATTGGGAACCATTGTTGATTTGTAAACTATTGTGGATATTCCACTACAACAACTTGTCACAATGGATCTTGTGTTATTTTGAAATACTTTATTATGCAGGTTTATTTCCTTAGATCTCAAATTTATTATCACTAGCTTATTACTCAAATTTATGAAAATAATTGAAACACAAAAATGAAAGAACAAGCAATTCAACACCCCATCCACATAAATGAACACAAGATGTATCCTAGGAAACCCAATATGGGATAAAACCCAACTAGAAAGTGAGGCCTATGATCTACTACCTTTTCTTTGATTATGAAATTACAAATACAAAGAAAGTGGCACTCACTATGGAGTTGCCTTTGACACTATGGCATGAATGGTTGCTACAAAATATTCTTCCTCCTATGTTATGCTCTTAAATCCCACTCATATATGATCTAATCAATTATGGAACAATTGCAATGCTAAAAGAATGGGATTCCCTCTCCTCCCAACGACCCAATATTTAACATAGTCTGATAGTCATTTAGGTTTAGGGTTTTTGCATGCTTCAAGCTTCAATTAGTGTTAGGGTTTGGGACCTTATAGAATCTTCTTGAAATTCCACACATGACTATCCCCACGCATAAGTAATGGGGGTTGGCATGGCATCCACTCAATACCATGGTGGTCAACAAGGCAAGTAAACTTACAGGGGGCATAACTTCCACATACAAATTTCGATTGAGGTGATTTTCACATGGTTTGAAATCTCTCAATGTGTAGAACAACGTCGGTGATAGAGTTGTTCTCACAAAATTTTGACCCCAAAAGTGTCGTTTGTTGCCTCAAAATGGATTTGGAAGGTTCTCGACCCCAAATCTCTAGACTTGTCAATAAAGTGGGTACAAGTAAGTGATGGTATAAACCTTTCTTTATATTACCAAGCTTGTTGGTACAATAAAGTATGCATCCTCTAATATACCAAGCTACATATTCTTACATTATGGGCCAATACACATACGTTTGTAAGTTGGAAATTGTCTTCCCAACACTAAAATGTCTTGCAAATTTGGAGGTGTGAGCTTCTCTAATAAGATGCAATATTTCACCTTTAGGAACATAGAGTTTTTTTAACTTGTAGAGAAACCCATTCTACAGATTAAAGTTAGCCTTATCATCACCCTCTTCTATACAATTTTTTCCCTATAGTGGTTGAAACACTTCCTTAAAGTCCTCATCCTTTGTGTATGCATCATGGGTAAAAGGCTCCATGTGCATAAGAGTTTCCAAAGCTATAATATTGGATGTGGGTGGCAATGAAAGTATGTCCGCCAACTTATTAGTTTTTCCCTTCTTATATTTGATGACTAGATGAAGCCCTTGCAAAAGCCCCATCTACTTGTAGTGTTTGGTTTGTTGAAGCTTATCCCATGCCTACAAATATTGTAGTGGTTGGCGATTAGTGTGGATAATTATTTCCTTGCCCATGAGATAGTGTTTCCATTTCTTAAAAAATTGAACTAGGTCATAGAGTTCCTTATCATATGTAGGTTAGTTCAAGAGTCCCCCATGAAACATTTTAGAATGACAACATATTGTCTTACCTCCTTGCATCAAGACCAGTATTCCCATAACATATCCACTTTCATCCATCTCCAATTTGAAAGGCTTCAATGTTGGTCGCATAAAATGAATAATAGATTAGTGGTGTAGCCACTAGGAGAACTTATGGGTGCACAACCTTATGTTTTGACAAAGAACGGGGGTAAGACCGAGCATGGGATGTACTTGATTTTAAAATAAATCTAAAATGAATACAAACTATTACTTTATCATATACGAGCTCGAATTAGAGCTTTAAATTTTAAAATGAGAATGGACATGGTCGTAAAGAGTATAGTCTTCATCAAAATTGTAAGCAACTTTAATCAATACATTCATATGACCAAGGTTTGAACCTAGGTAATAGGGCATACTCAATGATGATCGATATTAATATTCAATAGTGAACAGACTATTTATTAATCCAAGTTCAAACCCATGCCAAGACTCGACACATATCAACTATAACATAAATGGGTTGAACCATAATTCATTTTTCCACAACCTATCATTCTTTTTAAGCAAATCTTCAGGAAAATGAAAAATGATAATGTGAATTCGAAGGAGTAATGCATACAACAGAGGGTAGAAAAAACCATAATTTTCTTTTGCAAGTAAAAACCCTCGAACAACATTCAAACAAATCCATTATTTATGAGCGAAAGTAGGGAAAATAAATACTTCCACACTCATTACTAGTCAATTCAGAGCCATTGTTACTTCATTTGCTGACAAAACTTATGCAAAATATGTTTATATATTGGTGAGTACATACCTTGTCAAGGAAGCATTTTTATACCAACCATGGAGGCTGAGACAGTTCTAGCAACTAACAAGAGGAGGTAAGTTTCCAAAGTCAATTTGTATCTCTTCCTCCACAAACCAAAAACCAAATGAAATGACAATAACCCTAACCAACAAGAGGTGGTAAAGTGCGGGCCTATGGGAATTAATGCCCATGTCCTTTCTCATTCAATGCATGGCCATTTCACTTAATGTGTCAATATTCTGACCATCCACAATAACATATGTGTATGTCAAACTCAATGTATTTCAACCTCTTTTTTTTCAAGGAGGATGTAATATTAGGAGGAGCAGGTTAGAGAGTTACAGTTAGGAGTAATTTCTCAGGGAGTGCATTGGCAAGGGTGTAGGAGTACAGGTTTATAGGTAATACTGTCAGGAATTCAATGCCGGCGGGAGATCTAGATGTGGCAGTAGAAGCGACCAAAGATCATGGGAAAGTGAAGTTGTTTAAAAAGGCAGTGATGGGAGGGTCCAACAAGTTGTCAGGGGACGTCATGATAGTAGGGACAGATATCAGTCTTCCCAAGTATGACCAACCCGTCACTGTAATAGGCACTAGCAACAAACCTGAATGACGCTTGAAAAATGGTTGTTTATCCAAGGTCATGGAGAACCCTCAATATGAGGTCACAAACCCACTAATTGGGGAATACTTACAGTACATGAAGGACCACGTTGTCATAGGAAAATTCATGGGAATTTGGCCCTTGAAAAAATCTCTCATGGTATGGGTAAAATCAAGATGGAAATTCAAAGGAGACATGGATATTAAGCTAGGATCCAAAGGATTTTTCACAGTAATTTTCTCATGTACTAAATACAGGGATAAAATATCTGATGAGGGACCCTATTTTTTCAACTCGACATGACTGCATCTTAGATATTAGATGGAACGATTTTCACCAGAGAAAGAAGACTTCACAACAACTTTGGTATGGATTAGATTATATATGTTACCGCAAGAGTTTGGGCATCTGGAAACATTGGAAGGCATCAGAAACACCCTCGGGTCCTTTGTTAAACTTTCAGAGATCACAAAGATGACAAGATATATGTCTTATGCAAGGATCTTTGTATATGAATGTGGCAGGAGATTTACCATAATCAATAGTCATTCCCACCAAGACATAGAACGGATCCAAACCATAGACTATGATCATAACCCATTCAAATGCCTAAAATTCCACTAGCACAGACACCTATTCAAAGACTTCCCACAAAATACAGCATTGACAACAAACAAGGGTAAGGAAGAGGTAGATGCAGATAGCTTCATGAAGATACCCAACAAAAGAAAGGTAGTGTTGGATTACTGAGAGGGGGGGTGAATCGGTAATAGAGAAATTTAATCCTTTTTAGCCATATAATCCAAGTGTTATATCAATGTATCATTATCATCCAATAACTGCAGAGTAAATAAGCAATGAACAAATGAGAAATCATACACATACACATTACACCAATTTTTTACGTGGAAACCCAAAGAGGGAGCAAACCACAGAATTATTTTTCTTATATGTCTTGAAGAATTACATTCATTGGAAGCACCAACTTCCTTTGTTTTCTAGCTGCAACTCGAAGGAGTCTCCAACCCCCTAGTTTCTCAGGATACAACCTGAGGGAAGCTCCAACTCCCCAACTCTCTGGCTACAACCAGAAGGAGGCTACAACCACCTATGTTCTCCGGCTACAATCAGAAGGTGGCTACAACCACCTATCCTTGCCCCGTCCAATCTCCCTGACGTATAAGTAGAATGATGGAATCACTGTCACACTATCATTGTGAGATATGTTGTTGTAAACATGTACCAATCAACCTACACCAAATAACCTGTACCAATAACCTGAACCATGCATCAACCTGTACCTCAACCTGTAATCAACCTGTACCAATAACTTGAACCATGCATCAACTATGCATCAACCTGTAATCAACCTGTACCATAAACAAGTGCATCAACCATGCACCAACCTGTAATCAACCTGTGCCATAAACAAGTGCATCAACCATGCACCAACCTGTACCAAACAACCTGTAATCAACCTGTGTCATAAACAAGTGCATCAACCATGCACCAAACTGTACCTCAACCTGTACCATGAACAAGTGCATCAATCATGCACCAAACCTGTATAAATAACCTGTCACAACAACTTTTCCAAACAACCTATCACAACAACCTATCTCATCAATCTTATCAACCAAATCAAATATACTCACCAAGATCAATCACCAAGACAACTCTCAAAGATGTGCATCAACCAAGCATAACACAACAACTCATAATCATCACCAAGATCAATATGTGCTTCTAATAATACAAGTATGCTACATCATCCATAAACCATGTGTCAACAATACTACTAACAAGTGCCTCCAACCATGTACAAAGTATGTACCAATCATGTATCAACTACTCATCAACTATGACTCATCAATATGTACCAACATCATCAACTATACACCTCATGTATGTGNCAACTCATCAACTACTTGTCTCAACCATGTACCCAACATGTACCTTAACCAAAAGCCCTCATCAATTTCATCATCCAAATATGATTTGTAACTCTATAATAGACCTAGTGTATATGATCACATACCTGCAAACCTTCCTTAACTTTAACAACAAGATACTAGCATTTTCATCAAACTTTTCTTTAGTCTCACATGACTAGTTTTGGATTAGTCAACAACCCTAACTTGAAATAATCATAACTATGTACCAGTAATGAATAAATATTTGAAACTGATACACAATGTTCTTCAGTGTGTTTTATGCAATTCCTCCAGGTGTCACTACTCGGAACCTCTCAAAAAAGGAGTTATAGCAAAACTGGCATACCTTGTTGAATTCTGTCTTATTCTAGAGAGCGACCTGGTAGAGCGTGACCTGCATGGAATATTTGTTGACACGATCTGAAAATATTACATAGCATACTACAGACTGTACTCTAACCAACACATTTGGTCTTACTAAATTTGGATATGTTATGAAGAAGTTATGATGTTTTTACCCGAAACACCTATTTTAGACTAGTTTCAGGACTAGCCACAAACCCTATTTTCCACGAAGTGTAACTCCAAAAATACATTGACACAAAAGATGAATTTTTTACCACGGATACTTGGATATGTTTCCTCAATGGCCTTAGAAAGAATCATCAAAATAATTTATCCTCCCTTGAATTTCGGCCTTCTTTTCTTCACCTTCCCTCTAAAATTCGGCTTAGATATCCTTTGGTTACCTCAGTCACCTATAGATATTCATTATGCTCAAGTGTGATGTAAAATGAGAGAACCTTGCCTATTATTTATACTCTTCATCTTCTAGGTCACTTAACCCATTTCTAGGTCACTTAACCTATTTCTAGGTCACTTAACCATATTCAATATGCTCAAGCGTGATGTAAAATGAGAGAACCTTGCCTCTTATTTATACTCTCCATCTTCTAGGTCACTTAACCCATTTCTAGGTCACTTAACCCATTTATAGGTCACTTAACCTATTTTCCTCATTTTTAGGATTAACCACTTTCCATAATTAGAAAGTTCTCCATTACTTTATCATTTAAATATTCCTCCTTGACTTTGTCACCTCACTTTATCATTTAAATAATCTTCTTTGATTTTGTCACTTCACTTTATTATTTAAATAATCCTTCTTGACTTTGTCACTTTACTTTATCATTTAAATAATAATTTTTTCTTTGCAAGCTCTTTGACTTATTTGACCTTTTGGGGCTTCAAGCCAACATATGAGGGTCCTCCAACTTCGTAAGGCCATAACTCTCAAACCGTGAGAAGTTATGTGACGTTCCACATACCACCATAAATGGAATGACATGTAATATCCATATAGAATAGTCTTGACTTCAAATATATCAAAACTCATACCATTATCCATTAAAAAACTTGGGTTCATTACCCAAACTTGGGTTCTCCAACTTCTCATGGCATAACTCTCTAACCGTGAGGAGTTATGTGATGTTCCACATACCACCAGAAATGGAATGACATTTACTATCCATCTAGAATAGTCGTACCTTAAAATATTTAAAACTCGTACCATTAGACATGAAACAACCTTGGGTCCATTACCCAAACCTTTGTGCTACCGGAATTCGCTACCAGACTTTCTCCAAGGGTTGACATCCATCACTAAGGGTTGAAATCAATCTACAATATCACTCTCCAATAGTTGACATCAATGACAACCAACAATCCATAGCAATTATCCATTAACCTAAGCCAATTGTCTGACAATCTCCCCCTTTGGCATTGATGGCAACACCAACATTGATGGAAACACTTAGTCATGATAGCATTCATGTTTATACTCTTTATCAATGTTTTTATCTCTCCCCCTTTGACATCAATGGCAAAGGGTATCTCCCTTTGGGGTTGCTCCCCCTGACTGAACTCTCCTTGGGGTTGCTCCCCCTGTCTACGTGCCTTTGATTTTTCTTTGTGTTTATAATCCTTTGATAACTCTCTTTCCCTTCATATGAATAATATCTCCCCCTTTGACAAAGGGTATCACTCTGAATTCATATCACTCATTCTTCCCTTGTGACAATCACTCCCCTTGGAAACATGCCTCTATGCTCTCTCTCCAAGCATTTACCTTTGCATCTGACAAATCTCTCCCCCTTTATCCTATTTATGGTGCTTCCTCGTGTACATCTAAGACATATAAGATAAGCATTCAAAAGCATTCATTTTGGAGTAGAAATTACTCCTAGTCTCTGGTGAAGATACTCAAGGGCTTCCCGTGGAAGCGATTTTGTAAAGATGTATGCCACTTGTTCTTTTTTTCCCACATATTCAACTTTGATGTTCTTCTCTGCAACCTGCTCCCATAGAAAGTGATACTTGATTGGAATGTGCTTCGTCTTGGAGTGCATCATCGGGTTTTTTGAGATACTGATGGCACTTTTATTATCACAATAGATTGGAATGGGCTCATCATACTCAACCTGTATATCTATCAAAGTTTGTTTCATCCAAAGAACTTGTGTACAGCATGTTGTTGTTGCAATATACTATGCCTCGGCTATAGATAGAGATATTGATGATTGTTTATTGCTTGGCCATGATACTAAACACTCACCCAAGTAGAACGTTGCTCCACTAGGGCTTCATCGGTCATCAATACAACCTACCCAATCTGCAACTGTGTAGGCAATAAGAGATAGATCCTTTCCTTTTTGGATACCATAATCCAAACTCTTATGTTCCTTTGAGATATCTGAAAACTCTCTTTACTGTTAATACATGTGATTCCTTTGTTGTTGCTTGAAATTGTGCCACATGTCCAACTACTTGCATTACATATGGTCTGGATGTTGTCACATATAGTAGGTTGTCAATCATTGACTTGTATTGCCTCTGATTTGTAGACTTTGAATCATCATCTTTGCTTAACTTGCAACTAGTTTGCATGGGAGTGATAACCGGTTTGCAATCTTCCATTCCTAACCTCTTTATCATTTCTCTTATATACTTGGTTTGAGAAATAAAAATTCATTGGTCGATTTGATGTATTTGAAGTCCCAGGAAGAAAGATGGTTCTCCAAGTAATGACATTTCAAATTCATTATGCATATCCTTTGCAAATTTTTGGCTTAACCTGTCATCATCACTACCAAAAATAATATCATCAACATAAATTTCAATTAATAAAATATTACCTTGAGTTACCTTGATGTAGAGGTTGTTGTCTGCGCTTCCTTTCCATAGTTTGTAGGGAGTTTTGTCATTGTTGTTTCTAAGCATTACTCTGTTTTGAATGTGAACTGATGTATGCATTGTATGTGTCCAAAAAAATATATGTCAATTTGGAATCCATTAGCATTGTTCGAGCCATTTCCTGTGTAATTATCATCCATTATGATAATGTTCCTTTGTCCTCTGAACCACTCTTTGAACCAATCTATGAATCCATGATCTCATCCGCTATCATATATCTGTCCAAACCAACTAAGTGTTCTTACGAATCCATATCTTTCTATACTTCCAAGACTCTACTTGTGCAACTGTCCATAATGCTAACCCATTTATCACTATACTATCATGAAGTCTTGATTAATCTATCAAACTGTACTTCTGCTAACTGATTGCTCTGAATCTGTCTTCTCAAACTCTGCAAGTTGCTCTAAGGATGGTTCTTTGGTATGTCACAACTATCACATAGACTCCCCCTGTCTAATATTCATATTACTTGGGAGTCTCTAAGCCAGATGGATCAGAACTATTCCTTCTCTGATGTGTATTCATCATCATCTTCATTGGTAGATTCATTATCTCTCTGAGCTCTGACTTCTTTCTTTCTGTCTATGGATTCATCTTTCACTACAATGCCTGAAATTACAATCTCTTGAACATGTTCCTTATTTACCCGTCCTTCCTTTCTTTCAGTTATTTTCCAAACTGTTTTGTATCTGACATCTTTCTTTTTCTCTGTAGAATTTTCTTCATCTCGTTTTATTGCCAATATTTCGATCTCTAGTACCTGGTCTTTGTTCACCTATTATTCTTGTTTTCTTATCCATACTTTCTTATATATGATATCAGTATTCTATTTCATGGAAGTATCGGTCATGCTTCTACGATCACTAGCTATGTGTCCACAGTTATGACATTTGTAACACTCAATGTTACGTGCGACCACATAGGCACTTCTTGCTTGAACATTTCTTTTATAATCCTTGCAATCTGCAACCTTATGTCCAAAGTTAGTACAATAAAAACAATGACCATAAAATAAATTTGCATACCTCAGAGTGAATGAGCTTCTTTGTGGCGTAGTCCTTCTAATTTTTTTCCTTGACTGATCAAGATCATGATTGAAGCTTCTTTGTGGCTTGAACATGGATGGTCTTCTTGAAGATGTATCTTCAATAGTTTTCTTAGATTCCGGTTGACCATGATTCCTTCCTTTGAGTACTTCTACATAACTCTTTCTATTTTATTCATTCTTCTTTTCTAGCAACCTAGAGTGCTTCTTTTCATTCTTTATAACTGATGTGGATGTTTTTGTCTCTTCAACGTTCTTGTTGAGCTTGACGATTTTACATCTCAATGTGACAACTTCTTCTTCAAGATTCTCAACCTCTTCTTCTTTTTTCATTATATGAGACTTCATGACCTCTTGTGTTCTCTTTTCTTCTTCAAGTTGGATTTTCAATGTAATTATTTTGTATTCCAGTCTTCTCTCTTCTTGACCAAACTCTTCCTCAAGTTGGTTTAAGTCATTGGTTCTTTCCTTGAGATGATCCATCAATATATTTTCTCTCTTTTCTGATTCTTCCTTTTGTGCTGCTATGTTGGCTTCTAAACATTTATTTTGATATTCTAGAGTTTCTTCAATTCTTCTGGCCTCTTGTAGTTGATCTCTTAAATCCTTGATGACCTGCTGATCCTTTTCGGAACCTTGAACACTTTCCTTTTGGTTCATCAATTCTTTCTTGGATGATTTGTTTTCTTCACTTTCTTTCTTTAGATATTTAATTGCACTGATCATTTTTTCTCTGTAATTAACTTCTGCTTCTTCATACTCTTCCTCTTATGAATCTGTCTGACATGATGAGCATCTTTCTTCTTGTTTTGTATCTACAGCTTCTTTGGCATTTTTTGAATCTGTGATGGGTGAAGAATATATGTCATGTAACTTATCCCAAAGTTCTTTTGTTGATGAACATTTACCAACCTTTTCTCTTACCGGATTAGGTAATCCTTCCTAGATGAAATCCATTGCTATTTTGTTATTCTTCCTCAATTCCTTCTTGGTTGCAGTCTTTGCCCTTTTTGAACTATCATATCTTGTAACAACTGATAGCCAAATATAATGTCCCTGTGCCTGTAAAAATACTTTTGTCTGTATACTCCACATCTCATACTTAAAACCATTCTGACCATTAAACATTGGTACTCCATTCTCAGAATAATCCATGATCTCCTTCCAGTGGTTAAACTGTTTCCTGATGGAACCGGCTCTGATACTAATTGTTGGATTAATGAGAGGGGGGGTGAATCCGTAATAGAGCAATTTAATCCCTTTTAACCATATAATCCAAGTGTTATATCAATGTATCATTATCATCCAATAATTGCAGAGTAAATAAGCAATGAACAAATGAACAATCATATACATACACAGTACACCAATGTTTTACGTGGAAACCCAAAGCGGGAGAAAACCATGGAATGTTTTTTCTTATATGTCTTGAAGAATTACATTCATTGGAAGCACCAACTTCCTTTGTTTTCCAGCTGCAACTGGAAGGAGGCTCCAACCCCCTAGTTTCTCAGGCTACAACCTGAGGGAAGCTCCAACTCCACAATTCTCTGGCTACAACCAGAAGGAGGCTAAAACCCCCTATTTTCTCTAGCTACAACCACCTGTCCTTGCCCCGTCCAACCTCCCTAATGTATAATTAGAATGATGGAACCACTGTCACACTATCACTATGAGATATATTGTTGTAAAGTTGTACCAATCATCCTGCACCAAATAACTTGTACCAATAACCTGAACCATGCATCAACCTGTACCTCAACCCATAATCAACCTGTACCATAAACAAGTGCATCAACCATGCACCAACCTATATCGAACAACCTGTAATCAACCTGTGCCATAAACAAGTGCATCAACGATGCACCAACCTGTACCAAACAACCTGAAATCAACATGTGCCATAAACAAGTGCATCAACCATGCACCAACCTATACCTCAACCTATACCATGAAAAAGTGCATCAACCATGCACCAAACCTGTACAAATAATCGGTCACAACAACTTGTCCAAATAACTTTTCACAACAACCTGTCTCATCAATCTTATCAACCAAATCAGATCTACTCACCAAGACAACTCTCAAAGATGTGCATCGGCCAAGCATAACACAACAACTCATAATCATCACCAAGATCAATATGTACTTCTAATAATACAAGTAGTCTACATCATCCATAAACCATCTGTCAACAATACTACTAACAAGTTCCTCCAACCATGTACCAAGTATGTGCCAATCATGTATCAACTACTCATCAACTATGGCTCATCAATATGTACCAACATCATCAACTATACACCTCATATATGTGCCAACTCATCAACTACTTGTCTCAACCATGTACCCAACATGTACCTTAACCAAAAGACCTCATTAATTTCATCATCCAAATATGATTTGTAACTCTGTAATAGACCTGGTGTATATGATCACATACCTACAAACCTCCTTAACTTTAACAACAATAGACTAGCATTTTCATCAAACTTTTTTTTAGTCTGACATGACTAGTTTTGTATTAGTCAACAACCCTAACTTGAAATAATCATAACTATGTGCATGTAATGACTAAAGATCTAAAACTGATACACAATGTTTTTTAGTGTGTTTTATGCAATTCCTCCATGTGTCACTACTTGGAACCTCTCAGAAAATGAGTTATAGAAAAAATGGCATACCTTGCTAAATTCTGGCTTATTCTAGAGAGTGACCTTGTAGAGCGTGCCCCACACGAAATATTTGTTGAATCGATATAAAAATGTTACACAACATACTATAGATTTTACTCTAGCCAACACATTTGGTCTTACTGAATTTGGATCTGTTATGAATACATTATGACGTTTTTACCGGAAACACTTGTTTTAGACTAGTTTCAGGACTAGCCACAAACCCTATTTTCCATGGAGTGTAACTCCAAAAATACAACGACCCACAAGATGAATTTTTTACCACAGATACTTGGATATGTTTCCTCAATGACCTTAGAAATCATCATCAAAAGAATTTATCCTCCCTCTAATTCTGGCCTTCTTTTCTTCACCTTCCCTCTGAAATTCGGCTTAGATATCCTTTGGTTACCTAAGACACCTATAGATATTCAATATGCTCAAGTGTGATGTAAAATGAGAGAGACTTGTCTCTCATTTATACTCTCCATATTCTAGGTCACTTAATACATTTCTAGGTCACTTAACCTATTTTCCTCATTTTTAGGATTAACCACTTTCCATAATTAGAAAGTTCTCCATTACTTTATCATTTAAATATTCCTCCTTGACTTTGTCACCTCACTTTATCATTTAAATAATATTCTTTGATTTTGTCACTTCACTTTATTATTTAAATAATCCTTTTTTACTTTGTCACTTTACTTTACATTTAAATAATAATGACTTCTTTGACCTTTTGGGGCTTCAAGCCAACATATAAGGGTCCTCCAACTTCGTAAGGCCATAACTCTCAAACCATGAGGAGTTATGTGACGTTCCACATACCACCAGAAATGGCATGACATGTACTATCCATATAGAATAGTCTTGACTTAAAATATATCAAAACTTATACCATTATCCATAAAAAAAAACTTGGGTCCATTACCCAAACCTGGGTTCTCCAACTTCTCATGGCCATAACTCTCTAACCGTGAGGAGTTATGTGACGTTCCACATACCACCAGAAATGGAATGACATGTAATATCCATCTAGAATAGTCTTACCTTAAAATATTTACAATGCATACCATTATACATGAAACAACCTTGGGTCCATTACCCAAACCTTTGTGCTACTGGAATTCGCTATCAGACTTTCTCTAAGGGTTGACATCAATCACTAAGGGGTTGACATCAATCACTAAGGGTTGACATCAATCTACAATATCACTCTCCAATAGTTTACATCAATGAAAACCAACAATACATACCAACTATCCATCAACCGAAGCCAACTGTCTGATAGATAGGCCATACAGGAAATAAACCTATAAGGGAATCCTCCAAGAAGGATTCAAATAGCTTCCAAGCCCTAGAAATGGAATATCACAAGGTAGAAAATAAATAAGGTGAGAAACAAGAAGTAGGTAAGGGAATTGAGACAGAAAAAAAGAGTAGAAGTTAAGTAAGAAGAGATTACAAAATGTCGCCACACAAAACAGAGAACTGTAATCTATCTAACAACGAAAGGCAAGATTAATATGAAATATCTCAAGGATAACGAAGGTTCACAAGAGAAAGAAAGGGGGAGGAAACTACCCAATGTATGGATATAGAAGATATGGATGTAGATTTTAAAGCACTAATAACATTTCATAGTGAGCAAGAGATCAACAATATGCAGGTGGGACAACTACTCAAACTACAATGAGAATTAATCAAAGGGGAGAGCAAGGGACATAGCCAAGAGAATACGACCTCGTCCTCGGGAAACCTAGGCATCAAAACTAACCCGATGAAGACCTTGAATAAATCAAGGGGGAGAGGAAAGGAAAAGTGGACACAAGCCACATAAGAAGGCCTTGGAAGAAACATGATCTCTACTCATAGACTCTGATCAAGTAGTAGGACTCCCAGATAAGTATTTCCAACCCCAACCCAAATTTTAATTATGAAAATATTCTCTTGGAATATGAGGGCTTTGAATGCTTTTTCCAAACATAGGATACTCAAGAAAAAATAGCTCAAGAAAAAGAATACTTAGTAATGGTGCAATAAACTAAGTGTGATAACAACACATTGAGAAGAATAGCAAAAGAAATCTGGAAAAATTGTGAGGTAGAATGTATAGAATCCAAGGGGGACTTAGGGGGACTCGCTATCCTCTAGGATCTAGGTAATATGAATATAAATATGATATCTTAGACCAAAAGTATTCTCACGATCCAATATAAAAAAATTGGATCCGACAAATAGGGCTATGTTTCAAAGGCATATGGCCCCTTTACGCCCACAACTGAAAGGGATTTCCTCGGAGCGATATCGAAACTGGGTATGCTCTTGAAAGATCAACAATGGATTATCTGGGGGGATTCAATTTAATAACATCCTTGGAAGATAAGAAAGGTGGATTGCGCAATTTGGATACATAAAACTAGATGTTTAAGGAGTTAATAGAGAAATAATGCCTTATAGATGTTCCCTTGAAGGGGGGATGGTACACATGGAGAAATAAGAGAGGAGGTTCAACCCACGTAGCAGAGCACTTTGATAGATTCTTAGTCTTGGAAGCCTTCTTTCAAGTGAAAAAAGTTATCTCAACGGACATCCATCCATTTTGTGGATTAGATCACTGGCCTATTTCCCTCATATGGGAAAACAATATGACACCTCGCCCTAAACCTTTTAGATTTAAAAAATTATGGTTACGTCACCCATAATTCATTCAAAGAGTAACAAAATGGTAGATGAAGAAACGTGATTTGTATGGAACTAAGATGTATCGATTTCAACAGATATTGAAACACATCAAAGATTGCATCAATAAATGGAATAAAGAAGTCTTCGAGAACATCCTAGAAGAAAATATAAAATTAGAAGAAGATATGGAAAAAATATAGGAACAATTAATACGGATGGGCACTCCCAAGATCCCCGATTTGATGGCTCCAGAAGGGGGACAAGAACACAAAATTCTTCCACAAATATCTTCTCTGGAGAAGAAGTCAAAACCACATTGAGACTCTGCAGGCGAGAGGTGGGGCAATATTGAAAAAACACAAGGATATATAAAATTAATTGTTACTCCGATACAATAGCTTGTTAACCAAACCATATGTAGATAGGATGGAATCCACCCAATGCATAAAGTGATTGATCCCAAGACTGGTTTCTCCGAAACACAATCGCAACCTCACGAGAAAGGTGACCATGGAGGAGGTAGAATGGATTGTTAAGGAAATTCCAAATGGGAAGGCGCCAAGCCCCGACAGATTCACCACATATTTTTTTCAATCCTACTTGAACATCATATGTAGAGACATATGGGGACTGGTTGAAGAATCTCACTCGTCTCGATCTATCTTACAGGCTTTCATTGCCACCTTCTTGAAACTCATTCCTAATGTTGATTAATTGGGTTGGTTGTCATTGATGTCAACCCTTGAAGCAATTCCGGTAGCAAATTAAGGTAACCCCAACAATATGGTTAAAGGACTTCAGTTTGATTTATGTATAATGGTATGAATATTAATATATTTGCAGGTAAGACTATTCTATATGGATAATACATGTCATGCCATTTCTGGTGATATGTGGAACGCTACATAACTCCTCACGATTAGAGAGTTATGGCCTTGTGAAGTTGGAGAACCCTCATGAGTTATCTAGAAGGTCAAAGAAGTCAAAATTATTCTAGAAGCTTCTAAAAGAAGTTGACTAGTCAAGTGAGTAAAACTAGGAATTAATCTTGGGTTAAGTTGTTGCAATAATAAAATAATTAAAAATAAATTAGTTGCAACTAGAAGTGGAGAATTTACTATTTGTAGCAAAGTAGGTTAGAAGTAGACAAGTGGTTAGAAGTGGGTTAGCCTTAAAATAAGGAAATTGGATTACGTTGGTTAGAAGGTAACCCCTTGAGGAAGTTACATGGAAGTATAAATAAGAGAGAAATGCTCTCCTATTAGAACCTATTGAGCACATTGAATATATATTATTGTGTAAGGTTTATTGCAGGTACTCATTGATATATCTAAAGTTGTGCAAGTCTGAGGTAGCATGAAGGGTTGACAGTGAAAGTTTCCGAATTACATAAAATACTGAAAAAACCTTAGTTTTTTAGGTGTACACGGGCTACAGTGGGCAGGGCACATATGTACGTGGGCTAGCAGTATAATAGGGCATGTACATGAGGGTAAAGTCTGAAAACTTGAGAAGATGAAGATGTCGGGTCTCTAAAGTATGAAAGCAAGCTCCCAGGAAGGTCTACAGTGATCAAGTACATCACATCTATCTACTGGTTCAAAAGGTATGTCTTATTTCTATGAGTAGTTGGATTTTGTTGTATACATGAGAAATGGTTATCGGGGTTTGAGGATTTTCCCTAGAGATATTAGTGGTTGCATGGGACTTTCTGTATAAGTCATATCCACATAAATACAGTGCTGGTATAATCAATATTTATCATTGATACAACTTGTTAGAGTTGAGGCACATCGTGTATTTCTTGGCATATGGTTAAGGTTTTTTGTGGTACATGGTTGAGAGCTTGTATTTGTGAAGTGGTTGATGTATTGAGAGGCTGAATATCAGAAAGGATTTGATGTCTAGTTAATGTGAGGGTTATTATACTTGACCATGATTACACACACTTATATGATACATGACTAGAGATATATAGATGCTTTGGGTAAAGGATATGTTTGAGGATGTATGTACAGGGCAAAATTACAGACTGGACACAGTGACAGGTTGCAAGTTGATGTGAAAGAGGCTGCAGAGGGTCAGAACTTTTAAGAAGAGACAAAACCCTAGTTTTCAGAAGGCATACACAGGATGCATAATAGATAGGTCGTGTACATACGTGGGTTGCAGTATAGATAGGGTGCATACATACACATGCTACAAAATAGACAGGTCATGTATTTGTGGTTTTTGTTTGGTACAAGCTCAGTTCAAGTACAAGTTGATTATAAGGAAGTGGTATAGGTTGGATATAGGTCAATGGTACAGGTTTACAGTGGTATATCTCACAGTGACAATGTAGAAGTGGTTTCTTCATTTGACACTTATATTTCAGGGTGGCAGGATGGGGAAAGGATAGGTGGTTGTAGCCACCTTCCAGTTGTAGCTGAAGAACATAGGGGGTTGTAGCCTCCTTCTGGTTGTAGCCAAAAAAATGGGGAGTTGTAGCTTCCCTCAGGTTGTAGCCTGAAAATATAGGGGGTCGGAGCCTCCTTCCAATTGTAGTTGGAGAACAAAGGAATTTGGTGCTTCCTATGAATGTAATTCTTAAAGACATATAAGAAAAAAAAAATTATGTGGTTTTCTCCCACATTGGGTTTCCATGTAAAAATACGGGTGTACTATGTATGTGAATGATTGTTCATTTGCTCATGGTTTATTTTCTCTACACTTATTGGATGATAATTCTATATTGATCATAAAGATAAATAACACTTGCATATTGTGTTTAAAAGGATTAAAAAGTTATATTATTGATTCACCCCCCCCCCCCTCCCCCCCCCTCTCAATAATCCAACAAGTGGTTTTAGAGCAGGTTCCTTCAAGAATCAGTTTAACCACTGAAAGGTAGATCATGGAGACCAACAATATGTATAAAATGGAATAGCACAGTTTGATGGACAAAACTATGCATTATGGAGAAGAAGGATGAAAACATATGTACAGGCACAAGGATTTGAGGTTTGGCAATCAATTGTAGATGGATACAAAGAACCAACAATTCTGCCAACAAATGACAACGGAAAGAAACTCAGTCTAAATAATTCAAAAGCCACAAATGCACTTCTTAATGGTCTTTGTGATTTAGTATATACCAAAGTTATACATTGTAACTCCGCTAAAGAGATTTGGGACAAACTTCAAAATATTTATGAAGAAGATTCAAAAGTCAAAGCAACAAAGCTTCAAACTTACAGAGGTCAATTCGAACAACTAAAGATGAGAATATTTCAGCTTACTTCTTACGAGTTGATGAAATAGTGAATGCAATCATATGATTGGGAGAAGAAGTTGATGAATCTATAATTGTTCAAAGGGTACTAAGATCTCTTCCAATGAGATTTGATCCTAATATCTGAGCACTAGAAGAAAGAGCAGATCTAGACTCAATAAGCATGGATGAACTACATGAAATATTCACATCCTATAAAATGAGAACTGAATAGGAAAATCCATGTATAAAAGAAGCAACATTCAAAGCATCCAAAAGGTTAAAGAAAAAGAGCAAGCAAAAAGAATATAGCAGCAGCAGTGACATCTCAGAAGATGATGAAGAACTGGACAACTTTGTCAGAAGATTGAAAAAGGGAACCGACGACATATATAAAGGTAAGCTTCCATTGATTTGTTTTAACTGTGATGGTATTGGTCATTTTGCTAACAAATGTTCTCACAAGAAAAAGAATAAAAATGAAGAGGATGATTCAAACAACAAACAAACATATAAAGGTAAAAGAACTAAAAAGAAAGTCTTCAAGAAAAGTTTTTGCACCAAAGAAGACTACTCCTCATTAGACGAAGGTGAAGTCAGTGAAAGTGAGACAGAAAGAGTTCTATTCATGGAAATAGAAGACTTTGATAAARAAGACACCGAAGAGGAGTATGAAGAAGMAGAAGTTGACTACAGAGAAGAATTGTTGAGTGTTATAGAAGTTATAAAAAGAGAAAACAAGAAAAACAAKAAACTCTAGGCAAAACTAGACAAGAAAGAAGACACTCATAATTCAAACTCTAAAGAACTAGAGCAGATGATCACTAAATTAAAGGTTCAAGTAGAACAAGACAAAAGAATCAAAGAAGCACTCAAAGAACAACTGGAAGAAAAAGACAAGATCATTGGAAATTTGGAAGCAGAGGTTGTTACTTTGAGAAAAGACCTTCAATAGAAGAATATGCAGAATAGTTCAAAGGTTTTGGATAATATTATCAATATTTAAAGGCCACATCATGCCAAGTCTGGGATATGATACAATCAAACAAAAAGAGGATCAAGCTCCAAAACCACAGATAAAGAACACAACCAAGAATCTATGTAGAGACAGTTAGAGGAGACAAGAAGTTTTACAGGGAAGATCATAGGGACACTCCTCCACCTAGAAGAGTCAGATTTCAAAATCAGTGACAGTCAGAAACAAGGAGGCCTCGGGATGAAGAACGATTCAGAAGAGTAACTCATTTTAGAAGATATTCAAATCCCAGGTATCAAACTATCTTTTTTGGTTTATGTTATGCATGTAATAATTTTGGACATAAAGTTGTAAATTGTAGAGCTAATAGCAGGAACATAAACAACTTTGAAAGTCATACGCAAAATGGTTATCCAATAAGGCCTAGTGAAACACAGAGAAGAAACTACAACATGTTTGAATCATTGAACACTGGATTGGAATGCTACAAATGCAACAACTTTGGACACATGGCCAAAGATTGTAGAATGATAGTCCCTCCTAGAGAATCAAAATAGAATAACAACAGTCATAGACATGAATCTCAACAGAAAATATGGATAAGAAAGTAGGATTAGTTTAACAATGAAGAATGCACACTCGCTCTACAGGCTAAACACAAGAAACATGGTGGGTATGTTGATAGTGGATGTGCAAAGCACATGGCAGGTGATGAATACATGTTTCTTACATTAAGAAAGGAAAGAGATGGATCAGTCTCCTTTGGAAATGATGACTAAGCTAGAATCATTGGAAAGGGCATAGTTAGAATTGGAAACAATAAAACCAAGGCAGAAAATGTTCTACTAGTGTGCTAGCGAAGAAAACCCCCCTATACTGGGTTGAGGTACAGGCAGAGCATTGACTTCCCTTAAAAGACAATTATTTTCCTAAGCTACCCCAAAAATATCTAAACTGAAAGACAAGAGAGAGGAAAGGAGGTTAGTAGGTGCACCTTTGGTCCTTGCAGTTGGTGTAGACCTCTTTCACCTTTGCAACTTCCTTTGTTGCGGGTCTCCTCCCAAAGCTGACCTGCGAAAACTTAGGAAAACAATGCTACAACATATACGATCTCTACTTATCACCTTCAATATTCAAATATAGACATAAATGCATTCATTAATAAAAGCATAAAGATGCAATGTATTGGGACATGAAAGAACTCTTTTATTCAATATGAAGATCAGAAAGATTACAACCTTCTTCGGAAAACGCTCCGCGAACCAGGTCTGGGCTCCTCTATTGTTTCTCCAAGTGCATCATTCCCATTCTTTCCTCTCACAACCAACTTATCTCTTGGGAAAAGGGAATGGGTTGTATAAGGAGAAAGGGTTGGAGGGGAATGTTGAGGCCAAATCTCAAAAAGGGCTGCAAAGATTAAGAAGGGGAAGGGATTTTGGCAGATTTTACTTGTTCTCTTGCTTGTTGTTGTAAATGGGATCCCAAGACCTCTTTTTGTATGATAAAAAGATGGTTATTCGATTTGTGGATGGACTACAATGGGTGAAATGGTTGAGAAACCCTCGATAGCCCGTAAACTCCGCCGAATTCCTTGCAATTATAATTTTTTTGCAACTTTTGGAGGTAAACGTAGGTTGTCTAGCATGCAACTCGCGTATGTACATGAGCTAACTAGTATGCAGCTCGCGTGTGTACGTGGGCTATCAGTTCAGTAGGGCATGTACATGTTCCAAAAAATGGTTTTTAAAGAAGGAGCCTCAACAGTAATTTGGCAAATTGTGTAAGTGGAAAGGCCAATGCCATGTATGCATAGGTAGGGAATTTTTGGACTATCACATAGTGGAAGTTATGAAACATGATCTTCTAAGTGTAAGTCAAATGTGTGACCAAGGTCATAAACTCACGTTCGATTCACATAAGTGTGAGATAAGAAAAGCAGGTTCAAGCAAATTGATTGCAACAACTGTATGAACTTCAAGAAACATATATGTATTAAGTGAAATTGGAAATGAAAAATGTTGTCTAAGAAAGGAAGATGAAGGTTGGATATGGAACAGAAGAATGGGTCACATCAACTTCGATAACCTCATCAAAGTCAACAAAAAGGAAGCAGTCAGAGAAATTCCCTAGATCACGAAACCAACCAACACATTATGCAAGCATTGTCAACGAGGAAAGCAAACAAAGACCAAGTTCAAATCAAATGAATACTCAACGACAAAACCACTGAAAATTGTGCATACTGATCTAGTTGGACCAACTAGAACAAAGGGTTTAAAAGGTGAGAAATAATTTATGTTATTGGTTGATGATTATACAAGAATGATTGCAGTTTTTTTTTCGAGGAATAAGTCAGAAGCATTTGAAAACTTCAAGGTATACAAGGAAATGGTTGAAAATGAAATGGATTGAAAAATCAAATGTTTGAGATATGATAATGGAGGAGAATTTACTTCAAAGGAATTTGTGTATTTCTGCAGCAAGCATGGAAATAAAAGGCAATTCTTCGTTGCTAGGACACCTCAACAGAATGGAGTTGTTGAAAGAAAAAATAGGATAGTATAGGAAATGGCTTGAACAATGTTAATGGATTCTAAATTGACAGATGTCTTTTGGACACATGCAATGCATACAATAATTCACATTCAAAACAGAGTAATGCTCAGAAACAATAGTGACAAAACTCCCTACGAGCTATGGAAAGGAAGACCATCAAATGTGAAGCACTTCAGAGTGTTTAGAAGCAAATGCTACATCAAAAAGGAAGATGGAAGAATGGGAAAGTTTGACTCTCGTGTGGAAAAAGGAGTATTTGTCAGTTACTCAAGTACACAGAAAGCATACAAGTGTTACAATCTAAGGATCAACAAATTTGTGGAAAGCATCAATGTAACAGTTGATGAAACAGGTGGATGAAAATTAAAGGAAGAAGAAAAGGAATTAGTGGAACACGTTTACGAAGAAGAATCAAATGATGAAGAAGTTATAGAAGGGGAAGATGAAGATGATTCGACAAAAGTAGAAGAGCAAGCTCAACAAGTGCCTCCAAAGACACCTAGCAAACGAGTACATAAGAATCATCCTTTAGATCAAATTATCAGAAACAAGGATGTAGGAGTTGAGACTAGAAGAAGAATTTGTTCACCAGAACAACTGCACCTAGCACTCTAATCTATGATTGAACCAAACAATTCTAAAGAGGCCATCAACGATGAATTCTGAATAAAATCCATGGATGAAGAATTGGATCAGATAGATAAAAATGACACTTGGGAATTGGTTCCAAGACCAAGGTACAAGAATGTGATTGGCACAAAGTGGGTCTTCAGAAATAAATTGAATGAAAATGGGCAGGTTACCAGGAATAAAGCTAGATTGGTATGTAAAGGATACACAGAGGTTGAAGGTGTCGACTTTGAAGAGAATTTTGTCCCAATTTCCATAATGGAAGCAATCAGATTGATACTAGCTTATGCATGTTCAAAGAATATTAAAGTGTATCAGATGGACGTAAAATTGGCTAGAAGAAGTCTGCATTGAGAAACCAGAAGGATTTCAGCTGTCAAAGAATGAAGATTATGTTTGCAGATTAAAGAAGGCCTTGTATGGTCTCAAACAGGCCCCCAGATCATGGTACTCCAGACTGGATATATACTTACATTAGCAAGGGTTCAGAAAAGGAAATGCAAACAACAACCTCTACATCAAGGTAACTCAAGATAGTATTTTATTAATTGAAGTTTATGTTGATGATATTATTTTTGGAAGTGATGATGACAGGTTAAGCAAAAAATTTGCAAAGGATATGTGGAATGAATTTGAAATGTCATTACTTGGAGAACTATCCTTCTTTTTGGGTCTTCAGATATGTCAAAGCAACCAAGACATTTTTATTTCTCAAACTAAGTATATAAGAGAAATGTTAAAGAGGTTCAGAATGAAAGATTGCAAACCAATTAACACTCCTATGAAAACCAGTTGCAAGTTGAGCAAAGATGATGATTCAAAGTCTACATATCAGAGGTAGTACAGGTCAATGATTGGAATCTTACTATATGTGACAACATCCAGACCAGATGTAATGCAGGTAGTTGGACAGGTGGTATGATTTCAAGCAACACCAAAGGAATCACATGTTCTAGAAGTAAAGAGGATTTTCAGATATCTCAAGGGCACACAAGATTTTGGATTATGGTATCCAAAAGGAAAATATCTATCACTTATTTCCTACATAGATGCAGATTGGGCAGGTTGCATTGATGATCGACGAAGCACCAATGGAGCGACATTATACTTGGGTGAGTGTTTGGTATCTTGGCTAAGCAAGAAACAGTCATCAATATCATTGTCTACAGCCGAAGCAGAGTACATTGCAGCATCAACATGTTGTACACAGGTTCTATGGATGATTTTTTTTTACAGATATATAGGTTGAGTATGATGAGACCATTCCTATATATTGTGATAATACAAGCGCCATCGGTATCTCAAAGAATACAATGATGCACTCTAAGACGAAGCACATTCCAATCAAGTATCAATTTCTACAGGAACAGGTTCCAGAAAAGAACATTGGAGTTGAATATGTGGGAACAAAGGAATAAGTTGCAGATATCTTCACAAAACCTCTTCCAAGGGAAGCTTTTGAGTATCTTCGCCAAAGACTCAAAGTAATTTATACTCCAAAATGAATGTTTATCTTATATGTCTTAGATTTACACGAGGAAGCACCATACATAGGATAGTTCAGTTAGGGGTAGAAGCCCCAGACGAGAAGTTACCTTTTCCATTGATGTCAAAGGGGGAGAAATTCATCAAATGCAAGACACAGAGTTAGATGATTGGAAAGAGAGCACAGAGGCATGCTTCCAGGGGGAGAAATGGTCATAGGGGGAGCATAAGTGATATGAATTTAGAGTATTGCATCATATTGTTGCCATCAATGCCAAAAGGGGATATTGTTTATTAATTTGGTTGGTTGTCATTGATGTCAACCCTTAAAGCAAGTTTGGTAGCAAATACCGGTAACCCCAACAATATGGTTAAAGGACTTCAGTTTGATTGATGTATAATGGTATGAAGTTTAATATATTTGCAAGTAAGACTATTCTAGATGGATAATACATGTCATGCCATTTCTGGTGATATGTGGAATGCCACATAACTCCTTATGGTTAGAGAGTTATGGCCTTGTGAAGTCGGAGAACCCTCATGAGTTATCTAGAAGGTCAAAGAAGTCAAAATTATTCTAGAAGCTCCTAGAATAAGTTGATTAGTCAAGTGAGTAAAACTAGGAGTTAATCATGGGTTAAGTTGTTGCAATAAGAAAATAATTAAAAATAAATTAGTTGCAACTAGAAGTGGAGAATTTACTATTTGTAGCAAAGTAGGTTATAAGTGGACAAGTGGTTAGAAGTGGGTTAGCCTTAAAAGAAGGAAATTGGGTTAAGTTGGTTAGAAGGTAACCCCTTGAGGAAGCTACATGGAAGCATAAACACGAGAGCAAGACTCTCCTATTAGCACCTATTGAGCACATTGAATATCTATTATTATGTAAGGTTTATTACAATACTCGTTGATATATTTGAAGCTGCACAAGTTTGAGGTAGCACGAAGGGTTGACGGTGAAAGTTTTGGAATTACAAAAAATACTAAAAAAAAACCTAGTTTTTTAGGTGTATGCAAGCTACATTGGAGAAGGGCGCGTATGTACGTGGTCTAGCAGTATAATAAGGCACATACATGAGGTTTAAACCTAAAAAATTGAGAAGATGAAGATGTCAGGTCTCTAAAGTCTGAAAGAAAGCTCCCAAGAAGGTCTACAATGATCAGGTACATCAGATCTTCTACTGGTTCAAAAAGTATGTCTTATTTCTATAAGTAGTTGGATTTTGTTGTATACATGAGAAATGGTTATGGGGGTTTGAGGATTTTCCCTAGAGAGATTAGTGGTTGCATGGGACTTTCTGTATAATTCATATCTACATAAATACAGTGTTGGTATAATCAATATTTATCATTGATACATCTTGTTAGAGTTGAGGCACATCTTGTATTTCTTGGCATATGGTTAAGGGTTTTTGCGGTACATGGTTGAGAGCTTGTATTTGTGAAGTGGTTGATGTATTGAGAGGTTGAATATAAAAAAGGGTTTGATGTCTAGTTCATGTGAGGGTTATTATACTTGTTCATGATTACACACACTTATATGGCACATGACTATAGATGATTTGGTTGAAGGATATGTATAAGGATGTATGCACAGGGCATAGATACAGTATGGACACAAGGACAGGTTGCAGATTGATGTGAAAGAGGCTGCAGAGGGTCAAAAATTTTCAGAAGAGAGAAAACGCTAGTTTTCAGAAGGCATATGCATGTTGCATAACAGATAGGTCGCGTACATATGCAGGCTGCAGTATAGATAGGGTGCGTACATACACGTGCTATAGAAAAAGAATGTTGTGTATATATGGTTTTTGGTTAGTGTAGGCTCATTTCAAGTACAGGTTGATTACAGGGAAGTGGTACAGGTTGGCTATAGGTCAGTGGTACAGGTTTACAGTGGTATATCTCACAGTGACAGTGTGGCAGTGGTTTCTTCATTTGACACTTATATTTCAGGGTGGTAGGACAGGGAAAGGCTAGGTGGTTGTAGCCACCTTCTGATTGTAGCCAGAGAACATAGGGGGTTGTAACATCCTTATGGTTGTAGCCAGAAAATTGGGGAGTTGTAGTTTCCTTCAGGTTGTAGCCTGAAAATGTAGGGGGTCGAAGCCTCCTTCCTGTTGTAGCTGGAGAACAAAGGAATTTGGTGCTTCCAATGAATATAATTCTTAAAGACATATAAGAAAAATCATTATGTGGTTTTCTCCCACATTGTGTTTCCATGTAAAAATACCGGTGTACTGTGTATGATTTATCATTTGTTCATGGTTTATTTGCTCTGCACTTATTGGATGATAATGCTTTATTTATCACAAAGATTAATAACACTTGCATACTGTGGTTAAAAGGATTAAAAATCTCTAGTACCGATTCACCCCCTCCCTCTCAGTAATCCAACACCTAAATAATGGGAAGCAAACACATCATATAAGTTTCGACCCATCTCCTTATGTAATGTCATTTACAAAATCATAAATAAGGTTATAACAAATAGACTCAAACCTCTTCTATAGGAAATCATCTCTCCTGAGAAAGGGGGATTTGTAGAAGGTCATCAAATTTTAGATGGGATAATTGTGGTCCATGAGGCCATTCACTCTTTAAAAACTAGTGGGAGACCAAGTATGATCATAAAACTAGACTTAGCCAAAGCCTATGATAGAATAAATCAGAATTTTCTGCCTGAAATTTTGGGGGATTTGGATTTGAGTCTTCCTGAATTTCCTAGGTTTCAAGTCTGATATCATTTGCCTTCTTCTCCATCTTGATTAATGGCTTCCCTTCATCAACCTTCAAAGCTTCCCAAGGGATTCGCCAGGGAGACCCCCTCTCTCCTTACCTGTTTATTATCCTTGCAGAGGGGCCAAGGCGATATATGAAACAATCTCTCTCAGACAGCTCCATTAAGGGCCTCCTTCTTAATCCTCAGACCAAACCTCTCTCCCACCTCCAATTCGTGGATGACACCCTTCTTATGGATCGACCCATGGTGAGGGGAGATAGATCCTTCAAGAGAATCTAGGACACCTTCATGGCAGCTTATGACATGCATATCAACTTGGAAAAATCCAAAATATTATTTTTCAATAGCCCCGCCATAATTCAACACAACATTATTAGAATTATGGGGTTACAAAGGGCCTCCCTACCCTCAAAATATTTAGGCACCCCCCTCCTAGATAAAGTTATTCACAACACCTCTTGGTAAGAACTTTTGACCAAGATCGAAGAAAGGCTAAATTATCAGACTCACCAGTTCTTAACCCTGTTAGGGTGAATTCTTCTGATAAGTTGTGTTTTAATGGTAATGTCGCTTTACCTCTTTTCTATTATTGCAGATTTTGCGAACATTTTGCAGAAAATCCGAGCAATCCAAAGAAATTTCTTGTGGGGAGGAACAAAACGGAAGAAGAAATGGGCTTTAGTTGCATGGGACACAATTTGCATCCCAAAATCTCAAGGGGGTCTAGGCATAAAAGATCCCCAAAGAATGGGTCAGGAGCTAGTAGAAAAATTATATTGGAGGTGAATCAGGAGCCCAGAGGCCCTCTGGGCCAGGATCTGGAAGGGAAAATATGCTAGGAATATTCCACCAGAAGAATGGATAATATTGGAAGGGATTCTCCCAAGATATACGATTTGGAACAACGCTTGGATGCATAGGGGATTATTCCAACAACAATGGTTATGGGAAATTCACAATGGGAGGTCAGCCCTATTTTGGGAGGATGCTTGGGAACAAATGCCAACACCCAACTTAGAGGAGAAATACCAACAAATTCAAGAGAGGATGATAGGGGCTGACTAGAGGAGAGTCTCCCAATATTGAGAAGGGAATCAATGGTTCGATCGGACGATGGAGAGAACTTGGAAGAACTTAACACAATGGCCAGTCAAATGGGAGGAGGAATCTCGGCAGAGTATGGAAGCCACACTGCTAAGACAACCACTCCCAACCCACAAAGGGAAATATATTTTGTGATGGGGCCAAAAAGGAGATGGAAACTTCAAAGTAAAAGAGGCATACCTGCTAGCATTGGGAACATCAGAAATCGCCAAGACTCTAGTTTGGGCAAAAGTATGGAATCCAAACCAATGGCCCAACACAACGACATTTTTATGGTTTATAGTGAACATAAAGGCGCCAACATGGGATTGAATCACAAGGCAAGGCTTTTAAGGTCCTTCTATATGCATGATGTGCTACCAAGAAGGGGAGACCCTGAATCACTTATTGATCTCTTGCAGTGTCGCTTCTTTCCTTTGGGATAGAGGGGACACATTATTCAAAGCCCTGGACAAAACCTGCCATGACATCAACAAAATAATTGAAGAATGCAAAACAAATCCTGATTAAAACCAAGTCCTCAACAAAATTTGGACCTTATTCTCGAGCTTCTTATTCTAAAACATTTGGAAGGAGAGGAACATAAGGATATTCAAGCAACAACACCTCAATCTGGACTAGATTTGGTAGAGTATACACTCCAATATATAGGATACAATTGCCACTACATCATGGGAGGAAGAAGATTGGCTCCCGATTGGAGATGAAATAGCGATTTTCAAGAACTCGAAAATGAGTTAGGGCCAGAAACAAAATTTTACAACAAAAGTAAGTCTCCAAAATAAATGAGTGTGAGAGAAATGGCAGCCTCCACCCCTAGGCTTCCTAAAAATGAATTTTGATGGCACATCGAAGGGAAATCCAGGCCCAACAGGAGCAGGCGAAATATTCTAGGACTCAACAGGAACAGTTCAAAGCATATTCACCATCAATCTCAACCACGACACCAACAATGGGGCGGAAATTGTTGGAATACTCATAGGATTAAGGGTAAACCAAATTTGAATATACATCACTCATTGTGGAAGGGGACTCCCAAATACTAATAGCATCCTTGAAAAAAATCATCTATGGAATGCCTCTGGAGCGTGTTTTGCCTAACTGGCGTCTCTCCTTCGACCTCTCAGAGGTGTCCCAAATCATTTAGGGTAACTCATCCATAATCCCAATCCACATAAGAAGAAAATCCATAATGGTGGCAAGCTACTTGGCCAACGTGGTAGTGGACTAGGTTCCAAGAGATGCCCGATGGCATTAGGGTGAAGTGGTCCCAGGAGAACTCCACAAGAATATAACACATCTAGTCCTGAATGATAATCCTCTTTTGTATGGGGCGACAACTGTGGGAGTTGGCAATTCCCAATTGGGGATGCCAACTTCCCACATGTTCGCATAACTGCACTACCCCCATTTGGACACCAGATGACATGCAGATGGAAGAGGACAAGTATAGATGGCATTTGATTTGAAAGGACGAAAGTTAGTTAATGGAAATGACAATCCCAATAATGTAAGTACGACATATTGATTCAGTGGTGAGTTTGATGAGGGCCTCAAGTGGGATGATGCCCATGGCATAAGCCCCTAATCCAGTCGAAATTATGAGAAGACGAGACCAAGCTTGGGCTCAAGGGAGAAGTATCAAATTCGTTAATCATTATAGAAAGAAGAGGCTAGGGAGGGATTCGAGGCCGATGATAGGCTCAATTAATATAAGGAAGTGGTCAGGTAGCATGTAAAGCACCATCGTTAATTCAATCCAAAACCTCTCAGGAGTAGTTGACGAGTTTTTGAGAGGGTCAAGTCGTCTGCGAGTAGTAAGTAAGTTGAGGAATCAGGGGTGCTCCACCACCCTGGCTCGCTCGCTCTATTTAGTGTGGATTTTTTTAAGTCAAGATCCCTTGTCTCTCGGAGAAGATAATCTCATTCATCTCCCAACTCCCTTCTGGTGGTTGAGGATGGAGGTTGGGCTACAATGAAGGGGCATGGACTTAGGACAAATTCATGCTTCCACGAAAAGTCATGACTCAATCGTGCCTTGTGGATGTCTCAAGCCGAAGTGAGGGGAGGGGAAGCAACCATCTTAGGCCGACCCGATGGCCTGCACTAAAGCAACAAAAGTTGTGGGGGAGGCAAACAAATGCTTCCACTGCCTCTGCTCAATAGTGGAAAAAAGGGCCATGCCTAATCTAGGATAAGGTCCTTAAGAAGAGGAAGTCTATCTTTGAGGAGGATATTTTATTGGAAGCTAAGGAATGAGTGAAAAACCCAGGGAAAACAAGGAACCAAAGAAACACAATATTTCCACCTAGCAGAGATCTATTGGATGACCAAAGCTATGGTGGCTCATGTCGTAGCATAACAAAAGTTGGAGAACAAGGCCACTCGAAATGCAGTGCATATATTAAAGGACAAATTTGAGATTTTCTGTAAAGCCCAATTTGGAATCCGCTTCCACGAGAGGATGTTGGGAGACTAGAGTGTGCAACAAGGGCACCCCAAATACAATGCCAATTAGGAAGGGACCCAGGAGAGACCAATTTGGTTTGATGATGACTAGTCGGAGCCTAGCAAGCGCCCCAAGGATGAACCACTTATGGGAGTTGCACAACCAGACAACTGACGGAGGGACATGACCCCAGGTTATATCTAATTCTCCCCCAATCTATGAATGTTTTTAGTAGTTATGTTTATTTTTCTTTTTTTCTCCTCGGAATACTCTTTTTAGCCCAAGGTTGATTTATGTAATAGTTAAGGCTAATGTTAGGAGGAACAATTCCTAGCTAGCTATATCAGTTATCTGGACAAGTGGTTTATGAAAAACTTAGAGACCTTAAAATTATGGGGTAAAAGTCTAATTTCCTTTTTTAGTGAACCCCCTAGAATTCTGACTATAGTATTTTGTATATTCTTAATAGAAATCTATAGTCCTTTTTTTTTTTCTTAAAAAATAAAATGTATTTCAACTTTTATACATCAACGTTATATCATATTAGTCTTTAAACTTATAACAAATGCAATTTAAATGTTATTATTAACATATCACTTCAACCTTATGCACTATGATATCCATATTAGCGCGCATATCCATACGAATGGGTCATAACTTATATCCATGTTTTGATATTAATGAACTAAATAATATGACCATATTTCTTATATCATATGCATTGAACAACCATTTTCCATGTATGCCAAACCAACTCATATATATAAAGTTTGTCAAACCAAAACTTCATACCTTGACATGTATTGATAGTATTGCTAGCATTATTCATTGGCATATGAAAATGTCAAATCCATATATATATATATATAAAAGACCCAAAATCAAACCCTATAAATCTTTTCAAACTTTATAAATCTTTTCAAACCAAAACTTCATACCTTGACATGTATTGATAGTATTGCTAGCATTATTCATTGGCATATGAAAATGTCAAATCCATATATATATATATATATAAAAGACCCAAAATCAAACCCTATAAATCTTTTCAAACTTTATATGTCTTGAATGCCAAAGTATGGGTAACAAACTTTAATTTCACTAGGCATATAATCATAGGAACACAACAAACTACGCCCTTTGCAAATAATTTCATGGGTGCCATTTTTAATGTCGCCATTATGCTGACGAGAGAACAGAGTTATGTTTGCAACTTATCTAATATCATTTGATCATAGTTTGATGTCTTTGCAAACTGTTATACATCACACTTTCCATGTTTAATGCAATACAAATATTTTACATCACATCATCCAAACATATGCATTCATAAACATTACATGAAAATCAGAATCATTAAACCATTACTCTTAACATCATAACTGAAATGATGCCTCAACTAAAATTAGTGGTATGCCAACATGCCGAAGGAAATGTTATGTTTGGAAATAATCACTCCAGTGTGTTTTCTCCTAGGGGACCCCACCTATTAGACATATTTATATTTTTTATTAAATGTATATAGGCTTCACAATTCTTTGCGAGCTTTTATAGTAGGTGAGGAATTATGAGTCAATAGAAGGTTCGACCTTGGACCCACCCTCCTAAGCCCATCTTTGTGTGCATCCATGTGCCTTTCCCTAGGTAGGTCTCTTGGTTTATAGAGCCTCAACAAAAGTGCCATGATGTAACATGCTTTACATCAACGTGTGTATGGTAAGGTAATCTTTCATTACCAAAAGAAGGATTAGGGGATTGGGCTTTGGATTGGGATAAGGTATAGAATTTTGGCTTATGTGCCTTAGATCAAGTCCATCTTATGTTGAATCGTCCACTACCTATACTTTGGAACAATAATATACCACAATAGTTCATTATTTTCCTTGGGACAAACTCTGCATTTAACTTTCTCAAGAAGTACAATGGAACCTCCCTATTATTATGAAGAGGGTTGCCAAAAAACATGTATCACCTATCCTTCTAGTTGGCATGAATTCTCTCACGGATGCACTAATCATAAAAATGTGGAATTTGGTAAAAAAGATAAGCTAATGATTTTTGAGGTTTCTAAAATGTTCAAATGCATTAGCTTTGGAGATCTACAACTTTGCAATATATTTGTAACACAAGACATTAACATAAATGACATGTGTTAGCACCAGAAGTCACTCCTGGACTGCAACAGGAGTAAGCCTGATACCCATCAATATTTCATGTCACGGGTTGGTTTATAAGAGGTGACCGAATGGAAGTAAACTCAGAACAATATCGTTTTAACTCAGAATCCTAGACCAAGAAAAGCATGGGCAGGTGAGGTCTCAATCTAACTTCAGTCAGTAAGTGTAGTAAAGGCTGAGTAAGTGAACAAACAATAAGAAAAGCTCCAAGTGCAAGCTCAGCTTGAACCAGGGCTTCAGACACCAGGATATGACTCGAGAAAGTCACAACTATAACAACGAGGTGATAAACCTTCATCACAACGCTATAATAACAACTCGACTGGATCCTCCATGCCCGAGCTACTTGGTATAGAAAGAAGAGAGATAACATGAAAAGTCTGTTAAAACTAGATGTTATGCCACTGTGATCAAACCTCCATCACAACAACAAAACTACTCTCGACTGGATCATCCATGCCTGGGTGCTCTAACACATGAATTACAGAGAAATGAAAGAAGTTGTCTGTCATTAAAAAAGAAGTCTCACATACATCTGCATAACCAGAAAAACTAGTGCTTCATTAAAACTTTACAATAGGGAGCTTAACTCTACCATTTATGCTTACAAAAATGGAAAAAATGACTACATATACTCAAATAAAAACAACAACA
>ML776658.1:716309-728244 GCA_009831015.1 Picea engelmannii | reverse complement strand
AACTCAACTAGCATCAGGGTTGATTCTGAAGTCATATTTGCAACACTCAAACTTGTCCCTTGGCAAAGCCTTCAATAATTCATCATTCTCCATCCATCCGGTCTCATTCATCGAGTCTGCAGCATACTTGTGAGTCCGGAGGTTGAATGTCGGGAGGAGATTTTGGGGAATTTTTAAGTCAAAATGTGACCCATTGACCAGTGGTTTGCTCTTTTTAACTTCTTTCTACTGCATTTTCTCTCCGAGGGAGAATCTTCTGCTGCTGAAGGGTTTATATTACGTTTGGATAAGATCTTTGGAAAGTTTTAGAGGATTTGCAGAGCTTTGAAATCCAAAAAATTGTTGGTCCAAACTTTTAAACTATAAAAGTTCTATCTCAGAATCCCAGCCAACTAGTCCATGCTGGCTCTTAACCCTCAAGATTTTCAAGGGTGAAAATCTAGGGGATAACATGACCCCAACCTAGAAATGGCATAGGCACTTTGCTTCTAATGGCACTGGTTCTACTGTTGGTTCCTAAACAAAGAGATAATCATGCCGCAAGAATTTCCTGCATGGCTTTTGAGGCCCCAACTTGAAATGGGTATAACTTCTGCGAGGCTTCTGAAATGCCATGGCTATTTTTCTTCTAATGGCATTGGTCTGGTTGCGATTTGGTGAATAGGCCGAGAGAAAAACCTTCCACAAGAAAATATGAAAAAAGGAAAAATAAATTCTTCCTCTTGACCCAAGAAACTGCTCTGATACCACTTGTTATGATCCTTAGCCCTTATGATTGAATCACAAACAATATAACATAAATGGGCAATACTTTATTAAATATTAAAAACCCTTGAGGTAGGGAAACACCATATAATGATCATTTTATGAAAAGATTAACTCCTATTCACTTATGTCTTCGAGGGGCAACCTCCCAATGAGATAGGCTCCATTACAATAATATTCCTGTACGTGATTCATAAGAAAGACTCCATCCTTATTTATAGCTAGTTAGCAAATCCTAACCATAACCAAATGCTAACTACCTAGTGGACCTTCTTTAATGATGCCACATTACATTTATTCAATGCTAAAAACGTAATGGGCCTTATTTAATAATAACTAACATTATGGACCTTGTTACCCCTCAAACTCTACCCTAGGAGGAAAAGTCCTAACCTCAATAGGAGAGCCTAGAGGCACTATAGGCAAGCTACCCACTGTCACCTTGGTAGCCTTGCCCCACACTTCAGACAAAGGAAATTAAGCTACCCTAGACTTGGGGGGAATCCCTATGGTCAATCTAAGCTAAATCATTGAGAGATTAAGTGGGAAGAAATTAGCTTAAATTGATTACTCTTAGGTTCAACCAAATCAAATTAATTCACTCCTTTAGAATTGCGAGGAAATAAGCATAATGAATCACATCTACTTTCACAGTGATTATCAAAGTGGAGCTTTTACCCGAAAGGTTTCCCTAATTAAAGTCACAATGCTAAATCCCAAAGTTTAACTTTAAAAGATCATAGATCGTTCTAACATTCACATTAATGACCATATGTGCAATTGATTTAAATGTGATGGAAACTTTAGGAGTGTATCACAGTTTAGTTCACCAAACCATCATTTCTCATAGTCATAAATGATACTATGTGATGATGCACATCCACAAAAGAATCAACCTGAATTTAGAACATGAGTATATAGAGCAGGGTTGAAAAAATCGCCGATTTTTCGTGACTTTTTGTAAAAGTCGCGACTTTTACCCTGAGCCGACTTTTACTCTCCAAAAAATCGAGACTTTTTGTATTTTCAAAAAGTCCCGACTTTTACTAAAAATCGTTGACTTTTACCAAAAAGTCTCTGGACGCAGGGAACCCGCAGGCATAAGGGCTTTTTTTTTTTTTTTTTTTTTGGTNTTTTTTTTTTTTTTTTTTTTTTTTTTTGGTCATTTGTGTTTTTTTGCTTGTGGAGAAGGAAGGAGAAGGGTTTGTGGTCTTCCTCAATCACTGTCGAGGCAACTTAACAACCATCATCATCACCATCAAGGATTTCTAAGTGGAGCAAGGGTTCAATTTCATTTGCCAACCGGTGTTGAATCTTCCATTCATAGGTTTGTATCTAAATCCCTTCCATTCATAGGTATGTATCTAAATCCCTCCATTCATAGGAGGAGTGGCCTGAAGACATCATGGAGGGTGATGTGCAAACATCAGCACAACCTTCTACACTTATTGATACACCTACTCCTGCACACACCAGTGGTCATCCACTATCAGATACAGGGCCTTCTACTGTCAGGGGCAGGCTTGACAAGCAACCCCTTATCTTTTCTCGTAAAAGGGGGAGAGGTAGAGGTAGAGGCCAACATTGATATTAGATAGCTAGCTGCTAGTTTTGTTTCATTGTTCATTGTATATCAGACATCTACACACTCCATCATGATGATGAATCATGAGATACATTTTATAATTATATAAGTGATGTCGTTTTGTATTGGAGAGGCCTTTCAACATTCAATATAGACTTTGATGTATAATTTTTTATTTGGCATCCACTAGTGACTACATATATATCAGTGATTTCTCCATATTTATGTACCAATGTGTTTATCTGATGTTGTTGTTGCTTTATATGTTTAAAATTTTGAAAAAAATGAATATATTTTGTATTTTTTAATGTTTGTCGTGGTTTTCCGATTTTTTGCCGACTTTTGCCGAAACAATTTTTTCCGGACCCTCGCCGACTTTTTGCCGATGCCGACTTAATCAACACTGATATAGAGTCCTTCATGTGACCAAGTATAAACTAGATTACGAATCGTTCACCATTGTGTGGATTTTAAACCATAGCTCATTCACAAATTGCAACTAAAGATCATAAACATGCTGCTGTTCGAATTTCAGCAATTAGCCAAGTCAATTCTTTGCCTAGGATATTACTTCTTAAGACAAAAATGTTATTCACATTCAGTGTTTAATCAAAGTGATGTTGCATTTATGATGTGAACAGATATACCACAGGAAATAATAATTTCTTAAGAAAATGAGAAGCATGACAGTGATAAAGTGATCATTGTAGAACAGTTGAAGCATAAAGAAACACAGTTTAGATTGCCAGATGTGCAGTAACCTGCTCAAAATGCTTATAACGAAATTTTAAACCATAGTGCCCAGATAACAAAGTAATATTCCAGCTAGAAAAATAACTCATAATTGAGTATTTAGCAGGCCCTTTAAATCTGTTCTGTGAGTGCCACGGTTCAAGCTTCAGATCAGTGGAAATTTCAAGAAAAACTTACAATGTTTGTTAGTGATCAAACTGTTCAAACTTCACACAGAAAATTGTAGGTGAATTATTATCTGTTATTGCAAATCGTTCCAAGTGTCGCCTTTTGGTTTTAGCATGTGTAGGCCATGGAATCATAAGCTGAGCAAAGCAACTTGAATGTAAATGAAAGATAGCCCTCAAATTGAACAGTGACCAAAATTCTTTCTGGAATACTTTGCAAGTTTATCACTTAGTGGTCTTAACACTCATCATTTAATGCCAACAAGAGGGTTATGAAGAATGAACCGTAACATAAATATACCAGTGATATAATGACTTGTGTGTTCATAGCGTTCAAGTAGATTTTCCTTAGATCGTTCACCATTTAATTAAAGAGTTAGGGCCATAGAGGAGCAATCTTGCTACATTGAAAGAGGTTATGTGTGATAGATCCTACTCCTTACTTCTTTGTTTCCTTTGTCTTAAAGAGAGAAAACTTTATGCTTTTGACATTGGTAGTGTTATTGCATTAGTTGGAATCTTTAGGCAGAGCCACCCTTGTGTTGTCTTGAAAGAGGATCTTTTCATAGACCCTTTACTCCAAATCTGTGATCTTTAGTTGCTAAATTAGGGCTGTTGTTGTTGCATGTCTCTTGCTGTCAACCAGATCCTAATCCTTCATAAGAATAGCCCTTTAAAGTTGCATGCTGGATTCCATAGCCCAAACAAAATAAGGCACTGGTTTTCCCTTTCATCCACCACCAAAAAATATAAAAAACTCCAAAACTGTTTCTGTTTTCTAAACTTTTTTGCTCCCACTTTATCTACAACATCTTGAACTTAGTTAACCACAGGGATTCCCCCCCCAAGGCTAGAGTTCATCTAGTCTTAAAGAGACAAAGGCAAGGCTACTAAGGTGATAGTGGGTAGCTTGTCTAAGTTGCCCTTGGGGTCTCACAAGTTGTGCTTTGGGACTTTTACACCAAGTGAGAACCTGTGAGGTAATACTGTCCTAAATTCTCTTATTGCAGATTTGATTTTCAGATATGGTTTTCATGTGTTTTGAGCAAGTTTCATCACTGTTTCGATATGCTGATTTATTGGGAGAGCAAGGCTGAAATGTTGAGTGATTTGACATGCCTTAGATGAAAATTCAGATCTCCAATGTGCTGTTATCTTTCCACTGTTGATGAATGTAATTTTGAGATTTGCATACTTGCTTAGGGCATTCCCTAAGGACTATTGCATTGATCTAGGGTTGGTATTTTGCAGTGTTTATCCACTTGAACTTGCCTAGACTAGTGGTGGACAGATTTGAGGTATTTCTAGGTATATTTCTGAATATTTCAATTCAGTCCTAAGGCTGAAAGTTCTATGTGATAAATCTGTGACCTCATTGAAGAGAGGTGGAAATTTCAGATTGCGCAGATTTTCAAAATTTCTACAAGTGAGAAGCTCAGTTTCCATAATCTGAAGGTCTTTTATACTTCTACCACAACTTTCCATTAGATTTAGAAAGTTCCTCCTTGTCTTGGAGGAGTATTCATCCATTCCATGTGCTTCAAGTAGTCTTTTCTTTATATCAATCTCACAAGAGTTGATGACGGATACTCCTCAAAAGAATCGTCATAACCTAGCAAGGCAACTTTCCAATGGATCTCGCTGAAGGATATGCATCTCTAGGTACTCCAAATGAAGTTCCGATTGGCAGATGCAGATATTCACTGCCAAAATAAATGTCGAATAGTCTCAATCTAGTTGCAATGTGGGCAAGCATCATCCATGAACCCTATCCATGACCACTAGAAGCTAGGGAAATTCTGTATCGTGGAAAAGTGTCTAAAGTACCATATTGCAAGAAGGTGATTCACCCATTTTGCTTTTGCATCTGAAAGACTTCAGCCCGTATTCAATTTCTCTTGGAAGGAATAGGGACAACTAAGATGCTAATATAGATGTTTTGGTTTGTAAATCCAAATAGGTTACCATAATTTCACTTCGATTCTCTCCAAATGGGCTTCATAGTGTGTAAATTGAGTTTATATAGTTCATATGGCAGGACTAAATATTGAATCTCCTGAATTGTTGTATGGTTTGAATGAAGCAAACTGAATTCCATTGAAAGATTATGCTAGTTCTTCCATGCTTTGGAATTGTCATCCCAAAGGTCTTTTATCCAAGAATCCCTTTTTTAGCTTGCCTTTTGGCAAAAAGTCTAGGCATATCTACGAAAGTGGAGGGATGGTTTTTCCATGTCTGGATTGAATGGCATCCAAGATCAAATCCCCTTCAATAGTCATTCCAATGCCAAGAGGCAAATTTTTTTCATGCTTTGGATATTCTTTGTGCAACAATTGATCTATCAATATTAAAGTCTTGTGGAGCGACATTGACATCTTTGATTAAAAAAGGTCCCCTAATCTTGTTTATGTGCTTTCCAATGGGGATTCTATATCTGAGTAGCAATTTCCATGGTGCATCTCCAACAAGACATTGTAAATACACCTAGTTGATAGAACAATCCCTTGTAGCTTAATTTCAATGAGTCCAAGTCCTCCCCTTTGCTTAGAAAGGGTACAAAATTCCAAGGAACTAAAGGGAGAGAAAAAAATCCTCAAAATTTAGACCAAAGTAAGCTTCTTAGAATCATCTCCAAATGGTCAAATTGTAATACCCTAGCTTGATCCCCAAGTTGTAATGTGTATGTGTACATATGGTATGTAGGTTGGTGAGCCAATGTGATTTTGGGTTGGAGAGCCTGTAATGATGAAAGGCCAGAGAGCTTATATGCTGAAAGGCCGGTGAGCCTAGCAATGTAAATTGTAATCACAAACTGATATATTAATAAAAATATATCACGACTATAGACCATAAGGACAAAAGAGTTATGGGGGACTAGGACTCCACGAGAGGGAAAGGTGAGGGGGCTAGGAGGCCTAGAAGGGGGCTTAATTCCAAAAATAATATAATATTCCAAGCCAAAGTCATATGAGCATATTATCTTAAGTTATAAAGTTTGGGAAAATGTTCCTAAGTGGGAAAAAATGCGGGCTTCGTTGAGAGCCATGTGGTGAGTTCATACTAGTGTATTAAAAATCGGTTGACTCGGACTCAGACTTGGCCGAGTTGATTGAGCCAACCACAAACCGGTCCGACTCGGCTGTTCTGTTGACTCGACAGGCTGGTTTGGTACCGAACTGGTCGAGTCAAGGCTTGACTTGGCCGGTTTGGTACCAAACGGTCAACTTGGTTGAGTCAAGGCTTGGCTCAGTCGAGTACGTGCTAGACCCCACCAACATGCAAGATTAAATTTTTCTTTAAAAGGGTTTGACCAAAAACGTCGACAATTAATGGTAATGTTAAATTCTTAATAAAAAGGAAAGATACAGACTTTTACTTAAATTTTTAACATCACCATTAATTGTTTTAGGATGTTTGAGAGTGGTTCCAACTTCCAACCTCATTGGACTTCATATGGAGAAAGTATAATTTCATATCCCATTCAAAATCTAGCAGACTTAATAGTTTTCAGGATTTCAAGATTGGTAGGATTGCAACTTTTTCATTGGATTCTATCACGTATGAGGGTATGGGATTGGCATTTAATAAATAGCACCAAACCCTTTATGTACCTCGATGTTAGTGGTATTGATTGTTGAACTCCTCTGACACGGCCTTAGCAAAAAAGTACCTTTCACTCAAACCAAAATCATTGATTAGGCATGTTAAGCTTTTTCCACCATATTATAAGGCTTTGATTAGATAGTTTCATCAAAATTGAGAGGTGTTCATTGATGTCTCTAGAGGATCGAGGTAGAGGCAAAGGCTAGACAAGAGGCAAAGGGTGATACTAATGATGAGGATCTCAATATAAGCGATGGTGGAACATTGCTTGTCATTTAAATGTTCTTGCTCATTTATTCATAATGCTTTCTTTCAAAGTTTCAATAATTTTTTGGGATCTTTAAAATATAATTTCTTCATTAAAATTTAAATATTTTATGTAATTTTTAGCAAATTGAGTCATTGAAATCAGATAGGCCCGAGTCAATCCGAGTCAGAGTTGACCATAGGATGATTCCGAGGTCGAGTTCGAGTTTTAAACATTGGTTCATACCGTGCATACTTAGGCCCTGGATTTTGGATGCAATTTGACCCATTCTACTGGTTGTTCATATTCTAGCTTATTCGAGTTGTGCTATCGAGGGGGATTCCATGACTATGGTGACCTCATTCGAATGGAACTGTTGTGAGCTATTGTGACCAAAACCCTATGAATAATAGGTGAGTTTTGTTGGTTTGTTGTTGATAATTCTCATTGGGTTTCCTTGGGGAAGGCTAGAGCCATGGATTGAGAATTGTGTGGGTGGGTTTCCCATTATGTGAGACCTGGAGGGTACCTAGAGACTCCATTAGTGCAGTTGGAGTACTTAGAGCCACAACTCAGAGACTTCATGTTTGGCCTGTGTTGGAGCCCCGGAAGGGAAGGGGGATATCCTGGAGGACTGCAGAGCAGAAAAGGGGGTCCACTTCCTTGGGTTGTGCAGGTTAAGGGGAATGAGAGTTTTTTGGTTGGAATTGCTGCAAGAGTTTGGTACCTTGGCCTAGTTTGCTACCTGTACCGATTGTTAGACCATAGTTGGTCTTTAGGGAGCCTTTTCCTTGGTGGAGTCATAGCCCCAAATCAGGGGTGACCTGCTATTGAGAGAACTGGAGTAGCAGAGTCTATGGTTGGGTGGAAAGCCCGAGGTCTGCAACCAGTTGGTGGATAGTGATAAATATAAGTGTTATGAATTTATTATGTGTTTATATGCTTAAATTGCTGTGTATACAATGTGTTATATTTTCTATTATGTTAATGCATCTGTGTTCATGCATAATTATATGTTTATATGTGTAATTGTGAGCTGCATTGCATGATGTGATGCATATTCATTCATAGCAAGAGGTTAATAATGGTTTCAAAGCTATAACGCTAGAGTAGTATGCCTCGTAAGGTGGCCAGGTAGGATATTTATGGTATTAGAGCTGGAATTATGTAAATGTCAGCCTGTAGGATGGATAGAGAGTTATATTTTGGTATCAAATCCTTGCTTGGGCATAATTACTCATGGTATCAAAGAATTAGTGAGCGAGGTTTAAAGAATTTTGAAGTACATTATGTATAGTGTGGGTTTCAGAGTTAGAGTTGTAATAATGGGGCTCAGAATTGTGTGTGGACAGAGGTCTGGGTCTGCTACACAAATAGCCAAAGGAAACCAATAGGAGACATTATAGATATGAAGAGCTTTGAGAATTTATCCAGGGCAATAAGTTTACCAACCAAGGGAAGGTCTCTAAATAACCATCTTTGAATCTTATTTTGAATCTTTTGGACACACCACTCCCACATAGCCAGGAAAAAAAGATTAACTCCAAAGGGATTTTCCAAATAATGGACAATATCATCATCTCTCATCTGTTTTCAAGACCCAGTTAACATGCTTGTGTATCTTTGACACCAACGAACCAAAAGTTAGATTTTGTGTCAGTGATGACCGCTCGAGCTGCAATGCAGAATGTTGAAATTAGTGCAGCTGCAAGAGCCATTCTCCTGGAGGATGGCATAAGACCCTAGCTGTGAACTAGGGCCCCCAACACACTCTTGGGGTTTCTTGGTATGAGACCAAGCAGTGAGAGCCATGGAAAAAGACCCTTGTGAGGCCCCCCAGTAGATAACTGGGGTTCTTGGTCAAGGACCAAGCAGTAAAGACCCTAGATGTGTTCTAGGGCCCCTGGATGTGTTCCAGGGAATCCTTTACTCGTGCTTGGATTGATCCTTGGATGTATTCCTTGGTGGTTGATATAAGTCCCTAGATGTGTCTAGGGCCCTTGGATGTGCTCCAGGGAACCTTTGCTTAATGCATGGGTTGATCCTTGGTCTTGTACCTTGGTGGATAAGACCCTAGATGTGTTCTAGGGCCCCCATATATGTTCTGCAGCGACCTCGTCTTTGACCAGGTAAATCTTGGTGTAATACCAAGATGTGTTGATGTGTGATCCTCTTCCTCTCTCCCGGGATGGCCCATGAGGCCTAGGAGAGTCTATGAAGATGGGCATGACCACATTGTGTGATGTACCCCCTTATGCAGTGATGATAAAGTTTATAGGTCACCGTGAAACTCAAATGGACATGTTTTGCCATTAAGGAACCCCCCTTGACTTTATCCTAACCCCTTGATTGGTTTTCCCTCTTGGTTTATGAGATTGGGTTTTCTTTTTGTGTGAGTGGGGTTTTAATTTTGTGATTGGGGTTTTAATTTGAAATTAGAATATTAATTAATATTAATTGACATATTAAATAATATTTACATTAATTATATGTCAATAATTAATTATTATTCTAATACCCTAAAACACTCTCCTCAACTATAAATTAGAACCTATCCTATTCTTTTCACACACACTCACTCTCTCACCCTTCTACAAGCTGCGGCTACCTCAGTGACATTCCCTCTTGTTTATTGCGGCCTCCTCACTTGTTCAAAGTTTCAGTTCTGTGTTTTGATTGGCTGGAAGGTTCTACTTTGAAGTTTTTGCTTGATGTATCTCCTCTGAGGTGTATAGTTCTGCCGTCAACTGCAGATCTGTCCATTAACTAGCTGCCGGACCTGTCTTCTGAGTTAGATCAGCCCCTTACCTAGCTGCCGAGCCTGCTGTAGGGTTTCCGTCTCCTTTCCTGGTCACGGATCTGTGTGTGGAGGAGCCGCGGCCATATTCTGGGCACCCTCCGTGGCTGTACTTACCTCCACTCTAGCTGCCGCGTGGAGTACTGTGAGGGTTTGCTGCTTGCTGCCCTATTTTCTGAGTAAGGAACTTGTGGATCGTTGTTAGACCTTACTCACCTATCCAGGTCTATTCCTGTGGTATCATTGAAGATTGAAGGGTTTACTGTTTGAGTTATTTGCTGTCAAGACTTGGGGTTATTGTTATCTTTCTTTGGGGCTTCCTATTGGCAAAACTGTCCTAGAGTTCTCTTTGACAGAGATCAAACCCTAAGAGGTTTTGATCCATGAACCTGAACTTAATCTGAGCATATTCATAGAGGCTTACATTCACATGCATGTCAGGTACATCTATCATTCAGGAGGAAAGCTAAAAGCTATTTTATTATACTCAGAATTTCAGATCTGTTTGTGTTTTATTATGCTCAGAAATATTTATTAGTTTCAGATGCTCAGAAATAATTATTGTTTCAGATCTGTTTTGTTTCTTATTTGTTTCTACTCAGAAATATTTATTTGGTTCAGATCTGTTGTATGTTTATGCTGATCTAGTAAACAGAAAATTTTAAAGGCATTATTGTTTTGAATTTTCCCTATTTCTAACACAGAATACATCCAAATATTCCAAAGTCTTCTCAACTGAAATCTAAGAGAGCTGAATGGAGAGAAGAGAATCATTAGCAAAATGATTATTAATCAATTCTCCTCCCCTAGGAATGGAAACACTTGTAATCCATCCTTGAGCTCTAGCTACATCAAGAAGATAGTCCAAAGCGTTTGCAACTATAAGGTTCATATTATATACCCTTCCACTTTTTGTACAGTTTTTGGTAAATATTTTTACGTAAATATAAGACATATTTAAAAAAAAAAAAACTATAACATAAGTTATGGTGCAAGAAGGCATCTTTGCTTGACAGATTTATGCATCACAATTTTATTTGATAGATCCCCATTAACTGACACACACGTTGAAGCATTAGAAAAGAGAGAGGAAACAAAGTGATGGATGAATCCCAACACTTTCCCATGACGTCAAAATCGTATCAAGAATGTATATGCCTTGAATAAAACCTGTTTTCCTAGGTTGAATGATTCGTGTTGCCACTCTTTGAATCCTCAAAGCAAGCACCTTGGCCAAAATCTTGTAGGATACATTAAGCAATGTGATTGGATGCTAAGAATTGATAGTGTCAGTTGCTGAATTTTAGGAACCGGTTTAATTAGACTTGGATCTTGTAGTTCACACCTTCTCCCTATGCGAAAGACTACCCTAGTTATGCATGGCATGTCATGCCCAAACACCTTCCATAACTTTTTGAAGAATTTACAGGGAAAACCGTCTATAGCAGGAGATTTTCCATTCTTCATTCTCTTTAAGGCTTCTAGCAAGTCCTTTTCAATGTTTTCAACCCCAAGAAAATCCCTCTTAATGCCCTAGACTTTAGAAGGGACCACCTTTTTGCATGCATCCCTAGCAGCCACAACACTCTTTGACATGGGTGCTTAGCAAAAAAGTTTCGAAAGTGAAGGCCAAATATTTGCTGAAACTAAGCCAAATCCTCAATCATGATTCCTTTAGCGTTCCTCAAACTCTTTCTGAGGCATTTTTACATTTAAGAAAGTTAAGGTAAAATTTAGAAGGCTCATCACATTCTTCTAGACAAGTCAAAATTCGTCGTCCTAGTAAACTATACTTCCACTATTTCATGTTTCTATGTTGAAGAACCATAATGTAATGTCCCCACTTTGGGACATTATCCCAGTGTAGAGATTTATGATGACCAGAGTGGCCAGATGGATGTTATAGCGAGTACAGGGGTATTTGAGAGGCATTGTGGGGTTCAGCTTGTATCGATGATCATATTCCATCATTATGAGCCATTCCGCACAGGTTGGCTTTGGTTTCGTTGCATTCTGAC
>ML776658.1:697103-711129 GCA_009831015.1 Picea engelmannii | reverse complement strand
CTTTAGCTAGTGAGCCCATCTCTTGGGGGTTTTGAGGGTTTTGACTTAACAAACCCTAGAGGACGATTCGGTGGTGAAAGATTCCACCTAGCTTGTCCCAAGCTTGGTCTTGGAGATGAAATACTCTCCCACACCATTCTAGTCAGATCTACATCAGTGCAGGAGGTTCTACACAGCCACAGGCACAGGAAGAGGAGGAGGGCGCATCATTTGGGGTTTCCAGCAAGGGGGGCGCACCATCTTTGGAGAGAGATTCGTTGTAGGAGATTGGCAGGGCCGTTGAGGATTCTATCACTTGGGTTTTCATTACAGGGCCTTGGACATCAGATCTAGTGCTTTCTGAGATAATTTTATGGCTCAGATTATTTCTTGAGCAATGGGGCGAATTGAAGAGGAGGGCGTTTTTGAGATCCAGATCTAGTTCGTTTGGAGGGGTTACACTTCAGATCTGACCCTGAGACTTCACCTAGTGACTTGCAGTGTCCCGATCTATATTTCTGGAGAGTTTTAGAGCATTTGGAGGCCTCCTTCAGTAGGGCCGAATTATCTAAGGCTTCAGTCATCCAGTGAGGCGCACCATTCAGTGGGGGATTTCAGATCTACAGAGATTGAGAGGGATCTTGGAGATTCGAGCACCTGGGTTGTTCTTACCATCACCCGATCTATCAGTTGGCATATTTCTTAGGGTGATTGGACACTTTTGGCAGCAGAGCTGAGTTATTGAGGGTTTCAGCCTTCTATTGGAGCGTGGCATTCTTCAGCTGGAGAGTTTGGCATTCAGATCTGCTTGTATTGATCTTCATTTCTTATTTAGCCTTTGGAGGTATCTTTTGTATTAGCGAGAGCATTTTGTAGCAGCTCTTATCTATTGTCTATCTTCTTGGCCATCTGTTGAGCATTCCAAATCGACATCTTCATTGTAGCAGGTTTCTCTATTTTATGAATAAAGAAGAACTGAGATGTTTTGGCTTGTCTATCTTATTGCATATGGTTGAGGTATGTTCCATGGTTATCTCTTTCTGTTATTTTCTGCATACACACATATAAACACATCTAAAAAAGTAGATTAGCAAAGTGTTTGACGAAATACCTCACTCAGAAAAAGTTTTAAAAAGACACCAAAACAGTGATGATCCTTGCATAATGGCTTGGGATCATTACACATAATCTAGGTTGGATAATATAGTGCTCAATTATATGGTCCTAGAGTTTAGAGATTATAGTGAGATTGGCAAGAATGTGCCCATTCAACCTTGGCAAAAGGGATAGGAAGGCTACCCTAAGCACCGAAGTGGCCAATTAATCTAAGCAAGAGCAATCAAAGGATAAAAGGGAAGACTCCAAAGTCTAAAAGAGAAAACTCTATTGACATGGCATGCTATACTAGGAAGACCAGAGTTAGGAGAAGTGGAGTCGCTACTTCAGTTTTTATTGAAAACCAAGAAAAGGAGAGAGAAAGAAGAAAGAAAAATCCTACATAGTTTAAGACAGATTTACTTATGTGCACTCATTAAGGGGTTTTAATTGATTTATAGGTTATAAATGGGGAAATCTGGTATGACTACTTTGCACTAACTAAGCAATCTTGGTAAGAAAATAAAGTTGAAAGGAAGAAGAGTAATGCAGTTTATTAATCTCTTTCCAGTTTGACTCTGAGCATTGATAGTGTCTGTACCTGAATTTTGGCAGTCGGTTTAATTAGACTTGGACCTTGTAGTTCATGCCTTCTCCCAGTGCGAAAGACTTCCCTAGTTATGCATGACATATCATGGACAGCCACCTGCCATAAATTTTTGAAAAATTTACAGGGGAAACCATCTGTACCGGGAGATTTTCCATTCTTCATTCTCTTTAAGGCTTCTAGAAAGTCCTTTTCAATGTTTTCAACACCAAGAAAATCCGTCTTAGTGCCCTAGACTTTAGAAGGGAACACCTTTTTGCATGCATCCCTAGCAGCCACAACACTCTTTGACATGGGTACTTAGCAAAAATGTAATGAAAGTGAAGTCTAAACATCTGCTGAATCTGAGCCAAATCCTCAATCATGACTGCTTTAGTGTTCCTCAAACTGTTTTTGAGGCATTTTTTACATGTAAGAAAGTCAAGATCAAATTTAGAAGGCTCATCACCTTCTTCTAGACAAGTCAAAATTCATCATTATAGTAAACTGTACTTCCACTATTTCTTGTTTCTATGTTGAAGAACCATAATCTAGGTTGGATAATATAGCGCTCAATTATATGGTCCTAGAGTTTAGGGATTACATTGGGATTGGCAAGAATGTGCCCATTCAACCTCGGGAGAGGGTATAGGAAGGCTACCCTAAGCACATAAGTGGGCAATTAATATAAGGAATAGAAATGAAAGGATAAAAGGGGAGATGCTTCAGGCTAAAGGAGAAAACTCTACTGACATGGCATGCTATGCTAGGAAGACAAGAGTTAGGAGAAGTGGAGTTGCTACATCAGCTTTTATTGAAAACCAAGAAAACAAGGAGAGAGAAAGAAGAAAGAAAACTACTACATAGTTTAAGACAGATTTACTTGTGTGCACTAATTAAGGGGTTTTAGTTGGTTTTATGAGTTATAAATGGGAAAATTTGGTATGACTACTTTACACTAACTAAGAAATCTTGAAAAGAAAATACGGCTGAAAGGAAGAAGAGTAACACAGTTTATTAACGTCTTTACACTTTGATTCTAAGCATTGATTGATAGTTTCTGTAGCTGAATTTTAGGAATCAATTTAATTAGACTTGGATCTTCTAGTTCACACCTTCTCCCTGTACGAAAGACTTCCCTAGCTATGCACGACATATCATGCCCAACCACCTTCAATAACGTTTTGAAGAATTTACAGGGGAAACCATCTGTAGCTGGAGACTTTCCATTATTGATTCTCTTTAAGGATTCTAGCAAGTCCTTTTCAATATTTTCAACCCCAAGAAAATCCCTCTTAGTGCCCTAGACTTTATAAGGTACCACCTTTTTGCATGCAACCCTAGCAGCCACAACACTCTTTGACATTGGTACTTAGCAAAAATGTTTTGAAAGTGAAGGCCAAACATCTGCTGAATTTGAGCCAACTGTACTTCCACTATTTCTTGTTTCTATGTTGAAGAACCATAATCTAGGTTGGAAAATACAGTGCTTAATTGTATGGTCCTAGAGTTTAGAGATTGCAGTGGTATTGGCAAGAATGTGCCCATTCTACCTTGGCAAAAGGGTTAGGAAGGCTACCCTAAGCATCTAAGTGGCCAATTAATCTAAAGAAGAGCAATACAAGGATAAAAGGGAAGAAGCCTAAGGCTAAAGGATAAAACTGTACTAATATGGCATGCTATGCTAGAAAGACTAGAGTTAGGAGAAGTGGAGTCACTACTTTAGTTTTTATTGGAAACCAAGAAAACAAAGAGAGATAAAGAAAAAAGAAAATTCCTATATAGTTCAAGACAAATTTACTTATGTGCACTAATTAAGGGGTTTTAGTTGATTTTATGAGTTATAAATGGGGAAGACTACTTTACGCTAACTAAGCAATCTTCCAAAGAAAATAAAACTGAAAGGAAGAAGAGTAACACAGTTTATTAAGGTCTTTCCAGTTTGATTCTAAACATTGATAGTGTCTGTAGCTGAATTTCAGGAATACGATTAATTAGACATGGATCTTGTAGTTCATCCCTTCTCCCTGTGCGAAAGACATCCCTATCTATGCAGGACATATCATGCCCAACAACCTTCCATAAAATTTTGAATTATTTACAGGGGAAACCATCTGTAGCTGGAGATTTTCTGTTCTTCATTCTCTTTAAGGCTTCTAGCAAGTTGTTTTCAATGTTTTCAATCCCAAGAAAATCCTTCTTAGTGCCCTAGACTTTAGAAGGGGCCACTTTTTGCATGCATCCATTGCAACCACAACGCTCTTTGACATGGGTACTTAGCAAAAATGTTTTGAAAGTGAAGGCCAAACATCTGGTGAATCTCAGCTAAATCCTCAATCATGTCTCCTTTAGCGTTTCTTAAACTCTTTCTAAGGCATTTTTACATTTAAGAAAGTCAAGGTAAAATTTAGAAGGCTCATCATCTTCTTCTAGACAAGTCAAAATTCCTCATCCTAGTAAACTATACTTCCACTATTTCTTGTTTCTACGTTGAAGAACCATCATCTAAGTTGGATAATATCGTGCTCATTTATATGGTCCTAGAGTTTAGAGATTACAATGGGATTGGCGAGAATGTTCCCATTCAACCCGGGCAAAAGGGATAGGAAGTTTACCCTAAGCACCTAAGTGGCCAATTCATCTAAGGAAGAGAAATCAAAGGATTAAATGGAAGATGCCTAAGGCTAAAGGAGAAAACTCTACTAGCATGGCATGCTATGCTTGGAAGACTAGAGTTAGGAGAAATGGAATCACTACTTCAGTTTTTATTGAAAATCACGAAAATAAGGAGAGAGAAAGAAGAAAGAAAACTCATACATAGTTTAAAACAGATTTACTTATGTGCACTAATTAAGGGGTTTTAATTGATTTTATGAGTTATAAATGGGGAAATTTGGTATGATTAATTTACACTAACTAAGCAATCTTGAAAAGAAAATAAAGATGAAAGGAAGAAGAGTAACGCAGTTTATTAACCTCTTTCCAATTTGATTCTAAGAATTGACAGTGTGTGTATGTGATTTTTAGGAATCAATTTAATTAGACTTGGATCTTGTAGTTCACCCCTTCCTCCCTGTGTGAAAGACTTCCCTGGCTATGCATGACATATTCTGCCCAACCACGTTCCATAACGTTTTGAAGATTTTACAGGGGAAACCATTTGTAGCAAGAGATTTTCAGTTCTTCATTCTCTTTAAGGCTTCTAGCATGTCCTTTTCAATTCTTTCAACCCCAAGAAAGTCCCTCTCAGTGCCCTAGACTTTAGAAGTGACCACCTTTTTGCATGCATCCCTACCAGCCACAACGCTCTTTGACATGGGTACTTAGCAAAAATGTTTTGAAAGTGAACGCCAAATATCTGCTGAATCTGAGCCAAATCCTCAATCATGATTCCTTTAGTGTTCCTCAAACTCTTTCTAAGGCATTTTTACATTTCAGAAACTCGAGGTGAATTTTAGAAGGCTCATCACCTTCTTCTAAACAAGTCAAAATTCCTCATCCTAGTAAACTATATTTCCACTATTTCTTGTTTCTATGTTGAAGAACCATAATCTTGGTTGAATAATATAGTGCTCAATTATATGGTTCTAGAGTTTAGAGATTACAGTGCGATTGGCAAGAATTTGCCCATTCAACCTTGGCAAAAGGGATAGGAAGGCTACCCTAAGCACCTAAGTGACCAATTAATCGAATGAAGAGCAATCAAAGGATAAAAGAGAAGATGCCTAAGGCTAAAGGAGAAAACTCTACTTACATGGCATGCTATTCTAGGAAGACTAGAGTTAGGAGAAGTCGAGTTGCTACTTCAGTTTTTATTGAAAACCAAGAAAACAAGGAGGGAGAAAGAAGAAAGGAAACTCCTACATAGTTTAAGACAAATTTACTCATGTGCACTAATTAAGTGGTTTTAGTTGATTTTATGAGTTATAAATGGGGAAATCTGGTAGGACTACTTTACACTAACTAAGCAATCTTGAAAAGAAAATAAAGCTGAAAGCAAGAAGAGTAACGCAGTTTATTGACCTCTTTCCAGTTTGATTCTAAGCATTGGTTGATAGTGTCTGTAGCTGAATTTTAGGAATCAGTTTAATTAGACTTGGATCTTGTAGTTCACCCCTTCTAAAGACTTCCCTAGCTATGCATGACATAATATACATCATGCCCAACCACCTTCCATAACATTTTGAAGAATTTACAGGGGAAACCATCTGCTGCAGGAGATTTTCAATTCTTCATTCTCTTTAAGGCTTCTAGCAAGTCCTTTTCAATGTTTTCAACCCCATGAAAATACCTTTTAGTGCCCTATACATTAGAAAGGACCACCATTTTGCATGCATCCCTAGTAGCCACAACGCTCTTTGACGTGGGTACTTAGCAAAAATGTTTTGAAAGTGAAGGCCAAACATTTTCTAAATCTAAGATAAATCCTCAATCATGACTCCTTTAGTGTTCCTCAAACTCTTTCTGAGGCATTTATACATGTAAGAAAGTCAAGGTAAAATTTAGAAGGCTGATCACCTACTTCTAGACAATTCAAAATTCCTCATCCTAATAAACTAGACTTCCACTATTTCTTGTTTCTATGTTAAAGAACTATAATCTAGGTTGGGTAATATAGTGCTCAATTATATGGTCCTAGAGTTTAGATATTACAGTGGGATTGGAAAGAATGTGCCCATTCAACCTTGGCAAAAGGGATAGGAAGGCTACCCTAAGCATCTAAGTGGCCAATTAATCTAAGGAAGAGGTATCAAAGGATAAAAGGGAAGATGCCTAAGGCTAAAGGGGAAAACTCTACTAACATGGCATGCTATGCTAGGAAGACTCTAGTTAGGAGAAATGGAGTCGCTACTTCCATTTTTATTGAAAACCAAGAAAAGGAGAGAGAGAAGAAAGAAAACTCCTACATAGTTTAAGACAGATTTACTTATGTGCACTAATTAAGGGGTTTTAGTTGATTTTATGTGTTATAAATGGGGAAATCTGGTAATAATACTTTACACTAACTAAGCAATCTTGAAAAGAAGATAAAGCTAGAAAGGAAGAAGAGTAACGCAGTTTATTAACCTCTTTCCAGTTTGATTCTAAGCATTGATTGATAGTGTCTGTAGCTAAATTTTAGGAATCAGTTTAATTAGACTTGGATCTTGTAGTTCACCCCTTCTCCCTGTGCAAAAGTATTCCCTAGCTATGCACAACATATCGTGCCCAATCACCTTCCATAACGTTTTGAAAAATTTACAGGGGAAACCGTCTGTAGCAGGAGATTTTCTATTCTTCATTCTATTTAAGGCTTCTAGCAAGTCCTTTTGAATGTTTTCAACACCAAGAAAATCCCTCTTAGTGCCCTAGACGTTAGAAGGGGCCACCGTTTTGCATGCATCCCTAGGAGCCACAATGCTCTTTGACATGGGTACTTAGCAATTTTTTTTGAAAGTGAAGGCCAAACATCTGCTGAATCTGAGCCAAATCCTCAATCATGACTCCTTTAGCATTCCTCAAACTCTTTTTGAGTCATTTTTTACATGTAAGAAAGCCAAGGTAAAATTTAGAAGGCTCATCATCTTCTTCTAGATAAGTCAGAATTCCTCATCCTATTAAACTATACTTCCTCTATTTCTTGTTTCTATGTTGAAGAACCATAATCTAGGTTGGATAATATAGTTCTCAATTATATCGTCCAAAGTCAGAATTCCTCATCCTAGTAAACTATACTTCCTCTATTTCTTGTTTCTTTGTTGAAGAACCATAATCTGGGTTGGATAATATAGTTCTCAATTATATCGTCCTAGAGTTTAGACATTACAGTGGGATTGGCAAGAATGTGCCCATTCAACTTCAGGAGAAGGGATAGGAAGGCTACCCTAAGCACCTAAGTGGCCAACTAATTTAAGGAATAGAAATCAAAGGATAAAAGGGAAGACACCTAAGGCTAAAGGAGAAAAATCTACTGTCATGGCATGCTATGCTAGGAAGACTAGAGTTAGGAGAAATGGAGTTGCTACTTCAGTTTTTTTTGAAAACCAAGAAAACAAGGAGAGAGAAAGAAGAAAGAAACTCCTAGATAGTTTAAGACAGATTTACTTATATGCACTGATTAAGGGTTTTTAGTTGATTTAATGAGTTATAAATGGGGAAATCTGATATGAATACTTAACAGTAACAAAGCAATCTTGAAAAGAAAATACGGCTGAAAAGAAGAAGAGTAACGACGAACGTAGTTTATTAACCTCTTTCCATTTTGATTCTAAACATTGATTGATAGTGTCTGTAGCTGAATTTTAGGAATCAATTTGATTAGACTTGGATCTTGTAGTTCAGCCCTTCTCCTTGTGCGAAAGACTTCCCTAGCTATGCATGACATATCATGCCCAACCACCTTCCATAACGTTTTGAAGAATTTACAGTGGAAACCATCTGTAGTATGAGATTTTCCATTCTTCATTCTCTTAAGGCTTCTATTAAGTCCTTTTCAATATTTCCAACCCCAAGAAAATCCCTCTGAATGCCCTGGACTTTAGGAGGGACCACCTTTTTTCATGCATCCCTAGCAGCTACAATGCTCTTTCACATGGGTACTTAGAAAAAAGGTTTTGAAATTTAAGGTCAAACATCTGCTGAATCTAAGCCAAATCCTCAATCATGACTCCTTTAGCGTTCCTCAAACTCTTTCTGAGGCATTTTTACATTTAAGAAAGTCAAGGTAAAATTTAAAGGGCTCATCACCTTCTTCTAGATAAGTCAAATTTCCTTATCCTAGTAAACTATACTTCCACTATTTCTTGTTTCTATGTTGAAGAACCATAATCTAGGTTGGATAATATAGTCCTCAATTATATGGTCCTAGAGTTTATATATTATAGTGGGATTGGCAAGAATGTGCCCATTCAACCTCGGCAAAAGGGATAGGAAGACTACCCTAAGCACCTAAGTGGCCAATTAATCTAAGGAAGAGCAATCAAAGGATAAAATTGAAGATGCCTAAGGCTAAAGGAGAAAACTCTACTAACATGACATGCTATGCCAAGAAGACTATAGTTAGGAGAAGTGGAGTCGCTACCTTAGTTTTTATTGAAAAGCAAGAAAACAAGGAGAAAGAAAGAAGAAAGAAAATTCCTACATAGTTTAAGACATATTTAGTTATGGGGATTTTGTTGGTTTTATGCGTTATAAGTGGGGAAATATGGTATGACTACTTTACACTGACTAAGCAATCTCGAAAAGAAAGTAAAGCTGAAAGGAACAAGAGTAATGCATATTATTAACATGTTTCTAGTTTGATTCCAAGAATTGATAGTGTCTGTAGCTGAATTTTAGGAATTCGTTTAATTAGACTTGGATCTTGTAGTTCATGGCTTCTCCCATGTGAAAGACTTCCCTAGCTATGCATGACATATCATGCCCGACAAACTTCCATAACGTTTTGAAGAATTTACAGGGGAAACCATTTGTAGAAGGATATTTTCCATTCTTCATTCTCTTTAAGGCTTCTAGCAAGTCCTTTTCAATGTTTTCAACCCCAAGAAAGTCCCTCTTAGTGCCCTAGACTTTAGAAGGGACCACCTTTTTGCATGCATCCCTAGCAGCCACAACACTCTTTGACATGGGTACTTAGCAAACATGTTTTAAAAGTGAAGGCCAAACATATGTTGAAAGCCTGAAACTCATCCAAATCCTCAATCATGACTCCTTTAGCATTCCTCAAACTCTTTTTGAGGCATTTTTACATTTAAGAAAGTCAAGGTAAAATTTAGAGGGCTCATCACCTTCTTCTAGACAAGTCAAAATTCCTCATCCTAGTAAACTATACTTACACTGTTTCTTGTTTCTATGTTGAAGAATCATAATCTAGGTTGGATAATATAGTGCTCAATTATATGGTCCTAGAGTTTAGATATTACAATGAGGTTGGTAAGAATGTGCCCATACAGCCTGGACAAAAGGGATATGAAGGCTACCCTAAGCACCTAAGTGGCCAATTAATCTAAGGAAGATAAATGAAATGTTAAAAGGGAAGATGCTTAAGGCTAAAGGAGAAAACTCTACTAATGTGGCATGCTATGGTAGGAAGACTATGTTGATTTTACCTTAACCTAGCACCCGACCATTAACTTTGAGAAAAACACATTTACTAATAACAACACAGCTAGGTTATCAATGAAACATTAGCCAAGCATAAAACAAAAACCAAAACACATTGCACAAGATATTTTTGGGTAAGCAACCCCTGGAAAAACCCTCGCGAGAAAACCAAATTTGTGATGATTTTATTAAATAAAATCAGGGCTCTCGTCCTGGGACAATGGCCCTTATGAGGAAATACAAATGTTGCAACAAATAGCCTATCCCACCTGGGTGCTGTCTCCCTTGCTGCCCCCTTTGCACCCTTTCCTCGGTCCCTTCCCCTGCACACCTAAGTGCTCACTCACTCTTTGTGTACCATCACTGTGTCTCCTCCTCTCACTTAGGCTGCCTTTTATTACATTAAGTTAACCCTAAGTCCAAAACCCTAGATCTTCTCCAATGTGATCAACGACTGAGATCTAATCTCCCGTTCACTTTAGATCTGACGGTTAGGACTTAATCAACTCACTTAAGTTACTAATGCCAAATAACTTAGGCATTTAACTTAATAATTAAAAGGTCATTCACTTTAATTAATGACTCATAAAGTGAACTTCCTAAAGTTCTCTGAGTGGTTACAAGGACGACCCCCACGTGTTGACACAAACCCACTTGTTAACACAAACCCACATGGAAGTACATGTCTGATGCTAAATACATCAACACTCCTTCTTAGCGAGGAAGGTACTTCCACCACCCGGAGGTGGCTGTCTCTTCGCTACCAAATCCACTACCACGGTTGCTCTCCAATCCACTTGATTGGCTGCTCCCTTTGAACCAGAAGCTAACCCTGCCATCTCGCTCGGACCCGTCTTCGAAGACCTTTTACTGGCTGCATGGATCCCTGCCTGGGACCCGCTGCCTGCTGCCTGGATCCTTGCCTGAGGCTGCCCGATGACTTTTGCAGCTGCCCACGTTCTTTTGGGCATTGCCCGACTAATTTCTGGGCAACCCAGAATTTTTTGCATGCTGCCCCACTGTTTCATGTTGCCCAACGACTGTCGAACCCCTGCTGGGTCTACCCGCGACTGTCTGCAGCCGGATTTGCTGGTCGGCCCCTGTCTTCTTGGATGTGTTGTCTTGGTCGTACGTTTGACTGTTGGCGGCTTTCCTGCTGACTGGATTGCGGTTGGCCTTGTTGGTCGACGATTGTTCTGGCTGGATGGCCGACGCACCTTGCTGTTGCGTCCACTCTGCTTACATTGGCACTCAACTCCCACGCTCGCCACTTTCCTTCTCTGTTGGCAGCTAGCAGTCCGCGACTGCTTCAGCAGTTGGTGGCTGCTCTAGCCCATGTCGATTTTCGGCTCCTAGCTGGTGACAACTCCACACGACTACCACACCCTTTTTGGCTCTTCACTTACCCGTCTGGCGGTTGTAATCCACGTGCGCCCAACCACCATAGTCTCTCCCAGTCTAAGCTGCAACCTCTGTAGCCTTCACACAACAAGGCTCCATGAGCCTGCAACCTTTTCTGCAGCAGCTGACTCATATACCTCTTTCCGCAGCTAAATCTACACATCCGTCGTCATCTGCTTCTTTTATTCTGTCGGCAACTGCACTACTAATCATTTGAGCCGATCGATGTTCACTCTAACTGTGGCTCTCTCCAACTCACGACCCAGTCGTCAGATCTCAGTTGTTTCTTTGTGAATTACCTGGTGGTCGAACCTCCCAACCATCTGCTACCTCATCTCCAATCCTCCCAACGACCCTTTTTCTATCTTGTTGGTGGCTATCCCAACTGCCGACTTCCTGTTTCGCCCTCCCGACGGTTCACTTTCTATTCCACTGCTACACTTGCAACCGTCACACTCCATGACCCTGCACGCAGCCTCAACTAAATTCTGCAAGTGTCCACACGATCCTTTCTACACTCGTGAACTGTCACCACAACAGATCTCCGCTCAGATCCGACTGTCCACTTCAACTCCTCGACTCTCCACGGCGACCACACTCAACAACTAATTTCCTTATTGTAGCCGTCCTCAGCCCACAGGTGTGCATACAACTGAGCTAATACATGGATCTCTTGCTGTCGACTTAACACCTAACAGATATCTTCACGTGTAGATCCGCGACTGAACACTATTCTTCTTCCCTTTTTTTTTGTTTCTCTTACCCCTCTTTGCAACTTGAAACTTTAAAAATAAAATCCCACAGAAAAATAAAACTTTTCTCGTTGCAGAATCAATCTTGTGTAAATCTGGTTTCGCCTTTCAGAGTCTTGGCTCTAATACCATGTTGATTTTACCTTAACCTAACACCTAGACATTAACTCTGAGCAAAACACATTTACTATTAACAACACAACTTGGTTATCAACGAAACATTAGCAAAAGCATAAAATAGAAACCAAAACACATTGCACAAGATATTTCTGGGTAAGCAACCCCTGGAAAAGCCCTCGTAGGAAACCATATATGTGATGATTTTATTAAATAAAATCAGAGCTCTCGTCCTGGGATAATGGCCTTTCTAAGGAAATACAAATGCTGCAGCAAATATCCTAGCCCACTTGACTGCTATCTCCCTTGCTGCCCCCCTTTCACCCTTTCCTCGACCCCTGCCCCTGCACACCTGAGTGCTCACTCACTCTCTGTGTACCATCATTGTGTCTCCTCCTCTCACTTAGGCTGCATTTTATTACATTGAGTTAACCCTAAGTCCAAAACCCTAGATCTTCTCCAAAGTGATCAATGGCTGAGATCTAATCTCCTATTCACTTTAGATCTGACGGTTAGGACTTAATCAACTCACTTAAGTTACTAATGCCAAATAACTTAGGCATTTAACTTAATAATTAAAAGGTCATTCACTTTAATTAATGACTCATAAAATGAACTTCCTAAAGTTCTCTGAGCGGTTACAAGGACGACTCCTACGTGTTGACATAAGCCCACATGGAAGTACCTGTCCAATGCTAAATACATCAACAAACTAGAGTTAGATGAAGTGGAGTCGCTACTTAAGTTTTTATTGAAAACCAAGAAAAGGAGAGAGAAAGAAGAAAGAAAACTCCTACATAGTTTAAGACATATTTACTTATGCGCACTAATTAAGGGATTTTAGTTGATTTTATGAGTTATAAGTTGGGAAATCTGGTATGACTAATTTACACTAACTAAGCAACCTTGAAAAAAAACAAAGCTGAAAGGAAGAAGAGTAATGCAGTTTATTAACCTCTTTCCAGTTTGATTCGAAGCATTTTTAGTTTCTGTATCTGAATTTTAGGAATCATTTTAATTAGATTTGGCTCTTGTAGTTCATCCCTTCTTCCTGTGCAAAAGACTTCCCTAGTTATGCACGACGTATCATACCCAACCACCTTCCATAAATTTTTGAAGAATTTATAGGGGAAACCATTTGTAGCAGGAGTTTTTCCATCCTTTGTTCTCTTTAAGGCTTCTAGCAAGCCCTTTTCAGTGTTTTCAACCACAAGAAAATCCCTCTTAGTGCCCTAGAATTTAGAAGGGACCACCTTTTTGCATGTATGCCCTAGAATTTAGAAGGGACCACCTTTTTGCATGCATGCCTAGCATCTAGAACGCTCTTTGACATGGGTACTTAGTAAAAATGTTTTGAAAGTGAAGGCCAAACATCTGCTGAATCTGAGCCAAATCCTCAATCATGACTCCTTTAGTGTTCCTCAAACTCTTTCTGAGGCATTTTTACATTTAAGAAAGTCAAGGTAAAATTTAGAAGGCTTATCACCTTCTTGTAGACAAGTCAAAATTCCTCATCCTAGTAAATTGTTCTTCCACTATTTCTTGTTTCTATGTTGAAGAAGCATAATCTAGGTTGTATAATATAGTGCTCAACTAAGTCACTTGACACGTCCAAACCCCCCCTCGTGTTGCGAATCCTACATGTCGGACACTAAACGGTAGGACACGTGTCGGATACTCGTTTAGAACGTGTCACGTTCACAGGACACGCGTGTCTTGAAAATAGGACATGTGTCCTGCTCAGAAAAGGACCCTGGCTCATGTTTTCTCATGCAAGTTGCAGCTGTGAGGTGTTTCAGTGTGCAACTAAGGGTTATTTTGCCTTACTAATTCTATTTAAAGAGATCCCCACCCCCTCCATTTTACCCCCTAGTAAAAGTGACATTCTCTTTTATCTTTCATTTTCATCCTTTTACTTAAATTTTTAACATTACCATTAATTGTTTCAGGATGTTTGAGAGTGGTTCCAACCTCATTGGAATTCATATGGAGAAAGTAGAATTTTAGGTCCCAT
>ML776658.1:625266-675108 GCA_009831015.1 Picea engelmannii | reverse complement strand
GTATGTATATTATGTATCATTTATTGATGATTATTCTCATAAGACCTGGTTGTATCTCTTGAAATCTAAAGATGAAGTGTTCAACAAATTCAAGGAATTCAAAGCCTTGATAGAGAATCTTTCTGAAAGAAAGATCAAGATACCCAGGTCAGATAATGAAGGAGAGTACACCTCAAAAGAGTATGTGAACTTCTGTAAAGATGTTGGGATCAAGAGGGAACTCACTACTCCCTATAATCCTCAACAAAACGGTGTGGCTGAAAGAAAGAACATAACGATAATGGAAGCTGTGAAGACCATGATCCACGATCAAGATCTTCCTATGTGCTTATGGGCAAAAGCAACAATGACAACCGTATATGTACAAAACCGATTGTCCCATAGTGCACTTGGGTTCAAGATCCCAGAAGAGATGTTCACCGGAAAGAAGCCAGAGGTAAGCCATCTCAAAATATTTGGCTGCCTAGTATTTATACATATACCGAAAGAGAAAAGAGACAAGCTGGAACCCTCAGGAAAGAAGGGAATTTTTGTGGGATAGTATGAGGTCTCCAAGGCCTTCAGGATCTATATACCAGGTCACCGCCACATTAAGATCAGCAGGGATGTGACCTTTGATGAAGATGCAACGCTCAAGAAATCGGGAAAATGCCAGCTTGAAGAGGTATATGAAGAGGAACCCGTAATCCCCAGAGTTGCAGAATCAGTGAGGGAGGTTCCCAGAGCTGTTGAACCAGTGAGGGAAGTCGTAACTTCCCCTGATGAGGAAATTCTAGAAGATCATGACGTAGTAGAGTTTCAGGAACCTCCTCAAATGACAATCTCCCATAAAAGAAAGCCAACTTGGGCTAGAGAGCTTATTCAAGATGGAGAGAAATATGGTGTTCCCAAAGCAACCATGAGACATGTGAAGAGACCTAAGCCATTCTCTAGTTATATGGATTTGATGTGTGATCTCCTAGAAAAGGAGCCTACCTGCTTTGAAGAATCCATTCAAAAGAAAGAATGGGCAGATGCCATGACATAAGAATACCAATCCATAATAAAGAACGATGTATGGGAAATAGTTCCCAAACCGAATAGTAAGGATGTGGTATCGTCCAGATGGCTCTTCAAAATAAAACATGTTGCTGATGGAAGTATTGAGAAGTATAAAGCAAGATTTGTAGCTTGTGGCTTTTCTCAAAAAGAAGACATTGACTATGAAGAGACATTTGCTTGTGTAGCCAGATACACTTCAATCAGAACCATCATAGCCCTTGCAGCTAAGATGAAGTGGAAGTTACACTAGATGGACGTAAAGACAGCTTTCCTAAATGGTGTTATCGAAGAGGAAGTGTATATAGAGCAACCTCAAGGATTTGAAGTTGAAGACAGGAAGTCTCATGCTGCAAGTTGAAGAAAGCCTTGTACGGATTGAAGCAAGCTCCTAGAGCTTGGTATGGCCGGATAGACAACTTTCTGACGAGCTTGGGATTTACCAAGAGTAAAACAGATTCTACCCTCTACTTCAAGGTTATGAACGATGAGCCAGTGATATTATTGCTATATGAGGATGACTTATTCTTAACTGGAGAAGAAAATCTCATCATTGAATGTAAGAAGAGACTCGTTTCAGAATTTGAGATGAAAGACCTTGGCCTAATGCATTATTTCTTAGGTCTTGAGGTATGGCAGAGTCCAGAGAGGATCTTCCTTAACCAAGGGAAGTATGCAGTCGAAATCTTGAAGATATTTGACATGTTAGAGTGCAAGCCCATGAATACACCCATGGAAACAAAGCTGAAGCTGTTGGTCGATACTTCGTCAGAATTGATTGATGCCACACTATATAGACAAATTATTGGATTGTTGATGTACCTGACGAACACCAGACCAAATATTTGTTTTGCCGTGAACACCTTGAGTTAGTTTCTGGTAGAACCCAGACATGTTCACCTTGTGGCTGCAAAACATGTGATGAGGTACCTTAAGGGTACATTAGATTGTGGTCTCAATTATGATGGAGATCATGATTTCACATTGAGTGGGTACACGGATTCAGATTGGGCAGGAAGTGTTTCTGACAAGAAAAGCACTTTAGGATGCTGTTTCAGTTTGGGATCAACCATGATCTCGTGGCAGAATAGGAAGCAATCCAACATTGCTCTCAGCACAGTGGAAGCAGAATACATTGCTGCATGTTTTGCCAGCTGCGAAGCTATATGGTTTTGAAAGTTGTTGATCGACCTATTTGACCTAGAGATGGAAGCAACCATGATCCTATGTGACAACCACAATTGCATAAAGATGACAGAGAATCCTGTATTCCATGACAGGTCGAAGCACATAGAGATTCGTTATCATTACATTCATGACATGGTGTAGAGAGGAGCCTTAAAGCTCCAGTACGTTAGCACAGATGAACAGGTTGTTGATGTGTTGACCAAGCCTGTATCTCGTGTAAAGTTTGAGCACTTTCGAGATAAGATTGGTATAGTCTGAAATGACCTTCCTCGAAAGGGGGAGTAGATGTTGTGATATGATTAGTACTGAGGTTCCAGCTTGATAGCTGTGACGTAAAGCCAGTCTAGTATCTTGCTTCCAGCTTGAGTGCTATGACGTAAAGCAAGACGATGTGATGTGACTAGTACTTTGCTTCCAGCTGGATAGCTGTGACGTAAAACCAGTCTAGTATCTTGCTTCCAGCTTGATTGTTTTGACGTAAAGCAAGACGATGTGATGTGACTAGTATTGTGCTTCCGGTTGGATAACTGTGACGTAAAGCCAGTCTAGTATCTTGCTTCCAACTTGATAGCTGTGACGTAAAGCAAGACGATGAGATGAGACTAGTACTGTGCTTCCATCTTGATAGCTGTGACGTAAAGCCAATCTAGTATCTTGCTTCCAGCTTGAGTGCTATGACGTAAAGCAAGACATTGAGATGAGACTAGTACCGTGCTTCCATCTTGAGAAGCTGCGACGTAAAGCCAATCTAGTATCTTGCTTCCAGCTTGATTGCTGTGACATAAAGCAAGACGAGTACTGAGCTTCCAGCTTGACAGTTGTGACGTAAAGCCAGTCCTGTATTATGATGATGAGCTAGCCTCGTGCTGTGATGATGATGATGTATTAGTTTTATTCTAATTCATATTGATGCAGATGATGATTGCATTCCTTTGAGAATGACGATGCTGCCGATGAAGAAAACTTCTGATGATTTATCGATACGCCAGTCAGTGTTCCAAGATGATATTGATGATGTTGTCCTCCTGATGCTGTTGATGATAAAGGCCTCTCTCTCGTCTAATGTTGTTGAAGAATACCCTTCTTGTTAAGGGGGAGTGTTGAAATAATGTAACTGCAAAGTGTATTCTGATTATTATTTGATATATTATTCATTGGATCAATCCCCATTGCAGATTGATCATGTCGGTTATTGTAAAGGACCAAATCCCCTTTTGCAGATTGGTCAAAATGTAATTGTAATAGGCAGAATGAGAAGTCGGCCCCAGAATATATTAAAGAGGCCCCATAATATATTAAAGGTGGTTATAACCACCCAAATTGAGAAGTCGGCCCTGCCAGTGAAGAGACACTTCCACACGTGCCAGACTTGTATAAATAAGGAGGCTAGCGCCTCACTTAGACACACTCACTTGTTCATTGAGAGACAAGTTTCAGAGCTGCAGTTGGAGAGAGAGAGAGAGAGAGAGAGAGAGAGAGAGAGATAGGCGCATCTTTGGGAGAGGACTTTCTGTACTTGTTTGAGTTATCTCTTGGCATTGTATTGGCTATCTATAATAAGGAAGTTTTGCTGGGTTTTCTTCCCCATGAGGGTTTCCTAGGATAAATGATGTGTCTCTTGTGATTGTGTATTTCTCAGTGATTCTATATTATGCTATTGTTATCTATTGAAATGCAAAGAACTATAATAATAGCTTAAACATTAACACAATGAACCAATCATCTGTCTATATAGAGTAACATCAACTATTTCTGACGAAGTATCAACCAATAACTTCAGATTCATCTCCATAGGAGTGGTCATGGTTCTACAGTCCATCATGTCGAATCTCTTCAGAATTTCCACAACATACTTTCCTTGATTAACGAAAATATCTTTGGGCTCTGCCATACTTCAAGACCTAAGAAATAGTGCATCGGGCCTAGGTCCTCATTTCAAATTCAGCAGCAAGCTTCTTCTTACAATCTGTGATGAGATTTTCTTCATTTGTCAAGAATAAGTCATCCACACATAGCAACAATATAACTGGTTCATCATTCTCAATCTTGAAGTAAAGGTTGGGATCAACTTTACTCTTGGTAAAGCCCCTTCTCATCATAAACTATCAATCCTGCCATACCAAGTTCTTGTAGCTTTCTTCAACTTGCAGACATGAGTCTTTTTGTCCTATACTTCGAAACCAATTTTTCACATCACATTGTACCAACCTGGTACACTTGCTCAGCTGCAACTCAATCTACATAATCATGTGTTGGTTCTATGTGTTTTCTGCAAAGCACTATCTGTCTCACTGCTTGAGAGTATGTCCTCTACTTTTTCTGCAACTGTTCCTTCTGGAACCGAGACTCTGCACCTGCAACTGCTATTTCTGAAGCTGAGAATAACTTCTCTATTCTCACCGTAGCTGCTGAACAGATTCATTTTCTCCCTCTGAATCTCATACTACATCGACTTCTTTTAATGGATCATGATTGTTCTATATATACTTTTTCTGATTACCGGAGCAAGTGTCTCATCATAGTCTTCTCCCTCTTGCTGGGAGAATCCTTTGGACACAAATTAGGCTTTGTATATATTTATATTGTTAGCTGCAACATGCTTGATCTATTAGATCAATCTTGGAAGTCATCACTGAATTCCCTTCTAGTCTCAAGGAAAAATCCATATCCCAGTCCTTCTGACTGGCTTCCTCCTCTGTCATTGAAACAAGAGAATCTTCTCAGGAGATTTCATGTCTCCTAGAAGTCTCTGAAGCTACGATCTAGTCTTCTCAACTCATGGCATATGTCTGCCAATCCTGGAAGACGTCTCTTTTTCCCATTTGATCCTTTCTGAGATCAGACTTACTCTGAGTCTTGATTTCTTCCGAGTCTACAAAAACTTCACAGTCTCTGCAGGATATACTTGGTGTTGAATACCAAGTGTTAATATGAAAAGCTGAGTCAGACTTCAAACAAATTATGCTTTCTGTCAAGGTGGCTTAATTATCCATTGACCAAGTCTGTTCTATTCTAATGTTCGGTCATCTTTGGAGCCTTCTGCTCCTTACACTCAATCTCCATATGAGATACGTTGTATCTGAAAAGTAGCTTCTTCTTCATCTTCTTTGGTACATGGATGTATATGGTCATGTATACAACTTGGATAGTTTGCTCCATGTCTCATCTAATATGTTGCTTCCTGCAACCGTCACTATAGCTTTCTCAGGGTTATCACCTATAACCTACCCGGAACAAGAACAACAAGGGAGAAACAACAGAGAAAAATAATACTCTTTATAATAATAATAAAACAACAGCAAGAACAATCGTCACAATAACTCCTTTAGAGCTATCACTTGTGATTTCACTGAAACAAGGGTAAAAAGTAAGAAATACAATAATAAGGAATGAGAGAAACACTCTTCTAGTGTTGTGATCAATCATTCCTCTATGGTAACCTGGAAACAAAACAAGAAGTTTCTCCTAGAGTAGATGTTAGTTATATCTAGTAAATGATTACAGTAAGCATTTATCTCAATAGTGCTCACATGCTACCAAGTATTCAATAATAAAACTTTTCAAAGATTGCTATCACAACTATAGTGTTTAGCAATCATCAAACTTGATATGTGTAAATTTGAATCTTATCAATTTAATCAATCAAACCTAGAACTTGGAGTCTTGTGCTCAAGAATGAGTGTGTTGTTTTTCTTCCGAGTCTCCTTCACTCAAGATGATAAGTATTTCTTCAACTTGTCCTCTGTACTAAGACAATATGATATCTTGACAGAAATCTGAGTTAGGGAATAAACTCTGTAATCTCAACTTTAATCAATCTAATACTTTGACTTTAATTTTGACCAGTGGTTAGTATGCTAACTTCAACAGATCAAAATGCAACCTGGATATTCATAAGATTACAATAATTCCATAACAAGTAGAGGCATATCAAACTAATCAAACATGGGGTGCATGGTTCCTCTGAATGTGTTGGATCTGAGATCTCTCTGGATCTACAATTGTTGTTTAGACAAAAGATTCTTTCTCTTGCAAATACCCTTTAAAATAATGATGCAATTTAAACATATGTAAGTACATACCTCTGACAACATCGACATGTAGTGGCACCATCTGGCGACAGTGGGAAGCAATAACGAACCTTTAGAACTTCAAAGGTGCTTCAACTTGTAACTTAAGGTTACATGGAGATTTGCTAAGGTAAGGCGCACTAGGACAATAAAAATCAGTCCCAACACTTAACAAAACTTTCATTGCAACTGGTACTGCAACTGGTGCTACAACTGGTGCTACAACTGGTATGAAGGAACTGACACTGCGACTGCAACTACAACTGATACTGCAACTGCAACTTAGGGTTTTATGAGGAAACCCTATTTTCTCAAACTTCAATTTTTGGAATTCTGATCCAGGGACTAGATGCGCCCTCCTAGGGCGAGTTCCTAAGTGTGGTTACTTTCTCCAACGCCCTCCTCAAACAAGGAAAACATGACACTTAGGGTTTATGTAGAAACCCTAATTTTGCAGTAGCTGCAATACTAAAAACTGGATTTTGGAGAGGGTGCGCTGAGGCTAGTCACGTCTTATAAACTGTGAGTTGGTCTCTTTCAGGCCTGCTCTGATACCATGCTGAATTTTTACTTATACAACTAGTAGTTATGGTTCTTCTTTATTATTATAATCATTTAGCACATTAGCTGCATAAATAAGATCATTGAAAGAGAGGCAATCATAGAAACAATAGAGACACACAAATTATCTTGGGAAACCCTCATGGGGGAGAAAACCCATCAAAAACTTCCTCAATATAGATAGACCAAAGACCGAACAAACAATCCTCCTCTACTCCTTCACTAGGAAGAGTAGCGCACCACTTAACCAAGAAATACCAAGAGATAGACCAAAACCCTCCTTGACGTCACCCCTAGTTGTAGTAGCAGTTCCTCCAAGACTTGCACAATTCTTCATAGCTGCAAAGCTAGTGTGATGAGTGTGTCCAAATGAGGCGCTGGCCTCTCTTATAGATAGTGGTCTGGCCAACCTATAATTAGGTCTGGGCTGACTTGTCACTTTATCCTCTTAATTTACATTTAGCTATCAAGGCACAATAGGGCCGACTTTTACTAAGGCACAATAGGGCCTAATTAAATATAATATAATATTATTCAACTCTCTTCCAGGTAGAATATTTTTCGAAGTTACAATAATTCAATAGAATCTACCTACTGAAATACCTCCATCATCTTGAGCTCGAATGGATCATGATAAACCCTGATATCCGAGCACTGATCAGTTAAAGTGTAAGGGACATCATCCTCTGGTTGAAAAAATGGCTCCTCTTGCTATAATGGTGTCTGATCAAACTGTTCCTGAACCACTATTTGGATGTGCACAGATGAAGTCTCTTGCTGATCCAATTCTGCATGGCTGACTTGTGTATCTTCCTCTTGAAATTTTTCATCATCACTAATGGAAGGAACCAATGAACACTCTTGAGCACTCAAATCTTCACCTTAATCTCCCTGGAACTCTGCATATGAATCGAGTGGCACACCTACTGGTTCCTGATTGTTCAAGTCCGAGTCATCATCATCCTGTTCAACTTTGGGAACTCGATAACATGAAAGGTTCTCTTGTATAGAAAACAATCCATCCTGCAGCTCTCGGGCTAGTGAAAGGAAAGAAGTTGATATGTCCCTATTGTAGCATTCTTCTTGTTAGAAATAATAGATGTGCTCGTTTAACCATAAACAATATAGCAATATTGTCACCCAACCATAGGTTGAAGCCACCCCCGAGCACCTTAACCTTGACAGAGAATGATTCCGGAAGCAAACCCTAGGCCTAATAGCCAATCAATGTAGCGTACCTCTCTCGAGAGCTAGCATACAAGGCAAAAAGTCCAAACCATAACCAATAGAAAGTCCAAGCCTAAACCGAGAATACAGGTTGCAGTAGCTGCAGTTGCAACTACTCTCCAGACTTGCGCACTTACCCAGTTTCTACAATGCACACTCTTGTATTTCAGCAATTGCGAGCTGTGTCCTCAGAATGAGCTTTGATGTCCTATATTTATACTGTTTTTCCTGAGTTGTCTGCGCCGACTTCTCATTCTGGAGGCTAAACACTTAATAATAAATATTCTCTTGAGCCGACTTGCCTCCTAGGGTTATTATCCATGCTTTAGGGTTTCTTCTTGCTTCCCTGAATATTCTATTATTGTTAGGGTTACACGTGGAGGTTAATACCTCCCGTAGCTACCATAATATCAACACTTCTACCATAACAAAAGCTTGTTGCAACCTATGGGAAATCGTAAGGATTTCTTACTCAACCAATGGTTGAACATTTTGGAATGGTGTCACCTTCCCTGGTAGGTCAAGAACATGGCTTAGAGGAAACTCATGGGCCACGAGATAATTTCTTTCTAACTTGATAGCAACAACTTGTGCCTCCTCTAGACTTTGAGGGTCTTTATTCCTCAGAAAAACACCCAAAATTCCATCATATGCTTCCAGATAATAAATCACAGCAAAAGCAACATTAGGCCTTATAGTAGTAGGAATTTTATAATAAGCCTTAGAAAAACGAGCATTAAAATCAATGACAATCTCATTCCAATTCTTTTTAATATTATCAAAAACATTAATTAAGGGAAAGGTCTCTTGTTTATCCTCCCATCTTTCAATGAACTTCTCTTGGAATGAATCCCATCCATCAATGGACCCTGTCGGAAGCGAATTGTACCATACTCGTGCATCCCCCTCAAGGGTTTACACAAACATCCTCATCACTGCATCCTCATGTTCCATGTCAAAATCATCCACTAGCTTTGAAAAATCAGCGAAGTGATCCTCAACTAATTCTCCAAACCTCCCCACAAACAAAGGTAAGCGTTTGCAATATTTTCCATATGCAGGTAAGTCATGAGGATAATCTGGAAATGCAACAAAACTTAGTGGGTCATAAGTAGAGAATTTCCACCTCACTAGATTCGTAGATCTTGCCATATTATTAATATGAGATAAAAACAAACATAGTTGCAGCCATAATACTAGCTTGAGATGAAAATAAAACCAAAGATGAAGGTGTTGAGGTTAAACTTACCACAATGCTTGTCGAAATAACTTACTAGAGACTCAACATGCTTACCAACTTAGTGAGAGTTCTTGGAGAAAGTATATTCTTGTTCTGGTAAAGATGTTAGGGCTCGCTCAGACTTAGAACTAGACCTTGCGAGGGAATCAAAACCGGATGATTTTCTTGTGTAAGTTCCCCTGTAGAGTCGTCCCTGTATCCTGTGGAGTTGACATGTGAGATAAATAAAATATAGCAATCAAAATAAAAACTCACCGATGTCGTCGTTACCAAGGTGTGTGTTCCTCGACAATGGCGCCAATTTGTTAGCACACTTTTCCACTCTCCAATCAGATCCGATCTAAGGTAAAATGAACAATGCAAAAGATGCTAACTCAAGAAGAGAATGCCTTAAGTGTCATCGGAAAACCTCCTCTCCGTTTGGGTTGGTGTGTGCCAATCTCAGGGGAGAGTCCCTAAGTACCTCGTTGTTGATTTGAAGTCCGATTTTCTGCAATTAAACACAAAAAACAACAACCAAAGTTATCTTGGACAACGTGTAAGACCGCCCAAGACGTTAGGAAAAGATAGTACAATCACTTGGAAGGACTTTGCAGTGTTAGTGTGAGAAAGATGAAAGAAATAGATGAGAAAACCACTTAAAAGATAAAGAATTTATCACAATAAATGGTTATTGAACTACTAATTGAATGCATAAAGAGAGAACACAATACCGACAAGAGTGAAAGCTTGAAACTAAGAACAACACTTCTTTATTAATGGTAGCCAAAGGGATGATTACACCATATCAACAAGTACAAGAACCGGAACTATGATTATCTTCACACAAAGAAAGAGTAGGTAGTCTAAGAAGAATGAGAAGAGAGAGAATAATAAATGTTGTTACTGCAAAAATACGACCATGAATAATGAGGCTAACACTCTAATATATAGGCTAGTGAGGGCTCACTTCCCAATAACAACCAAGAGGGCGCACATGTGAGTAAAAAGGGAAGGAAAGGTGCATGGAAAAATAAGTACAAGTGATGTGAGCATGTGCATGAGGTAAGAGGAGTGAGAGAGATAGTCAACTCACACGTGTGAGGGTTTTAGGAAGAGTGGAAGGCGTATACAAGTGGAGAAGGAGGTGAATGCACCCTATTAAATAGGGAGTTAATGCACATGAGTGAGAATTAAAGGTTTTAATGCACGAAAAATGATATAAATGGACAGTGAAGGGAGATACGGTGGATAGTAAAAATATGAGATAAAGAAGTGTGCATGGGGGAGAATAAGGGAGTTAAGTGGGGGATATGATATAGGAAAATAATGATAGGGAATAGGAATTAGGAAAATGAATTAATGCCCTAGGAAATAAGAGGTAAAAAAGGGAGGGGCATTAATGCTAAAAAATAGGAAAAACGAGACTCATTAAGACAATGAGCTAGAAAATAGGGAGAGACAGGAGTTAGGCTAAGAAATAGGGAGAAGGGATGCTAAATAATAGGAAAAATGGAGGTACATTAAGACAATGTGCTAGAATTTGGGGAGAGCTAGAAATTAGGAAAAATGGAGGCTCATTAGGACAATGAGCTAGAAAATAGAGAAAATGGAGGCGCATTAATGCTAGAAAATAGGGAAAAGGGGGATGCTAGAAATTTGGGAAAATGGAGGTGCATTAATGCTAGAAAATAGTGAAAAGGAGGTGCATTAAATGAGACTTCGGGAATATGCGCAAGGAATAGGGAGCATGTGTATGAAAGAAGAGGAGTGCACCCTAATTAATAGGAGCCAAGGCGCATGTGTGAAATTAAATGTATTTAATGCATGAAAAGTGAGATATATGGTAAGTGAAGTGAGAGAAAGGTGTTTTGGGATTTAATTAGCCCGATAACGTCAAGAAATCATGTGCAACCTCCCTTATTCGTCCATCTCATTAATTACTTGCTTTATTCCTTGGAAAGTGCACCCCCTTCATTAATTAAGCCATCCAACTGCCACATGTCGCACTGCCACACTGCCATTTGTCGGAATCTAACCCTGTCACTTGTCACCTTTGGAGGTGACCACCCCTGATATAAATAGAAACTACTAAAAATAGAGGTTTGATCCTAAAAAATAGGAAACTGTCAAATATGTCCAGGATGACTAGGTGACCACCGCCATGTGTCAAATGTCTAAAAATAGAATCCCGTCGCATGTCAATGATATTATACTCATCAGATTCGATTTTCCGTGAGCATTTCCAAAATGCAATCAGAATTGACATGTGAGTCTCGGTACTCCACCTGCTAAAAATAGAAACACTGACAAGTCATCTCGGAAAAGGTCCAATAGACTCAGAACGTCTCAAGGATCAATACTGTATACTCAAAATCCTTATCTAAGGCCTCGAGTTCAACCTGCTAAAAATAGAAAGTACTTGCATTATCCCTGGAGAAAGTGTCATCGGGCTTAGAATCATGCAAGGACCAATATTGTATGCTCCAAACTATCATATGAGTCTCCGGTCACTATCTCCTAAAAAGTAGGGCACTTGCTAAAAATAACAATCTCTCTCCAATCCATCTGAAACTGTGCTAGTTCTATCTCTGAAGCAAAACCAACCACAAACTAGGCCTGTACCTGTCTCCAATGGGAACCAACCTCTGGCTCACACAAGTGCCAACTCTGGGAAAATCTCTGAATGCCAGCCGAAATGGACTATGTTGGCTCTTAACCCTCTAGATTTTCAAGGGTGAAAAATCTAGGGGTTAACACTATGGTTTGGAGTTTTTTCACATGGTATCAGAGCTTATTTCTTTGATTGAGATTCTCTAGGATTTGCAACAATAAATCAACTGCAAGAAAGGACCAACAGTGAGAGGGTTTGAAAATTTTATTTCCAGATTTGGGAGTTTGTGCAATAGATCTCAGAGATGGCATTAGCTAGCCTTAGGTTTGAAGATATATTGGATGGTGCCTCGAATTTATTATCATGGAAGGTGAGGGTTACACTCTTACTAGAAGAGAATGATCTTTGGGATAATGTCAAGAACGTTGCTACTCTGCCTATAGATCCGTAGGAGTTGGTAGCTCAAAACAAGAGAGAAGTTAAGGCCAAGAAGATGATATTGGATGCCATAAATGATCATCTGATCCCTGATGTGTCCGAGAAGAAGAAAACGAAGGAGATGCTGGATTCCCTGGTTAATCTCTACCAGAACATAAACATGAAGATGATATTGCAGAACAAACTCAGATCCATAGTGATGACTAGATCAAACACAATCACTAGTTACCTTATGAAGATCAAACATATTTGTGATCAACTTGCAGAAGTTGGGGAAAAGGTTGAATATGCAGAGCTAATGAACATGACACTGAATGGATTCCCAGCTTCATGGGAACTATTTGTCAAAGGTATTTGCACTTGAGAATACCTTTTTGACTTTGAGAGGCTTTGGGATGATTGTATCTAGGATGAGGCTCAGATGGAGTCAAAGGCCGGTAATAAGGATGGTGAAGAGAACCTAGCTCTATTTGGTTAGTCAAATAAGGGTAGAGGTAAAGGACCCAACAAGGGTAAGGGAAAGAGTGAGGAGTCAGCCTCACAACCAGGAAAGAAGGAATTGAGTAAAATCAAGTTCTTCGTTTGTCATAAGCATGGTCATTATGCACCACAGTGTCCAGAGAAGAAGAAGCGTAAAGGGGAGAAACAACATAAGCATGTAGCATACTCTGCAGAAACTCTAATGAACGATTTTGCTGCCAAGTTTGAGAAGAATTTCTCATTGGTATCTTGCCTTTCTACCAACATAATTTCGAGGAATGTTTGGTCTGTGGACAATGGGGCCTCTCGAGATATGAAATCATCCTGATAGTTGTTTTCTAGTCTGAAGAAGCAGGAATCAGGGGTACAGGTTGAGCTTGGTGATGATGCCAAGTACCTAGTAACAGGAGTTGGTACTATTCCCTTCTAGCTCAAGTTAGGTAATTCTTTAGATTTTGACGATATCTTATTTGTACTAGGTCTTAGGAAGAATTGGCTTTCAGTTTCAGTGATGGAGGATAAGGGCTTTGCAAATGAGTTCAAGAACCAACAAGTGCTCATCAGGATGAAGGATTCTAACCCAGATACAACTCAAGTAATAGGGGTTAGAGAAGGTAATTTGTATATGTTGTAGGGTAAAAATGACAACTTGTACGAGTTGTGGCACCTGCATCATAGGGCGTTGCCTATTCTGAGGGAGATAGTCATAGGTCTTCCAGAGTTCAGTATTGAGTAGCATGGTGTATGCAAAGGGTGCATGCTTGGAAAGCATGTCAAGGTTGCTTTCCCAAGCAACAAGCATAACTCTAAGGGGATTCTAGACCTAGTACATTCGAATGTTTGTGGACCAATGTTAGTAGCATCAATAACAAGAAGCATGTATTATGTTCCCTTTATTGATGATTTCTCTTGGAAGACTTAGTTCTACTTCTTAAAGACTAAGGATGAGGTTTTTAGCAGGTTTCAGGAGTTCAAAGCTCTAGTTGAAAATCAAATAGGGAAGAAGATCAAGGTCTTGAGATCGGAAAATGGGGAAGAGTATACCTCCAAGGAGTTTGAGGGTTTCTACAAGGAGGTAAGAATCAACAGGGAGCTAACAATTCCGTACAACCCACAACCAAATGGGGTTGTAGAGAGGAATAATTCATCCATCATAGGGGTTGCTAAGGCCATGATACATGACCAGGATATGGCCATGTGTTTTTGGGCAGAGGCATGTAACACAACAATCTACATCCAAAGCTGGTGTCCTCACAAGATCTTGGAGGACAAGACACTGGAGGAGGCATTCACTATTGTGAAGCAAGAGGTGAGTCATTTTCACTTCTTTGGTTGTCCAATTTATATCCATGTACCGATAGAGATAAGATAAGATAAGATAAGATAAGATAATTTTATTAATGTCCAACAAATGACCACAAAACTAGGTCAATGGGACAAAAGGATACATCCAATGTAAATACAATATGGGATTGCAAAAACATCTCCTATATAATGAGAGAAATAAAGATACAAGAAAAATGAAAGTATAGTCTAGGTAAATATTTGACAAGGCTAAGCATTAAGTCTAGCTAAGACCAAAAAATAAACTGTATATGACAATATCATAGGTATGGTGATACAAAGAGAGTGTCCAAGGTAGGAGTTGGACAACTCGATATTAGTCAAGAAGGAGAGAGAGAGAGAGAGAGAGAGAGAGAGAGAGAGAGAGAGAGAGAGAGAGAGAAGCCAATGAGGTCAAGGTCTCTTGGATTTGTTGATCGATGGCAAGGGGGGTGACGGGGGTTGCACTAGCTCGCTGTTGGAGTCCGTGAGTACCATAGGAGGATCCAACTATATGACCCTAGGGCAGATGTCAGAGCGAAGAATCTCAGTTCTCCTACCATCTGAGGTCGAAGGAAAGAAACTCTGAATAGATCTCTAACTCCTCCGCTGGGGCTGGGAAGCAATCTGACGAGCGATAGGTGCCCTGCTATGGATCTGTCTAGGGATGAACCCTCTGTCACTATGAGGATGTGTGATCAAATGTATGGTCCTGCACCTCTGGACTAATCCAAAACATATCGGTCGATCTCCTAGGGGGGAGGATGAGAGGAGAACCGAGGTCTCACCACTCTACGGTTTGAAGCACTATGGAACTCGGCCTATCGCTTGTTGCTCCGATTTGATGGAAGGGCATGAAGGTATGAGGTGATTCTCTTGGTCCATTGGAGGTGGGGGGGGGTGTGCAAAAACTGGGATCTGTGACTGAAAATCTCCTTGATGAAAAGAACTAGGCACCTCTGATCCTGATATCCAAAGAAAGTAGAGAGGGAGCCCCTTGCGTTCCTGTAGAGATTGTAGTAATGTCCTTTGATCTCATAGTATATGGGTTACCGAAAAATGAGGTGCATCTTTGTCTTTAGCTCCTGTAGGTCACACATCTGGCAGACCCTATCAGAACGTGGGATATGGTGATCAATATCCACATGGAGTTGATGAAAACTGACCTGGAGTTGTCCCAGAGGGATCTTGAGTAAATGCATCCAATGTTTGTATGTGTATGGGGGTGAACAATGATACCATTCAACAACTCCAAAAAGTGCTTTAATTAGAAAGACATCTTCGAGCCCAAGCTCATACGGGGTGAGGTCCAAGTTACTTGAGTATATCATCTATATATGTCCTCTCCGATGTCCCCATTCACTATCTGTCTAGGTGACAAGAGATGGACCAGTGTATTTAAGGAGTACCTAAAGGGGCGGAGGTGCTTTGAGGAGATGGTCATCAACTGGAGAAGCCGTAGCGTCTCTAAAAACCAACCTCATGCATGTCTTGTGGAGCGATCTAAGGCAAGGGCCTCTAAGGAGAAAAGTGCAAGATAGGGGTATCGCTCCCTCTTGGTAGTAGAGTCCTTGAAAGATTGAACTCTATGAAGGAAAGAGACCAAGCGAAATATAGCCTCAAGGTGAAATGGTTGGACATCGAACTCTGCCTGAATAATGGGTTGTGGAACGATATGTTTGCATCTGATGATGCGCCTGAGAAGCAAGGTCTGAACTCTCTATAACTGAGCTCAATTTGTCTGTATCTAGCTTGGTCCCTAGATCTTTGAGCCATAGAGTACTGTGGGTATGATGATCGCCTCCATGAGGTAGAGTTTGGACGAGATGTTTTGAAACTGACCTTGGAAGCACTGTCTCTTGATGAGGACTAGGGACCCATACCCTTTGTTGAGCCGAGACTGGAGGGATTGTCGCATACCAAAACGAGGCCCCATGAATTGGGACCTTAGGTAGGTGTAAGCTGTGTTGATCTCGATCTCTCCCCCCCAGAAGTAGAAGTGTAAGTTTGTGAGAAGGCACTTTGAAGCATTGAAGATCATGACCTTGGTTTTACCAAGGTCGACCGTCAACTATCGAAGGTCACAAAAACTGGCCAAGGCATCAATATTCCTTTGTAGGCCTTTGGGAGTAGAGGCCAACAAGATCAAATCATCCACGAAAAGGAGCAAGGAGGTTGGCATATGATGGAGAAGACAACCATCTCCTTCTTAGATGTGGTTGTGGAGGAAAGACTCTAGCTCATCAATATAGATCTGAAAAGAGTCAGTGAGAAGGGGCATCCCTGCTTCACCCCAATGGTACTCTAAATGAAGTCGGGAAGGCCTTGAGCCATCCTGAGGCGTTTGAGGATTGACTCATACAATCTCATGATGGTTTCTAGGAGGGTCTCCGATATGTTGATGTCGTGAAGTCTCTGGAATAAATCCTCCCGCAACTCTGCGTCAAAATATTTCCAGAAGTCTACAAAAGAATAGTAAACCTTCGAAGAGCGACGACGAGCCTCCTCAATAATGGTTTAGAGTGTAAATATATGATCATTCATTTGGTAATCCGGGCAGAAACCAACTTGTCCTTTAGCTCTGAGTTGACGACTCTCCAAATCATTAGAAAGACACTTATGCAAAACTATGGCGTAAAGTTTGGAGAATGTATGTCCCACCATGATAGTTCGGTGGTTGTTCGGATTAGAACTACTCCCGTTTTGTAAAATGGGTGAATAATGGACAACAAGGGAAGCCTGAACATACCACATGGTTAAATAAATCAACAATATGTGAATCAAGGGATCGAATGCCATGCTTAAGGAATTTGGGTTGTAGGCCTTCTTCATCTACTGCCCTCCAGTAGGAAGGGTTTATTTGTGGGTTATAGTGAGACTTCAAAGGCTCACATGTTCTTCATTCTAGAGAACAGGAAAACAATAGTAAGCAAGGATGAAAAGTTTGAGGAGGAATTTGCATCCGGGAAGTCTCATGAGCCTACTCCAGTGGTAGAGGATGAGGAATAAGAAGCTTTGAAGGTTGAGCTAGGGTCACCATTGATTTCTAAGGCAATACAACAGACTTCAGGTGAATTGAGGGAGACATGAGCCCCTTCCACTTCTATCAGGAGACCTTGATGGTTCAGTTAGACATTGAGGGATGCTTAGGAGCATGTTGAGACTCATAGGAGCACATTCAGAGAGAGAAAATCTCCGAAGAAGTTTCTAGACTATATAGCATTGATGAGCGACATTCTATCTTATGAGCCTTCTAATTTTCAGGAGGCAACAAACCAACATGTATGGAGGGATGGCATGGTGGAGAAATACACCTCGATCGTGAAGAATGATGTTTGGGACATAGTGCCAAGATCGGAAGGGAAGTCAATTGTGAGTTCAAGGTGGCTCTACAAGGTTAAGCATGTAGTAGATGGAAACATTGAGAAGTTCAAAGCGAGGTTTGTGGCGAGAGGGTTCTCCCAGAGAGAGGGAGTGGACTACGAGGAAACATTTTCTCTAGTTGCCAGGTACACTTCCATTAGAGCAGTTATGTCATTGGTTTCATTTATGGGATGGAGGATACATTGGATGGATGTGAAGATAACTTTCCTAATGGGATCATTGAGGAAGAAGTGTACATAGAGCAACCTCAAGGATTTGAGGTAAGTGGGAAGGAGTCCCATGTGTGTATGGACTCAAGCAAGCATTGAGAGCATGGTATTCCAAGATCGATGGATATCTGTAGAGTATGGGCTTTACCAAAAGCGAAGTAGATCCTAACTTATATTATATATATATATATATATATATATATATTAGACTGATCTACTCATTTTGGTGTTGTATGTAAATGACTTGTTTTTGATAGGCACAAAGAAGCTCATTGTAGGGTGCAAAGCACACATGGTAGCTAAGTTCGAGATGGACTCGACATGATGCATTACTTCTTGGGATTGGAGGTTTGGCTGAGACTAGGGGAGATTTTCCTTGGGCAGGGTAAGTATGCAGTTCAGATCCTAAAGGAGTTTCAGATGGAAGACTGCAAACCTATGGCCACACCCATGATCACTAATCTGAAGAAGGTGACAACTTCAGATTTAGAGTTGGTGGATTCCATGTTGTACAGGAAACTATTAGAATCTTTGATGTATTTGGTTCAGATATGTGTTTTTCAGTTAACACCTTGAGTCAATTCATGGTGGAGCCAAGGTAGGAGCATTGGGTAGAAACAAAACATGTTCTCATGAATTTGAGGGGCATAGTTGAGTATGGTATGAGATATCTTAGAGATGGTGAAGTGAAGTTGCAGGGGTATACAACTTCAGTTTGGGCAGGTAGTGCAACAAACAGGAGGAGTACCTCAAGGTGTTGCTTTAGCTTAGGATCAACGATGTTATCTTGGTTTAGTAGGAAGCAAGCTTGCATGGCACTTAGCTCAACATAGGTAGAATATGGCAGCTAGTACGACTAGTTGCAAGGCCATCTGGCTTCACAAGTTACTTTCAAGGTTGTTTGATCAAGAGTTGGATCCCACGACCATTTACTATGCTAATATGAGTTGTATCAAACTCTTTGAGAATCTAGTGTTTCATGACATGTCCAAGCATATAGAGATCAAATATCACTTCATATGAGATAGGGTTTAGAAGGGAGTAGTGAAGCTCCAATATATTCCCACAGATCAACAGGTAGATGATATTCTGATCAAGCCCTTGGCAAAAGGGAAGTTTGAGACATTTAGAAATAGACTTGGAGTGGCTCATAATTTCTTCCTTGCTAAGAGGGAGTGTTGAGAATTATAGCTTGGACAAGAACTTCTGCACAAGTTTCGTGGGTGAACATGCGAGAAGTAGTTCAAGATATTTTCGAAAAGAAATTTTTGAAAAATAATTCTATTTTCAAAAGGTAAGTTCTATTTTGTAATTCACTTTAGTTAAAAAGTGAAAGTCTTATTTTTAGCAGTTCAGTCTAAAATGTGTATTTCATGCATGCATGACTTGGACTGGCAGTAATCTCAGAAATAGATTAGGGTTTTGGTCTCAGCTAAAACTATAAAGACAGGTCAAGATAGAGAGTTCAAAAACACTTGAACACTTGAGGAGTTGAGCAGGTTGAGCGACAAAGAGGGAGAGAGAGAAGGAAACTAGGAAAGAGATGTTTTCGACAGTTTGTAGTCTCGTGCAATAGTCATGTACAAGTCTGTACAATCATACAAACATAATCATATCGACGTCCATACAGTCTGTACAGACAGACTGTACATCCATATAGTAGGTTGTACTCTCCCAATAGGTTGTTCTGCTCAGTTTGAGGTGTTTTTGGTATCCATGCAGTGCTATTTTTTGGGTAGCTTGTGGAGGTTTCCTTGTAAGTTTTTTGAAGAAATGAAAACAATTTATTGAAGGACTAATTACCTATGTTGTGTGAAATTAATTTTTTTGTTTTCGCTATTTAATTTCCATCTATTGTGTGATTAATGTTATGGTCTGAAATTTATTTTTGCAATAATTAAATTCAACAATATACTTGTTTGATTGAGATTATAAGGACTTCGGTCACCTAGGGAATGGAGGTTTTTCACATATATCTAGTCAAAAAACAACCTAGGAAAGAGTGTGCCCTCCTAACCAACTCTATGAAGCAAGGGATAAATGATATGGTGTAGAAGACTAGTCAACCAAGAATGGTGCACTTCACTAGAAGGTAGCTAATAATGGCACATGTGGCACTAAGAAAGAGGCACTCCATCATGTGAGTGGTCCACTAGGGAAATAACCATCTCAAGAACCTCACAACCAAGTGTAACAAACTGTAAAAACCGGTCCAAGTGTGTAACAACCTCATAATTTACCCCAACAAACCCACATGTGTGGTCAACAAGGCCAAGTAAGCAACACGTGTGAAATGATATGTCTATGAAAGCAAGCAAGCCCTCTAGGAATGGTCCATGTAGCGCATGATGATGACGTGGAGTCGTTGTCATTGTCCAATGCATTGTCACAGATCCTAATGCAATGACATATTCTAATGCAGTGTCACAGATCCCCAAAAAATGGCATGGATCCCAAAGTATATATATCTATTTGTCTAATGGTACACGGATCCCAAGATAGTATCATGGATCTCAATGCAATGCCATGTATCCCAATGCAATGTCATGGATCCCGAGTCAAGTACATGAATCTCGAGGTATGATACACAAATCCCAAGGCATAAATGCCACCCCCGTTGCATGTACATGGATCCCAATGCAAGGCACCCGCTTATAGTGGTGGATCTAACCCCATTATACAAGTCATTAGGTAATGCACAATAAGTGATCTCTTCTAGAAACAATATAACACTAGAGTAATTTTAAGATTTGTCTAGGTTTTACCATGGGAGGATAACCTTAACCCTTATTACATGTAACAAATCCTAAGACAAGAGGTATTACCTAGATCACTTAGAAATAGGTAAATATGGTGGATAATTTATGAAAGGGGAAGGGGAAACTTCAACCTTAACCCTTATTACATGTAACAAATCCTAAGACAAGAGATATTACCTAGATCACTTACTTAGAAATAGGTAAATATGGTGGATAATTTATGAAAGGGGAAGGGGAAACTTCATGTATTGATCCTCAAAGTCATGTATGATGATGTGAAGGTCTTTTGTCTTGTCCAACTAGCTATCAAGAGCTAGGAGTCTCCATTAATTCCATATGTAAGCCTTTAATAATTTTTTATGAACATAATGGAGATGAATGGGAAAGATGTAAAGTGTTAAGTATGGACTGGGATATGAATTTCACTACCTCAATCAAACCCCTAGTACAAATTGACCTAAGACACGATGACACAATCGAAAGGAAAATTATGCCTCCCATGGTACAACGAGGCAAATTATAAAATTGTTAAAGTTATGAAGTGTTATTAGATCACACTTAAAGTTTACCATGTTCACAACTAAATAAGAAACCATCACACCATGTCTAAGCAAGAAACCACACATGAAACCATAGTAATGAACAAGCTAAACCAAAGTACCATAACACCATGTATGTGTAAGCATATAGTGTACCATATGTAAGTGCATATGTCATCTGAAGTGTATGAGATAAGAGTTGATATACCATGGCTGAAGCATCTGAAAGAATTGAGGAGAAATGATGTGGGGTTAGATCATCATATATCTAAAGGAGAAAATTGGAAGAACAAGTCCAAGTTTGGAGGACATGAGCAACAACAACAACACTACACCCCGATAGAGGGTGGCTCTGGAAATTGTTACCCTTGAGGGACAACACTACCAAGCACACCAAAAAGAACAAGACATATGTTGAATGAAGAATAGCTGGATGGCCACAGAGGAAGGGTGAGTCTCCTACCTTGCAAGCTACTACAGTTCCCCAAACGAGAAGATTGGGAAGAGTCCTGGATCAAATTTGTGTGGAAGAGATACAAGAAGGCCATAAGATACAAGAATCCAAGCCAAGGAGATGTAGAGAAACCAAAAACAATGATCAAGATAGAAAACTTGCAATAAACCAATAAGAAGAATTTCCTCAAGAACTCAAGGAGAATGGAGAGAAGATAGAAGGAGAAAACTAAGATTGTGTAAACTCAGAATCCAAGAGTGCGAGGATAGATGGATAGAAGTTGAGAGCCAATTCAAGAGGAGAAAAATGGTGAAGGAAGCATCTATTTACAATGAAAGACATTGGAGGGGAAAAACACTGAATCATAAATCAAGGAAAGTTGGGCTTTCTCTTTCATCCAATCCGTGGGTTACATCGCTAGCAATTTGTAGGAATCGATGAGCATTATTCAAGTATGAATAAAAAGAGAGCTGACCAAACTGACCAACAAAAAATACACATGAATCAAGGAAAAGAGGTGCAAAGAAATTCAAAAAGGAAGGTCTAACAACTAGAAGCACAACTTGGGCCATACCTTGAGGAAGGTGATACTCAATACTAACTAGTGGTCCAAGTGGTTAGAGAAGAGTCCATAATTGGTCAAGACCGATGAAACATGATTAAGGGGGTCTTAGTTAGGAAAATTGAGGGTGTTCCACCCATTAATCCAAAAATTAACTAAGAGGGGTGTTACACCTCAAATTGTCCTTAGTGTACCCTATACGTTTTTGGCAGATGTGGATCATCATCTCAGCAGATTATGTACCTTATTGGACCATGATGAGCCAAAAGTATGGTTGTATTTGCACTCATGTTGTATTGTACCATGCTTAGATGTTCTCTGTATTGGTGGGGGGCTTATGTGGTATCTCTAGACCCCATGTGGTTGGTCATGGTCTGTCTTTTTAGTCACCATCTCAAGATTGAATTTTTCTTTTATTGCTACGATCGATTGCCCCTTAGTGTTGGTAACTCTCACGATGTCAATCATTTATGACTTGAGTTAGGTATGCAACCATCTTGGGCTGGACCCACTAGGACACATGATCTAGGGGAGTTACATAGTCTCCTTACCCCTTTGTTTATGATGTAAAAGTGTTGCTCTTTGTAAAGGCTGTCACACCTATGTATAACACCCATTGTATTCTTAAGCATGGATCCCTCTTATGTATTCATTACACTTTGGCCATCTACTATCAGAGATGATTTTGCATATGTTCACTCAGTTTCACGTCTCTCAAGGCAATGCCACAGTTCTCAAGGCGGTACACATATTCTGAGGCATTGGTCACATCCTTCGAGGCACATTTGGGCTACTTTTGCATACATGAACATCCTCTATACATGCCACATTAGAGATCCTAGAACGTTCCTCTTCTTTCACCATTTTTGGAGGTGTCGTCCACTTGATTTGAGGGTTGACCCACATGTGTGGGGTTTATGACAACCATGTGGGTGATTAGGGTGATGATTTGACTTGGAGATTGATCTTCCATACCTTGTGGAGCATCTTTGCTTGATTTGAGGGCTTGGTCATGCCTTGGAGACTACTCTTGATGATTCCTTGAGCACATTAAGAGGAGGTTGTCCACTTTTGAGGTCATTATCCATGTTTTCATGAGGTCGTTCCACTTGGAGGAGAGGAACGTTGGAGCTTTGCTTTCCTGGGAGGCTACCTTACCTCGTTTAGAGGCCTTCACATCACTCTTTTGTTGGAACGTTGTGCTAGGAGACCAAATCAACCCCATTTTTCGAGGGATGTTCCTCTTGCATGAGGGTTTTATGTACATGTGGCATCATTTGATTATGCATTGACTTAGTCTCATGTGTGGATGAAAAATCTTCTTTGTTAGTCTTCTAGGCTAAATTTAGGGAAAATAATTAATAAAGCATGAGAAGGATGTAGAAGCCTCCTCTATAAATAAAGGTTCTCCTCTCATTCTAAATCGTTGTGAATTGTTGGAGATCATTTTTACAAGCCATTAATAAAAAATCTTTCTTGGAGTTTTTGGTGTCAATTCTTATTTTGACACTCGTGCCAGAACTACTCCATATTGGTCTATAGAATGTGCCTCTTGGCGCAATAACAATTGTGAGCGGTTAGTGACTATTCCATCCAATCGTAGGTCATGAGAGAAGACATTAAATAGAATATCTTGTATCTATGAAATAATATTTTTTTCACTATTGATTATGGAATACATGGTAGTAGGGAATTGACTACCTTAGTGAATGCGGAAATTGGCATAACTATTGTTCATTTTTGCAGACTTGACATAATGAAGAGAGTAAATAAAATTCCTCCTCATATTTTTAACTTGTAAATTTAATTATCTATATAACTTCTTCTGTTATATTGAAGTATAGATAATTCGGCTTGACTATGGGGAAAGACTCTATGGTTAAGTGTTGTTGCAGGGTTTATACTTAAGGCTTGAAAGTATAAAGTCTAGGCATCCAAAAAGAGAGTGTGTGATATAAAGAAAGGAAAAAACAACTCTTAAGGGAAAATGAGCTAAGGCTGATTTCTGAGTTGTCTTTGTCTAGCTTCCAAATATTCCTGGATGCTAATGCCCTGCACAATGACTGCCCATGAACGTTCAAGTTCAACCCGGGTGGTGGTAGTTTTTAAGATGGTGTTGAAAAGAGTTAAAGCGATACTGGTCTGGTCTGTGAGACCGGGTTCGATATTGGGCTGTCTCGTAACAGGTACTGTCATAGAGGAAAAATAGTTTTAAAGATTTGTTTTTTTTTAGGTTGTTGTTTCTATTTTAGATTATGTAAGAAAAATTCTCAAATTTTGAATTAATAGTGTGACAAAATCAAAGACCGTTTCCCGTATTTGAGCTAAATTGAAAATCGTGCATGAAATGAAAGAAAACATATAGCTGTGAACAATGTGAGGCATCAACCCAGGAAGAATATCACTTTGTGACAGAAGAAGACAAAGACAAGAAGAACTTTAATGAAGCATAAGATATAGAAATCTAAGTAATTCACAGGTCTTGTACCTGCTGATAGTCGATACAGAGGAAAAACTGTAAACAAATTAGATGACTAAAATAATCAATCACCACAGTAGATGTTGTACTAAATTGCAGCTAAGCATTCATCAAAGATATATGAGGAATGATATTAAATATGAAATAATCAGAGGAATACATAACTCAAACTTGGCGGGATCTGGAGTCTTCGAATTGCATTTGTATTAATTTTGGCAAATGAAAAATTTCTCTGATACAATCGGCCAAGGAAAAAGCTCTTGATGACACTTTCAAAATTGTATTTATACAAAGAGAATCATCAACCCTAGACGGTTGGTATTCCCCTAATCTCCTAGGTGCTATCGGTTACAGAATACAAAATTCGAACCGTTTGCTCGGTTACTTTTTGCTTTTCTACCAATTGGACAAAAATGAGCACATATGCGTTACATCATCATTTCTTTGAAACACTTCCTTCGCTCGGTCCCAAACACTCGACGCACCTGTCTAGAAACTGCACCAAAATTATGGAAGGCTCTGACTTGTCTTTTGATTCAAACACACATAACTTTCTCTGAATTTTGGGTAGCCTGTCTTCGATCTTTCCCTTGTCAAACTTTGTTGACTGCAACTGTAGATTTGGCTTTATTAGCCACTTATCCATCTGGGTGGTGTCAAGCTGCTTCAATTGTGAAATCTCGAGCTGTGCTTCGTTCCAGCTCTCCTTGATATGCAGTTGATACCTTACAACATTTATCTGTCCTAATAGCCTAGAACAATCACCTTTGCCAATGCCCAGTGTTTTTGTATCTAGCTGATCAAACACTTCTTCACATTCTTTCCTAACTTCTCTTGCCATTTTCCTGCTTTCGACAATATTGGTTTCCCATGTTTTTAACATGATGTCTCCCCTGATCTGTTCTTCTACAGTCARCTTCGGAATTGCTTGTACTTCCTCTCTAGCCGAAAATGCCATTGCCTTTTGAAAAGCAGCGCGAGCCGTTGTAGCCTCTTTTCTTTTACAACCATGCTATCCAGTGAGTGGCTTACTTCCAGGGAGTAGTTTTGAACGATTTCTATTTTAGAAAGCACGTTTTGTTGTTCCGTTTGTAGTTTCTCATGCACCTCTAGTGCTTAGGCTTGAAATGCTTTTATATTCACAACTTGTCCTTCAATAGACTTCAATTCAGCCTATAGTTGTCTCACTAACGCCTCCTGCCGAATAACCTGTATTTGACTCATTTGCATCTGCTTGTTTGCTTCACCTAAACTAGATTTCAACAATTGCATTTCCTGTTTGTCAGTAGTTCTGGCGTTTTCAAATATTTGATTTACATCCTCTCGAATATTATTTTCTGTGTGCCTTATTTGGTCATGCAACTGAGCTATCATTTGATTTTTCTGCTTCAGCATTGTTTTCAGAGAGTCAAATGAGAATAAATTTGCAGTTCCCAAAGCTCCCATAGAGCCTACTACTTCTGTGGCGAAGTCTTCCTCTTTTAGGTTTTGCCCATCTACGAGCACTCTGTTTTTCTTCACCATTGTGCCTTCTCTCAGATGCATTTCCTGTTTTAATACTGCTTTCCTCTTCTTACTAAAAAAGTAGTCATAGGAGGGTATCTCTTCTCTAGAGATAGGAGTAAGGTCACTTGCATATATGACTTGCAGATGGGGGATCCCAAAAGTTGACTGTATAGGAGTTAAAGATGCAATAGGGCTGCCCAATTTTGAAGATTTAGTTTGTCCCGCTGTTTTGGGGATATCAACAGGAATAGTTGATGATGAAGGTGGAATCGTTTGACTCGATTTTGAAGGAGTCTCGGATTTAGAACTCGTTTCAGACCCTGGATTCTTTGATTGTGAAGCTTTTGCTTTTTGTGAGGACACTTCAGTCTCCTTTGGATTTTCTTCTGCAGTCTCTTTATCATGAGCCTCTGATCTGAAACCTGGGGGAATACTTCCTTGAGCTGGAGGAGGGGTTGTTGATTCTCCCTGTAGTATCTTCGGCAAACCACTTCGCCTGTGCTTTTGGAAAGTCAGAAAGCTGGTCTATAGGTTGGGTGATAATGCCTGAACTTTGTCTAATATTTCCTCATAGGTTTTGGCTCCCTTGAACATGTCATTGTAGGGAGAAGCTTCATGTTCATACATCTTCATATTGCAATGAATAAGATTTCCTACAATTTGATAAGGGTCTTGTTTTCTGAGTTCAAGATCTACCAATTTGATGTCTTCTAGTGCTGTAGCTTCAACCTTGGAATGACCAAAGTTAAGCAGTGAACACTTCCCAATCTGTACAGGAAAAAGTGGCCAGAACTTCTTCTGGGATGCTTTCAATTCTGTGCCGATGCCACCTGTTATTATTTGGTAGGCCACCTCCCTACACACCAGTCTGTCGGGAAGGAATTTCGGAAGTGCATGAGGAGGAATCGAGCACTCGAAAACCTTGACATAGAAGAAATCCTCTTCAATAAACCAATCTGCAATTGCCTTGAGGTTTCCCACGATTGACTCTGAAATACAAGGGGATGCATAACCGTACAAAATTTGGTGCAAAGGTGTCACCACGTAGTGACAGATTTCGTAAAAGGAGTCTTTAACATTCTCCTCCCATAGTTTAGAATGATAAACATGAATGGGCTTCGTACAAGATGGGTTCCAACTCCAGTTCATCAAGGGGAAAGGAGTCATGTAACATATAGCATCCATAATATATGCATACATGTAAAAAGATATAGGTCGGCCCTTTGATTTCGCCGTTTGGTACTCTGCAATCTCCTTAGATTATCTGATAGAATTTTACCCCAGTTGAAACTGTAACCCTCAGCTACTTCGTGTATAAGTGGCACCCATTCTACAGGGAAATGGGTAGGGTTTTTCTTCCCGAAAAGTCTACATAGCATCAAGGCTATATAAACCATGTATTCGTTTAACGGGGTTGTGGCATAACTGCCATGGGTATCAGCTCTAAATCTCGCTGGAATTCCCCACCATTCTTTGATTATACCTGGATATGTTTGATCGAATTTTGTACACTCTTTTCTTTGAAATTCCGCTACGAATTCGGCATTATAAATGTATTTAGAAGTAGGGGACAGTTTATACATTACTTGGATGTGCTCGGGTCTGAACAAGCCGACGACAACCTGCTGACTATTTAGAATTCTCCTTGTCTCAATGTCGATTTTCTCTAAAGCCCAGCTTATCATGTCATTATATGGCATGAGTCTCGTCTGTGTGGCTATTTTGTGAAGCTCAGACTCAACGATGTCTCTGAGTTTATTTTCAGTCCTTTCATTCCCGAAATCATCGGGGCAATTCCTAATCTCATAGTCTAAAGTTTCAAAGATCTGCATCAAGGACTTGATTGAATCCACAACATGTGGCGTAGTGTCGGTTATAACATCTCCCTTCGGATTCGAGCTTTCACCTGCCTCCTCACTCTTCTTAGGCGCTTTTCTAGGTGCCATGTCGTTTGTGCTAAAATGAAAACCTGTTGCATAGAGGAAATGCGTGAGTTCTTCTGAGTGTAACTTGCTCCTAGTCTGAAAGTAAGAATGAAATTCAAAATAACAATCCTTTATTAACCTTTAACCTGTCTTAAATTTAGCGTACCAATACAGGCGATAAAAAATTAAATGCCAAAATGGGGATGATACGCCTGGAGATACACACTTTATGTCAAAAAATATCTTCATTGATCCGTTATAGATACTGCCACATATCGGCGATTCAAAACTGGGATTTCGAAAGGCATGTCATCGAAAACTTCAAATAGCGAAACGCGAAAAAGTTACTTAAGACCCTTAATGCTTGTTTTAAAATTATTTTAATTACGTTTAAGCGCTTAATTTTTCTCGGGACTTTGTGTTTCGAAGTTTCGGGTATCGTGTCCTCAAGAGGCATGACACACGTAAATCCCGAATCGCGAAACCGCGATGGGATTTATTTAGGCGTTAATCACTTGTTTTAACCCTTTAATTAATCATGATCAAGGGTTAGTCTTTACTTTTGGTGGACTGGAGTGTCGAGACTCTGACGGTTCTTTACGCAAGAAATCCTGAATCGTGAAATCGCGATGGGATTTATTATCATTAAACCTTCTTACTTCTTAATAGACATAGCATTAGCTTTCAAGAACTTCGCGACTTCGGGAATCGGGGTTTAAGGAGACTCAAGGTCGACTCTTTGATTTCCCAAATTGGCACTGATTAACGATCTGTTAAGTGCATTTAAAACCTTAATTACTCATGATTAAAGGTATTTCGTGAAAAGTGCGTCGAGACATTTGAAATGCTGCTTAAGTTGAGATGGCCGAAAAAGAACATGTGTAAGGCTTAGAAGGCCGTTTAACGTTTTTAATTATTACTTTAAAACATGTTCCATTCCTTTTTAAAAAATCACTTTTTGGGGACTTCGGTACCAGGACTTTGGGGTTGTCATTAAAAAAAATACTTCGTGAATAGCCGAAGCTCGGAAACCGAAAATCCCGAAAGACCTTTTGACCCCCTTTTTAGAACTAAGGGCGGCTCCGTAACCAGAGAAAAAAGAGATTTGGATTTAGAGAAGAAAAATAAACTTTGCTTTAACATAGGCTCCATCTAGGGATCTGGTCTCCTTGCGGGACGAGAAGAACAGTAGACCACGTGCCTTTATTGGGCAAATGGAGTCATTAGTTTGTTTCTGCAAAAAGTTGTTCAGGAAGAGGGTGCATGGGAAAAAGGGGTTTCATCTTTATCTTTGAAAGCTTTCGAAACCCAATCGCTATTTAATCTCACTCTTAGGCCGTTTGACTTCCTCTTTCCTGATACTGATTTGTGGTTTGCTTAAGATAATCCAAACAACCTTAGGAATTTTAACAGGTTCTGTTGATCTTGCTTGCCTCAAGGTGTAGTAATTTTAATGTTTTTAATTAGGGAGTCCTGCGCGAACTTGGGATGTAGATCGAACTTCAAAGAAAACTGATTTACCATAGTACAATATAATTCATGTGTAACAACCTTACAGATATCTTAGACATTGCTTCACTGCCAACGAGTCTGTTCAATACCCCGGTGAAGTTATCTGATTCTCTTTATTGAATTTCCTTTCACCACTTCAAATTGTAATTTTGCATTTAAATGATGAGATGAGGGCAATCATTTTATGAATTTCCTTTCATCATCTCATTTTGGACTAGATGGGGGAAATCGATTTTTTGAATTTTCTTTCACCATCCGTCTTATACTTTCTTTGACATGAAGTGGGGGCAATCAATTAGTATAAATTATACCAGGGGTGAGATCTATGTATAATTTTGCAACAGAGGTTTGTCAACTCACTTTGATTACTCTGGATTAGTTTCTTTTCGGCCTTCAAAACATCTTAGTCTGCAGGAAAACTTATGGGAGAATTTTATTTTCAGGGACCTTCTTTTGAGCAAGACTAAATTTTTTTAGAACCTGTTAAAAGAACTAAGAGAGTCAAGATTAGCCTACACACATCTTTGCGCAATAAGAGTTTGAAGAGTCACGAGGACTTGCCTTTCCTCTAAAGAATCGTTTGTCAGCTTTCAGAGTTAAAGTGTAACCTCTCCTTCCTCTATGGAAATCATGGGAAGGCGTCTGGGGTCAGGGGGAAGGTACCACAGATCGGGACAGGATGACAGAGAAGGCTTTGGATTTCATAAACATAGTTGTGGCAACACAATCCTGACTCTTGGAACCCTTTTTGAGGTCACTTTACTTCTCCTGTTTATTTTATTTATTTTTATCTTATCTAGGGGAATCCTTTATGATCCATAGAAAAGTTTCGCTCCTTTGATGATACCTCGGGCGAATATGTTCATACTCATGAGATCGTTATTGCACCTAGATGATATTCATTTGAAACCTAAACATTCCGGAAATTCATACCTTAGCCTTGCCACTTCCTTCTCATCTAAGTAATTTATTTTTTTATCTCTTGTTTCGAGCGAATCAATTTCCTGATACAGGACCATCCATTTTCTTCTTTTTGATGTTTGGGTTGTAGACCAAAATTTTGCAAGAAAACAACATGAAAAGCGTCAGGGTTTTTAAGATTGATAGAATTCAATGTGTTGAATATTTTATATCTCTTTTTCTAGGAGATCACTAACCTGTTTTATTTGCGGTGAAAGTAAAACTTACTGAAAAACCATAAAAACAGAAAACACAAACCGGTATATACAATGGAATTTTGGAAATCGTTTATTGCATATAGTGCTTCAGATACCGCTCATTGGTAGGGGCATTGAGGATTTTACCGTCCAAATTTTCTAACAAAAATGAGTTCTTCCCTTCAGAAGCTGAGACTTTGAATGGTCCATACCAAATATGATCAAATTTGCCATGTTTTGCTGAGTCTTCCCTCCTAGCGTCCCATTTCAAAACCAAATCACCAGGGAAGAATTCCCTATCTTTAGCCTTATGATCGAACAATGCTTTCATGTTGTCTTGATATTTCTGCAACCTTTCGTCTATCTCGGCCCTATTATGTTGAACTTCAATCAGTTGCTTTATTCTTCTTGTGACATGGTTTGGTTCTTCTTTTTCACTTGCCAAAGTTTCATCACAGGTAGAGCCAGATTTATGGGTAATACCACGTCAGTCTCGTATACCATTTGAAATGGAGAAGTGCCAATCGATTTCTTGGTGCCTATTCGATTCACCCACAAGGCGTATTTCAAATGTACGTGCCATGATTTTTTATTTTGGTTCAACACCTTCTTAATTATGGTAATTAAGCTTTTATTTGATGATTCAGCTAGCCCATTGCCTTGGGGGTAGTATGTCGTGGAGTGACCCAATATAATATTGTACTTTTGGCAAAAGTTGACCATTGCCATAGATTTGAATGCCTGGGCATTATCTGTAACTATCTTTCGGGGACAGTCAAATCTAGATAATACGTTTTCTTCCAGGAAGTCTATCACTACTGAATTTGTGGTTTTTCTAGTTGGGATAGCTTCTACCCATTCGCCGAAATAATCTGTAGCGGTCAGGATCCATTTGTGTTGTGCGCTGGAATGTGGATTAATTTCGCCTATAAAATCCAACCCCCATTGTTGGAACGAAGCTTCCGTTTTAACCGGGACCAGAGGTAGTCCTGAGAGTTTCTGCTTGCCTGCAAATAATTGGCATGAATTACAGGCTCTGACTTTGGCATTTACATCTGCGGATAATTTAGGCTAATAATATCCCAGTCTCAGGATTTTATAAGCCGTTGCTCTCCACACATGATGTCCTCTGCACACTCTCTTGTGGAATTCGTTTATGACCGTTTCAGTGTCTGATTCTACTAGACAAACCAATAGAAAACCCCGAGGGTCTTTCCAATAGAATTGGCTCTCTGAAATACAGTACTTCACTGCATGCAATTTTAACGATCTAACTTTAGATGGAGTCATATCACTTGGGCATTTCAAAGTCAGAAGATATGATACTATATCTTTGTACCACATCGAAGTTGTAAACTTTTCTTCTATACTGGTTGTAGCTATTTGGTCATCGAGTTCGTCCATATCCAAACATCCTTCATATTCTTGTAGGTTATTTATACCGAGCGCTCTTAAATTTGATACGGCTAGTAGCTTAGCCAAACCTTGTCCTTTTACAAGCTTTGTCGGTTTCACTTCTAAATCGAATTCGTGAATCTTAGCAAGCCATCGACCCCTCTTCCCGTCGCTATCAGGTTGAACCAATATATCCTTAACGAAACAGGTGGGTACATATGCAATTATCTTGGAGTGTAACACGTAGGTTCTGAAATCCTTTAGTGCCTTTACCATAGCGTATGCTTGCTTTTCCATTATGTCATATTCAATTCTGCGTCTCTGAGGCTTTTACTGAAGAATGCTATTAGTTGCTCGAAACCTTCTTCGTTCTTTTGTAGGAGTACTGCTGCGATTGTGTGTTCGGATGCAAACGGGAAGATAACAAATTCCTTGAGATACTCAGGGCTTGCCAGTACAGGTGCTTCACCTATAATTTTCTTGATGTGCGCAAACGATGCTTTAGCTTCGACCGCCCATTTAACTTCGTTGTTCTTCTTGAGCATATCTGTAATCAATTTCACAATTTCAACAAAGTTCGGGATAAATCTCCTTAAGAAATTTATTTTCCCTAAAAATGACTGGATTTCTTTTACATTTCTAGGAATATTTATAGTGTCAATAGCTTCGACCCTTTTAGGATCGATTTTAATTCCGTCCCGAGATACAATATGGTCCAAGAGTTTACCTTCTTGCATTGCAAAGTGAGATTTCTTGGGATTTAAAGACAAACCAAATTTGCAACATTTCTCGAACGTTTGCTTGAGATGTATCAGATGATCTTCATCAGATTTAGAAAAAATGGTCAGATCATCAAGATAAATAACCACGAATTTATCTCTTTCACTGACGAAGGTGATATCCATAGCTCGCTGGAAGGTAGCACCTGCATTCATTAAACCAAAAGACATTTTATCATACATAAATGTACCCCAAGGGGTGGTGAAAGTTGTTTTTTCTTTATCGTTTTCGTTGACAACAATCTGATTGTAACCGGAAAAACCGTTGATCATGGACATCCTATTTGCTCCGACTACTTTTTCTAAAACATGGTCCATTTTGGGTAGCGGATAATTGTCTTTAAGAGATGATTTATTTAAATTTCTAAAATCTACACAGTCTGATTTCTTCGCTCTTCTTTCTGACTGGGACCAGGTTGGCAACCCACTCAGAGTACCTGAGTGGTACAATTATTTTGGCATCCAAGAGTCTTTTGACTTCTTTTTTGACCACGGGCAATAAGATGGGATTGATTTGCCTGAGATTTTGTCTAAAAGGTTTAACACCTGGCTTTAAAGGAATCTTGTGTTCGATCACAGTGCTGTCATAAGTTCTCAGTTCGTCGTAAGACCAGGCAAACATGTCTTTGTACTGCTCGAGCAAATCTGTATATTTTCCTTTCATCTCAGGAGGGAGGTATTTTGATATTTTTACTATTCTAGGTTTTTCTTTAGTGCCTATATCACAATCTTCAACTTCCTCAGGTTGACGCTGCAAAGTAGATTTCAATGGCATATCATTATGGTCAAATAATCTTTCTAGGGGGATTAGACATTTGGGGATTTGATTATTTTTTAGTACTAACACACGATGATTTGCGATCTTATCTTGGAACTCTTGAGGATCCTCCCCTTCTTGCATAATCCAAGTATGATCGTTCTGGTTTTCTTGGTCGATGTGCGTTTCAGCGAAATCCTCCACCATTTCAAGGAATTTTCTGATCTGTTCATCATCTTCGAACACCTGCCAGTGTTGTATGTTGTTCGGTATGGAGGGTCTGTGCCTCACCTCTATGTGACACTTAAGTTTTGAAGCTGTAGGAGGTGCAAAAGTTGAGGCTGCTTTGGCTAATGAATCAACTTGCAGATTTTCTGTATGGGGGATGTAATGGACATTAACCGACGATAATTTTTTTTCCATTAAATCCTAGGTGCAGTTTCTATAAGATCTCAATCTAGGGTGTTTGCCCTGATACTGTCGATTCACTTGTTTCACAATTAATTCCACATCTCCGTAGACTTCCAAGTTTTTTATGTTTAATTTTCTGGCGGCCTCTATTCCCAAAACTAGGGCTTCGTACTCACATACATTATTCGTGTAGTCCATGTCCCACTGTAGTTTGTAAGAGAAAGGAATGACAAAATCATCTCCAGGTGCTACAAATAGTACACCTGTGCTTGCTCCTTCACATGACGAATCGCCATCGAAAAACATTTTCTAGATTCCAGTGCTATATATACTTTTTTTTATCTTTTCTGTTTTATTCCCTTCTGTGAAATCTTCGACACATTCATCTAAATCGTCATCGATTGAAAAAATACAATTTCCAAGGTCCTGATCAACGACATAAACAGGGTAATTGCTAGGATTATGAGGATAACTTACCGTATATGCCAGCCATGTTTCTCGGTATAATCGGGTGAACTGCCCTCCAAAAATGGAAATCGTGGTGTATGTCATGTCCAGCTGAAGGGATCCTCTAAGCTTAGCGCCCCAAGACCTGGATAATAGCATACCATACTTCAGAGGTATATCAACAATAACCACATCCATCAAAACACTTTTTACTGGGATCTGTGCAAGATTTACCACTAAATCCTTAATCATGCCCATACATTTGACCTTTCTTGAATCAAATGAATACAGGTCTCCGTATGGCCTGGTAATTTCGAGGCCAAGTCTATCCATAATAGCCTTGGGCATCACGTTATACGAGGCTCCAGAATCCAACATGCAGTTATGTAGCAGATGATCATGAACGATTAGCGTAATGTAGCAAGGAGCAACGGTATCTCTGGCCCCTTCAAAATGCAGACCAAAAATTATATTAGGCTTATCATCTTCCAAATTTATAACATCATCTTGATTCCCCATATCTGAAAAATTTATCATTTTGGTGATTTGTTTTCGGTAAATGGGATTCTTTGCCAGTTCAACCAGAGGTATTGGTATTTTGATTTTGTTAATCTCATTCTCTAGGATGAAACCTCCTATGATTTTCTCAGTTTCCCTGCTTTGTACTTCGGTCTCCTTCTTTTTAGCTTTACTTGTTTGTATTGCTTTGTTCTCAGTTGTTTTTGTTCCTGCCATCTGTGTTTCGACTGTCTTAGTTTTGGCACATTGTGGGTCAACTCCTTTTATCCTAGTGTTCTGAGTCTCAGTTCCGTTTGGGGCTGGTTCATATACTTCGCCTCTCGGCAGGATTTTCTTTGGTTGAGTAGTTGTCATGTTTTTATTTTTAGACCTTAGTTTATACTTGTTTTGGAGCTCAGCCATTATAGTGTCGACGATTCCTTGGCAAGCAGGGTCCTTTGTATTATTTGTGTTGCTATCCTCATTAGACCGATGTTCTGTTTTTAAAGAAGTCTCATAATCTTGTCTAGTTAAATGAGGTTGATAACAATCTTCACCGAGATTATTAATATCTTCTTCTAAATCCTCAAATTCTTGCATGTCATTACCTCCTATAAAATTTTCGCTTTTTAAAGGAGTCTGAACCTTTTGATCTTCATTTTTAATTTGTCTTTGTTGTATTTGAGGATTGGGGTTCCTCTTGAATTCTCTCCTAACGAACTGATCTGCTTTAGATTGATCTAGTTCCATCTTTGAAATTTTATTTGACAGTTCTTTAATTATCCTTGCCATATCATCCATTTGATCATCTGAGGATCTCCCAGATCCTGAGGGTCTTGCTTGTTCCTTAAAACGTTTGGTCTCTCTGTTTCCCATTTCCACTTTTGCCTTTAATTTACCAGAAGCCATCACGTTTGACTCAATCTCTACGGCATCGTCTTGCATTCTGGTAAGTTCGACTGCTCTCCTTTCTCTTAATAACAATGCGAACTTAGGTTCGAAAGCCCCGACGAAGGTTACCTTTGCTGCGGGGTGGGAAGGTTTAACTTCAACTGGTATCTTGTTATATAACTTATTAAATCTTTGGATGAATTCCATAACAATTTCTGAATTTTTCTTCCTTAAAGCCCCAAACTTAGTTAAATAATATAATTGATCTTTCCTTTCACCCCATTGTCTGAGAAAAGAGTTTTCTAACGCGTCGTAGGACAATATCGAACTTCCGGGCAAACTTTGAAACCAGGTTCTCACCTGTCCTTTGAAAGTTTGAACAAACAACCGTGAATAAACATCTTCATGTTCGAGACCGAGAATATCTGCGAATTGATCAAAGAAATTTATATGTTCGGCTGCAGTTAAGTCTCCCTCCCCTGTAAACTTAGGTAGGTTTTTCATGTAGTTTTTAGGTAAATCATGAAGGGGTACTGGGAGGACCAGGGGAGCCTATCTGACAGCTACTTTAGCGAAAATCCTAGGGGGTGGGGGTGCGGGTGGGGGTGGGCCTTGACCACCCCTTCCTCCTCCTCTGACAGCTGCCATAGATATTCTAGGAGAGGAAACCAGTACGTTATAAAGAGGGTTTTCAAAGATGTACAACGATCCATTAGATTCTTCGAGATGAAGCAACAAAGATTCCGAGAACCGTTTATCAGAAGACAAAAAAACTGAAAAAGGGCAGAACGGGATAAGAGGACTTGGTTCTTCTGACTTGCAAGAATGTAGACGGGAGAACCTGTAGGGGTTGAATCTGAGTGTATGGTATACTCTTCTATACTTTGTGAGGTTGGGAGATTTAGTTCGAGAGCTGATGGGATATCAATCGACGTGAGTTTTACCGAAGGATTTTCACCTTCGCTTACGCAAGAGGTAGTCAGATGAGTTTCAGATTTAATTTTAAGGGAAACGAAATTCAGGTTTATGGTCTCGGCTTCAAATGTCTTAGCCGACGTTTCTCCAGAAAGGGTTTGAGTGGAAACTTCTTGCGAAGTCAACGTTTCAAGTGGAATCTTAGTCTTAGACTGCGTGTACTTAGGCTGGTAGGACGCAGTAGTTTTCTTAAGGAAACCCCTTGTTTTTAGAATTTTTTCGGGATCACAAACAGACTTGGTTTGCTTATCCTCTGGGTTTTGTCTGGTGTTCCTTCGACTGAATGCCAACTTACTTAAACGTGGAGTCGCCAAGTGAATAATAACTTAGCTTTTAAAAGGTGTTCACTCTTTGTTCACTATCAAAGATAGAAACTCACAGATGTCATTCTCCCAGGGAAAATAGTTTCGTTTCTCCATTCCTCGGCAACAACGCCAAAAATATGATGTTGCAAGGATTATACTTAAGGCTTGAAAGTATAAAGTCTAGGCATCCAAAAAGAGAGTGTGTGATATAAAGAAAGGAAAAAACAAGTCTTAAGGGAAAATGAGCTAAGGCTGATTTCTGACTTGTCTTTGTCTAGCTTCCAAATGTTCATGGATGCTAATGTCATGCTCAATGACTGCCCATGAACGTTCAAGTTCAACCCGGGTGGTGGCAGTTTTTAAGATGGTGTTGAAAATAGATAAAACGATACTGGTCTGGTCTGTGAGACTGGGTTCGATGTTGGGTTGTCTCGTAATAGGTACTGTCATAGAGGAAAAAGAGTTTTAAAGATTTGTTTCTTTTTAGGTTGTTGTTTCTATTTTAGATTATGTAAGAAAAATTCTCAAATTTTGAATTAATAGTGTGACAAAATCAAAGGCCGTTTCCCGTATTTGAGCTAAATTGAAAATCGTGCATGAAATGAAAGAAAACATATAGCTGTGAACAATGTGAGGCATCAACCCAAGAAGAATCTCCCTTTGTGAAAGAAGAAGAAAAAGACAAGAAGAACTTTAATGCAGCATAAGATATAGAAATCTAAGTAATTCACAGGTCTTGTACCTGCTGATAGCCGATACAGAGGAAAAACTGTAAACAAATTAGATGACTAAAATAATCAATCACCATAGTAGATGTTGTACTAAATTGCAACTAAGCATTCATCAAAGATATATGAGGAATGATATTAAATATGAAATAATCAAAGGAACACATAACTCAAACTTGGCGGGATCTGGAGTCTTCGACTTGCATTTGTATTAATTCTGGCAAATGAAAAATTTCTCTGATACAATCGGCCAAGGAAAAAGCCCTTGATGTCTCTTTCAAAATTGTATTTATACAAAGAGAATCATCAACCCTAGACGGATGGTATTCCCCTAATCTCCTAGGTGCTAACGGTTACAGAATACAAAATTCGAACCGTTTGCTCGGTTACTTTTTGCTTTTCTACCAGTTGGACAAAAATGAGCACATATGCGTTACTTCATCATTTCTTTGAAACGCTTCATTCGCTTGGTCCCAAACACTCAACGCACCTGTCTAGAAACTGCACCAAAATTCTGGAAGACTCTGACATGTCTTTTGTTTCAAACACATATAACTTCCTCTGAATTTTGGGCAGCCTGTGTTTGATCTTTCCCTTGTCAAACTTTGTCGACTGCAACTGTAGATTTGGCTTTATTAGCCACTTATCCATCTGGGTGGTGTCAAGCTGCTTCAATTGTGAAATCTCGAGCTGTGCTTCATTCCAACTCTCCTTGATATGCAGTTGATGCCTTACAACATTTATCTGTCCTAATAGCCCAGGACAATCACCTTTGCCAATGCCCAGTGTTTTTTTATCTAGCTGATCAAACACTTCTTCACATTCTTTCCTAACTTCTCTTGCCATTTTCCTGCTTTTGGCAATATTGGTTTCCCATGTTTTTAACATGATGTCTCCCCTAATCTATTCTTCTACAACCAACTTTGGAATTGTTGGTACTTCCTCTCTAGCCGAAAATACCACTACCTTTTGAAAAGCAGTGCGAGCCGTTGTAGCCTCTTTTCTTTTACAACCATGCTATCTAGTGAGTGGCTTACTTCCAGGGAGTAGTTTTGAACGATTTCTATTTTAGAAAGCACGTTTTGTTGTTCCGTTTGTAGTTTCTCATGCACCTCTAGTGCTTAGGCTTGAAATGCTTTTATATTCACAACTTGTCCTTCAATAGACTTCAATTCAGCCTATAGATGTCTCACTAACTCCTCCTGCCGAATAACCTGTATTTGACTCATTTGCATCTGCTTGTTTGCTTCACCTAAACTAGATTTCAACAATTGCATTTCCTGTTTGTCAGCAGTTCTGGCGTTTTCAAATCTTTGATTTACCTCCTCTCGAATATTATTTTCTGTGTGCCTTATTTGGTCATGCAATTGAGCTATCATTTGATTTTTCTACTTCAGCCTTGTTTTCAGAGAGTCAACTGAGAATAAATTTGCAGTTGCCAAAGCTTCCATAGAGCCAGCTACTTCTGTGGCGAAGTCTTCCTCTTCTAGGTTTTTCCCATCTACGAGCACTCTGTGTTTCTTCACCATTGTGCCTTCTCTCAGATGCATTTCCTGTTTTAATACTGCCTTCCTCTTTTTACTGAAAAAGTAGTTAGAGGAGGGTATCTCTTCTCTAGAGATGGGAGTAAGGTCACTTGCATATATGACTTGCAGATGGGGGATCCCAAAAGTTGACTGTATTGGAGTTAAATATGCAATAGGGCTGCCCAATTCTGAAGATTTAGTTTCTCTTGCTATTTTGGGGATATCAACAGGAATAGTTGATGATGAAGGTGGAATTGTTTGACTCGACTTTGAAGGAGTCTCGGATTTAGAACTCGTTTCAGACCCTGGATTCTTTGATTGTGAAGCTTCTGCTTTTTGTGAGGACACTTCAATCTCCTTTGGATTGTCTTCTGCAGTCTCTTTATCATGAGCCTTTGATCTGAAACCTGGGGGAATACTTCCTTGAGCTGGAGGAGGGGTTGTTGATTCTCCCTGTAGTATCTTCGGCAAACCACTTTGCCTGTGCTTCTGGAAAGTCAGAAAGCTGGTTTGTAGGTCGGGTGATAATGCCTGAACTCTGTCTAATATTTCCTCATAGGTTCTGGCTCCCTTGAACATGTCGTCGCAGGGAGAAACTTCATGTTCATACATCTTCATATTGCAATGAATAAGATGATTTCCTTCAATTTGATAAGGGTCATGTTTTCTGAGTTCAAGATCTACCGATTTGATGTCTTCCAGTGCTGCAACTTCAACCTTGGAATGACCAAAGTTAAGCAGTGAACACTTCCCAATCTGTACAGGAAAAAGTGGCCAGAACTTCTTCTGGGATGCTTTCAATTCTGTGTCGATGTGTTATTATTTGGTAGGCCACCTACCTACACACCAGTTTGTCGGGAAGGAATTTCAGAAGTGTGTGAGGAGGAATCGATCCCCCGAAAACCCTAACATAGGAGAAACCCTCTTCAATAAACCAATTTGCAATTGCCTTGAGGTTTCCCACGATTGACTCTGAAATACGAGGGGGTGCATAACTGTACAAAATTTGGTGCAAAGGTATCACCACGTAGTGACATATTTCGTAAAAGGAGTCTTTAACATTCTCCTCCCATAGTTTAGAATGATAAACATGAATGGGCTTCGTACAAGCTGGGTTCCAACTCTAGTTCATCAAGGGGAAAGGAGTCATGTAACAGATAACATCCATAATATATGCAAACATGTAAAAAGATGCAGGTCAGCCCTTTGGTTTTGTCATTTGGTACTTTGCAATCTCCTTAGTTAGATTATCTGATAGAATTTTACCCCAATTGAAACTGTAACCCTCGGCTACTTCGTGTATAAGTGGCACCCATTCTGCAGGGAAATGGGTAGGGTTTTTCTTCCCGAAAAGTCTACATAGCATCAAGGCTATATAAACCATGTATTCATTTAACGGGGTTGTGGCATAACTGCCATGGGTATCAGCTCTAAATCTTGCTGGAATTCCCCACCTTTCTTTGATTATACTTGGATATGTTTGATCAAATTTTGTACACTCCTTTCTTTGAAATTCCGCTACGAATTCGACATTATAAATGTATTTAGAAGTAGGGGGCAGTTTATACATTACTTGGATGTGCTTGGGTTTGAATGAGCCGACGACGACCTGCTGACTGTTTAGAATGCTCCTTGTCTCAATGTCGATTTTCTCTAAAGCCCAACTTATCATGTCATTGTATGGCATGAGTCTCGGCCGTGTGGCTATTTTGTGAAGCTCAGACTCAACTATGTCTCTGAGTTTATTTTCAGTCCTTTCATTCCCGAAATCGTCGGGGCAATTCCTAATCTCATAGTCTAAAGTTTCAAAGATCTGCATCCAGGATTTGATTGAATCCACAACATGTGGTGTAGTGTCGGTCATAACATCTCCCTCTGGATTCGAGCTTTCACCTGCCTCCTCACTCTTCTTAGGCGCTTTTCTGGGTGCCATGTCGTTTGTGCTAAAATGAAAACCTGTTGCAGAGAGGAAATGCGTGAGTTCTTCTGAGTGTAACTCGCTCCTAGTCTGAAAGTAAGAGTGAAATTCAAAATAACAAACCTTTATTAACCTTTAACCTGTCTTAAATTTAACGTACCAATACAGGCGATAAAAAATTAAATGCCAAAATGGGGATGATACGCCTGGAGATACACACTTTATGTCAAAAAATATCTTCATTGATCCGTTATAGATACTGCCACATATCAACGATTCAAAACTGGGATTTCGAAAGGCATGTCATCGAAAACTCCGAATAGCGAAACACGAAAATTTACTTAAGACCCTTAACGCTTGTTTTAAAATTAAGTTTAATTACGTTTAAGCGCTTAATTTTTCTCGGGACTTCGTGTTTCAGAGTTTCGGGTATCGTGTCCTCAAGAGGCATGACACGTAAATGCCGAATCGCGAAACCGCGATGGGATTTATTTAGGCGTTAATCACTTGTTTTGACCCTTTAATTAACCATGATCAGGGGTTGGTCTTTACTTTTCGTGGACTGGAGTGTCGGGACTCTGACGGTTCTTTATGCAAGAAATCCCGAATCGCGAAATCGCAATGGGATTTATTATCATTAAACCTTCTTACTTCTTAATAAACATAGCATTAGCTTTAAAGAACTTCACGACTTCGGGAATCAGGGTTCAAGGAGACTCAAGGTCGACTCTTTGATTTCTCGAATTGTGATTGATTAACGATTTGTTAAGTGCGTTTTAAACCTTAATTACTCATGATTGAAGGTATTTCGTGAAAAGCGCGTCGGGACATTTGAAATGCTACTTAAGTTGAGATGGCCGAAAAAGAACATGTGGAAGGCTTAGAAGGTCGTTTAACGTTTTTAATTATTACTTTAAAACTTGTTCCATCCCTTTTTAAAAAATCACTTTTTCAGGACTTTGGTATCGGGACTTTGGGGTTGTCATTAAAAAAAAATACTTCGTGAATAGCCGAAACCCAAAAACCGAAAATCTCGAAAGACCTTTTGACCCCCTTTTTAGAACTAAGGGCTGCTCTGTAACCAGAGAAAAAGGAGATTTGGATTTAGAGAAGAAAAATAAACTTTGCTTTAACAGTTAAGTATGCTTGAGCTAGAGGATTCTTAGGATGGGTGACCTTCTCGGAAAGTCTTGGTTACTGGGTACAAGTATTAGAGGTGATGATTAATGCTATGTGATTCATTTTGCCAGTCTCAATCCTTCTTCTTCACCCTTATGAGCATCACCTGATGCATTAACTGCTAAGTGGACTATTGAAATTCATGAGAAATTGATCATTCTAATTAGTTATCATGGGACGTGGGTCATGCAATAATGACTTACTCTATGCAAATGGCTCCAAAATGATATCTCATATGTTTGACTATGGAAGCCCCCCCAATGCTTAAATAAAAGAATCAAGGGAGCTCTAACTGATTAGTTCATAATGCACAATACTTGCTAAAGTTTTGCAAATGGGGTAGCAAGCTAAGTGGGTTTGACTATGGGGAAAAACTCCATGGTTAAGCGTGATTGAGCTAGAGGATCCTTGGGATGGATGACCTTCCCGAGAATCCCTGGTTACTGGGTGTAAGCCCTGAAGGTGATGACTGATGCTACGTGATTCATTTTTCTAGTCTCTGTTACGACATCTATTGCATGGAGTTGCACATGTGGTTCATGATTGCATGAGTTCGATTTTGGCAGGTTGATATCTTGATCCTAGCATTCAAAATGTTGGGATGTTCGTAGAGACAACTTATAGAATGGGATACGAAGTAGCTTATGCGGTGGATTGTCGTGGCTTGTATATCTTTATAGTGGCATATCCTAGTTGATGGAGCTTCGAGATTTAGAAGTTTGTGGTTATGGTGTTTTGGTTGATGATTTTGAAATGCTTCTTGGCCCTATGGTATATCATTGGTGGATGCATGGTGTGATCCTAGTTTATGACAATGTTGTGAGGGTGCAACACATAATTCCCTTTAGCTTATGGTGGGTGTGCTAGAAAGATCCATTTATATTCCCATGGTACATACTTTATAAGGCTTATGGTTATGGTGGGTGTGCTAAGAAGGTCCATATTCTCATGGTACATACTTTATAAATTATCCCCTTGAATAATGGCATATATGTGGAAATAATTGTATTATTTTATGAAGGGGAGGTTTAAGTTTAATATACATATGTCCACCCCATATTATCAATGACCAAGGTAATGAGAAATCATGCCTTAAAAGTGAGGCGCACTAGATAAATATGGAGCTCTCCTTCATACATATATCCATGTGCTTTAAAGGGCACGTATGGGTCATCACATGTTATTTCATATTATTTAAAGGGGGCCGTCACACATGGAGTTGCCATCAACCATAGTCCAAGATTTATAAAGTCCACGATTTGATAAAAAGAGTCACCTTCAAATGGATGTATTATTTTGTTATCATGGGGCCGTCGTAATGGATTGTTGGACGTGGTACTTATATTGAGCAGCCGTGGACCCTTTTGTTCTGGGCCGTTTGGTGAAGTCATAAGATGGGGCCGCAGGTCAAACTTGCACGCATGACCGTGGATTTGCACATATGGGTTCGCCTCACTTTGGAGCCGCCTTGCTAGATGCCAGCCATATGTGGAATGGGTTGCTTTCTAGTGGGTGAAATTATGAATTGTGGAGCCGTCGTCTTACTCCCATTACGCATTGTATACCTTGGATCCGTAGGTTCTCAAATCAGCTTCAGCACAAGGTCATCTGTGGTGATGGAGCCGGCCCCTTATTTTCCTTTTGATTCCGTGTGACATAGACTTAGCAACCGTGGCTTCAATGAGCAGCGAGTATGATGATGGGAACAAGACCATGGTAAAGAAAAACAAAACAAAAAATTATTGAGTCAAGTATGCAGCTGCATTCACATTATTGGGGCCACCGTTCCATGGTTATTGTATGGTTCGAGTTAGATGTGGAGCCATCATTTTATTTGGGTCAATTTCTTTGAAGGGCTGTGTGAACCTTAACAAACAACTAGGTCTTGGAACCATTGCTTTTTGGATGGAAGCGATCGAGCATAATGGTTAGCTTTTTCTTTATGGAATTCTTTTATTGGGCTGTATCAATTACTATGTGGATGGATTATAACCAAATTAATCTTTGGGTAGTTACGAGAGGTATTCTCCAACTATTTATAAGAAAGAAAAACAATTTTAATTTTAATTTTCAAAGAGACATGTCTTTTTGGATCAATCTAATATTAAAAAGACACTTGAAAGACACAACAATAGACACATATATTTTTTCTCTCTCACGCGTGGGAAATGATATAAGGAAGAGATCGAAGTTTCTAAGTTGTTGAAATTTTCCGAGTTACCTAGTGATGTTCTAGAGTTTACTAAATTAATATCGTATATCATTGGAAGTAATTACCACTTGCGGAAAATTGTGCTTGTCTAATTTAACACTAGAAAATTAACATGGTTAGCCATATGACATCGAGTATATGATGGATGTGTGTTGGTAGCTGTATGACATTGAGTATATGATGAATGTGTGTTGGTCATAGTAGAAGACGTATCATTTTGAGGGTCACTGTATATAGTTGTGCACAAGATAAATTGATCTCCTCTAGGAGATGCTTTTTGTTGTTCGTGTTTCTTGTTTCGGGAAGGTCACGGGTAATAGAAGGAGCCATAATGATGGTTGCATGAGGCAAACATGGAGGGAAAGGCCTTCCAACATGATATCAAAGAGAGACATGTCCAGACATGATGCTCTAAGACAGAAAGTCTCTAGGAGCAATGTACCTCCCAGGACGGGACCATGCCAAATAACATAGACAGTTCTAGTGATCATGGATACAGCCAGTCAAGATCGACTATAGCACAACTATGATGATAGATCCAAGTAGAGGAGGTTGTATTACATCCAGAGGGAGCAGAGATTGAGTTACCACCACGAATGAGGAAGAGCTACCTTCGGTGTCAGAGAGAGTAGAGCCAAAGGAGGAGTCACCTCCAACTATAGAGGGAGTGTTGATGTTTGAGGAAACATCATGAAACATTCTCCTCGGAGGGTCCTATGTGGACTAGTAGGGGGGAATGTAGATTTCATCCTAACGTGCCTTAGATGGTGAGATGAAGGAACCAAGACATTGGTTTCACAAGGAAACCTCGATATGTCTTATGAGACATTGGTTCCATGAGGGAACCTCGATATGTCTTAGACATTGGTTTCATGAGGAAACCATTATATGTCAAATATGGTCCAATATGACATTACCTTTCAGAGGGAGATAGTTGAGCCTATTGATCAAATTGATATTGTAGCTCCGATTAATGTTCCCAGAGATATTGCAATAGACCTGCATGGGATCATCAGACTCTGCAGGAGGCAGAAGGACATGCAACTCCTCGTGGTACCTTCAGAGTGAGAAAGAGACCTCATAAATATTGGTTCTATGTCGTAGCTATGAGCCACATCATTCATTTTTGAGCCTTCCTGTTATGAGGAGGCAACTAGTCATGATGGAAGAGTATCGGTTCATCATGAAGAATGATGTGTGGGATATTGTTCCGAGACCTAAGGGGAAGTTTGTAGTGACTTCCAAATGGATCTATAAGATCAAACACATAGCTGACGAGAGCATCGAGAGGCACAAAATTATATTTGTTGCTAGAGGATTCTCTTAGTTGGAGGGAATAGATTATGATGAGACATTTGCTCCTGTTGCTCAATACACTTCTATCCAAACGATTACTGCCCTTGCAACATCCATGGGTTGGAGACTACATCAGATGGATATAAAGCTAGTCTTTCTCAATGGAGAGATTGAGAAAGAAGTATACATCGAGCAACCAGATGGCTTTGTGATACATGAGAAGGAGTCTCATGTGTGCAAGTTGAAGAAGACCCTGTATGGACTGAAGCAGGCACCTCGAGCTTGGTATGCGAGGATTGATGGATACCTGATGAGTTTGGGCTTAAGAAAAACAAAAGTGTTGTTGATCCCAACCTGTACTACAAGATTGTTAATGGTGAGTCCCTGATTTTGGTCCTCTACGTTGATGATTTATTCCTCACCGGTATAGAGAGCCTTATTGTTGAATGCAATTATGCGTTGGCCTATGAGTTTGAGATGAAAGACCTTGGTATGATGCACTACTTCTTGGGACTAGAGGTGTGGCAAAGAACTGATGAGATCTTCCTGAGTCAGGGGAAGTACACAGTTGAGATATTGAAGAAGTTTGGGATGTTGAACTGGAAGCCTGTGGCTACACCAATGGTGACGAATATGAAGAAACTAAGTGTGTCTTCTTTTGATTTTGACGAAATTGATCTGACTCTGTACAAACAACTGATTGGATAATTGGTGCATCTGGTTAACACCAGACCAAATATTTGCTATGTAGTAAGTACACTTAGCCAGTTATGAGTTAGCGAAGACAAACACACTGGATTGTTGCAAAGCATGTGTTGAGATACCTGCGAGGCACAATTGGACATGGTCTGAGATATACTTCCAGTATTGACATGAGATTGCAGGGATATACTGACTCTGATTGGGCAAGGAGTGCAGTGGATAGGAAGGGCACCTCTGGGTATTGCTTCACTTTGGGATCTGCCATGGTTTTCTAGTGTAGCAAGAAACAAACTTATGTGGCTTTGAGCACAACAAAAGCAGAGTACATTGCATTAAGTATGGTAGTCCGTGAAGCAGTGTGGTTTCGCAAGATCCTTGCATATTTATCTGAACATGTGCTGGATTGCATCGTTATTCATTATGGTAACTAAAGTTGTGTGAAGACCTCAGAGAATCCAGTGTTTCATGACAAATCGAACCATATTGAGATCAAGTACCATTACATCTGAGACACGGTGCAGAGGAAGGCAGTACTGGTGCAGTACCTTCCTATAGATGAACAAATTGTTGATGTTCTTACCAAACCAGGATGATGTTCGAGTACTTTCGTGATAGACTTGGCGTGGCAGAGAATGCCTCACTCACTGAGAGGGAGTGTTGATGTTTGCAGCTTCCTGAGACATTCTCTAGATCGTACTCCTTTGTGAATGAGTTGGGTTGATCTGTGAGGACACTTATCCAAGAAGAAAAAAGTGGATTTGGGCTTATTCGTGAAGGGATAAGTGTGTTGATCCTTGAGGGCACTTATCCGAGAAGGGATAGCCCAACGTCCCTTGTGGAGAGCACATGAGGACACATCCCATGTGGAGAGAACATGAGGACATGTCAAGGGAGTTGACCTTGACGTCACATACTATGGGGAGTTGACCCTAGTGTTTCTAGAGGGAGTAGCCTCTAGAAGCCCACATGGGAGTGCCATGTGTGACAAACATTCTCCAGATCGTACTCCTCTGTGAACTGAGTTGAGTTGATCTGTGAGGTCGCTTATTCGAGAAGGGATAAGTGCATTTGGGCTTAAAACCCAATGACCCTTCTGGAGAGCACATGAGGACATGTCAAGGGAGTTGACCTTGATGTCACACACTATGGGGAGTTGACCCTAAGTGTTCCTAGAGGGAGTATCCTCTAGAAGTCCACATGGGAGTGCCTGAAGAGAACTGAGGTACTATTAGGCTACTAAATCTGATCTGTCCTTGACCAGATTTTAGCTCTAAGTTTGAACTTCCAAAACTGTCCTTTGTTGCCTTTTAGGACAACAAACAATTAGGTAACTTTCTACTGATAATTTTCATTGGTTAGGTGTTATTTGAGGTGCCCTTGCAAGTGTTTTTACATTCCAATGTTAGCACATGCAATAAAACTCAAACACATAACACTCCTCGGATTTTTACAACTCTAAAATGTTGATCTAACAATTCTAAGCATGCATGAAATTGACACATAAGTTTTTGGTCAACATGACCTTGGAAAAATCCCCATGGGGAAAACCAGATTGGAGTAGAGATGTATATAGAAGGCCTCAAAGCAAAATGTACAACACGGAAAACATATGCAAGTGAACCTGGTACAATAGCAGCCCTTCTCGGATGCCTTGGAGTCCCTTGAAGATGTTCCTGCTAGCCTCTTGAAGCTAGGCGCCCTTTTCCTTGGTGCGCCTCTCTTCCTTAGCTAGTGTCTTGACCTCTTGCTTTGCCTTTAACCTTTTCTTGTGCCTTAGAACCTTGCCTTTCCTTTGCTTTACCCTTGTTGAAGCACCCTCCTCTCAAGAGTGCCTCCCTCCAAGTGATGGTGCGCACTATGCTCAAGTGTGCCCCTCCTCTAGAAAAACTCCACAAATGTGCGCCCTCCTTCACCCTTGCACCCTCTACACTCTAGAGTGCGCCTTGCAATGGTGAATGACTCTCCTCCATGAGATGGGAACCTCCCATAAGCTAGATGCGCCTTTCTTCCAAGAATGCGCCTCTCCTCACTAGCAAATGTGCCCCTCCTCAAGATGAATGCGCCCCTCCTCAAGATGTAGCCCACTTCTCCATGCAAGCTACCAACAAGCTATAGCTCCTCCTCAAGTCTTGGCCTCATGCGCCCTCTCCTCCTCAAGATATGCGCCCAAGAGATTTTTTTCTCCTCCTCTCCTCTCAAATCTCTCAAGTGAAGAATGAATCTCATCTTTGCCCTATTCCCTCCTTTAGCCTCTCTTTGGACAAACCCTAAAGATCAATGGCCTAGATCCAATCTAGCCATGTCTAATCAATGGGTGAGATTTAATCCTAAAATCTCACTTAGGAAACCCACTTTCCTTAGTTTGCCTCATGTCCTTTAACTCACCCACAAAGTGAATTAAATGTAACTTTAATGACTTAAGTGACATATTTCACTTTTGACTTAAACTCCTAAGTCAAAGTGAAATTAGAACATAAAGTAAAATAATGAGGGTAATAGTCTCCCCCTTTGTGTTTAGAGACTCACAAACACAAGGGGACCACTTTCCAAGGTACCCAAATCTCAACACTCCCTCTTATCTGTTAATATTATGGTAGCTGCGGGAGGTATTTACCCCCACGTGTGAACTTGACGAGAATAGAAGACTCCGGGAAGCAAGAGAAACCCTAATGAGTTGGCTAATAACCCTAGAAGCCTTGTCGGCTCAAGAAGATAATTTATACTAGGCTATTAGCCTCCAAGAGAAGAAGTCGGCAAGAAATAATAATAATATATTGAACAAACACTTATCCAGAAGGAGAAGTCGGCCCCAACAAAACTGGCAGATCTACTATAAATACAGGGCGCCAGTTCTCATTTGCAGCATCTCAGAATTGCAGTTTCCCAGTTGGTGCACACTGCAGTTGCAGTCTGGTGCGCAGGTTTGGAGGAGGGTTGCAGGTGCAGCTGCAGCAACAACTAGTTCTCAGTTTTGGCTTGAATATCTCTTGGCTAGGGTTTGGACTATCTGATCAGCCTTTTGTGATGCGCTATCCGTGGGGATTGATGCGCTACTCTTTGTTTGGCTATCTAGCCTAGGGTTTGCTTCCGGAGGAATTCTCAGTCAAGGTTAAGGTGCTCGGAGGGAGGCTTCGGCCTATGGTTGGGTGACGAAGGTATCGTCAATGGTAAAACGAGCA
>ML776658.1:594089-622822 GCA_009831015.1 Picea engelmannii | reverse complement strand
AATGCAAGGAATGTTCTCCAGAGAAATTGAATAAAGAGTGTATGAGGAGCAATCTCAAGACTTTGAGGCATACCAGAAAGAGACTCCTGTATGCAGATAAGAAGAAGACAACTTGGTGGAGAACCTCCAGTGCACAGCAGAAGCGTGGTGAGGATTTCCTATAACACCAAGATGACTACTTAGAAGATCAGATCTCATGATGACAGAAGAAGTACCACATGAATATGTTCCAGTTCTCCAACCATGATATACTCTACTGTTCAGATCTACATGAAGCCTTCACACTGTTCCAGACTATAGTACAAGCATTACATTATCCATGATAAAGTCCAGAAGGGAGAAAATGATTTCTCAAATACATATCTCCACAGATGAGCATATAAGCATACATTTTGGTAAAGCCTCTATTCAAGATGAAAGAACTTGCATAATCAAGCTAGAGCTCGTGGAAATGACTCTCTTAGCTGGAAGGGAAGACTCTCCAAGCTAGAAGAAGGTACGCAAACATTTATTTTTGTAATTGAAATAACTCTCCAGTTAGGAGGGAGCATTGAAAATATTTGTAATTGAAAAATAGTCCAGATTGGACAAATGCTTTCCTGTTCGGAAAGTGGATTGAGATTTCTGACGGACAGTGACTTCCCATTGTAGTTAACATGGGAGGCAGACTGATTGCTGATGTATCATAGACAACTACTTCCCATTGTGGTTAACATGGGGAGTGGTCTAGGACAGTCATTCTTCCTGGCAGTCACTCTGAGTAGTGGTCAGGTAGAATGGTCCGCCTCACCGGGCAGTCATTCTTTCGAAGTTCACAGTTGTGAGTAGTTTCGAAGAATTGTCTGTTTTGGAGGTTGATGCAGGACAAACATTCCTCGAGGGTAGACTCATTCTCTCCAGGTTACACTTTGTTTAGTGTCGGAGGAATGGCCCAGGGTGGGGAATGGTCTGGACAGTTATTCCTCGAGGGCAGACTCATTCTCTCCAGGTTACACTTTGTTTAGTATCGAAAGAATGGCCCAGGGTGGGGAATAGTCTAGGCTCAACAATCAGGGGCAATTATTCCTCGAGGGCAGACTCATTCTCTCCAGGTTACACTTTGTTTAGTGTCGGAAGAATGGCCCAGGGTGGGGAATAGTCCAGGACAGTCATTCCTTAGGGCAGACTCATTCCCTCCAGGTTACACTTTGCTTAGTGTCGGAGGAATGGCCCAGGGTAAGGAATGGTCCAAACATTTCTCGAGTGCAGACTCATTCTCTCTAGGTTACACTTTGTTTAGTGTCGGAGGAATGGCCCAGGGTGAGAAATGGTCCAGGCTCATAAATCAGAAATAATCCTTCTTCCTTGGTTAAGAAGAATGGGGCAGATAGCCCATTGTTGATATTCTATATTGAGGGCAAACATTCTTTCAGATCTCACAAACGTGAGTGAAAGATTGGCCCAGATGATTATTGTTGATATTCTATACTAAGGGCAGACACTCTTTCAGATCTCACAGACGTGAGTGAAAGATTGGCCTAGATGATACAGTGTTATCATAACATTGTTTCTGTGCAGGATGCTCTCAGATGTTTGTTATGAAGACTATATGACAGTAGATGAGGACTACTGTGGTGAATATGTTTCACCATTCGCAACCATATGTTGCTGATCAAGTACTTATACGTTACTTGATGTGGTAGTGAACCACTGGATTGTAGTTATGTACTACTATGAATAGACACATGTGTGTTCTATCCTCGTTATAATTGCCTTGAAGACTATCAACAGTTTATTGGAGATAATGATCATTCAGATGAATGATGAATAGAGATTTTCCAGACGGAAAACAGTTCAGAGTCTTTACTCCTCTTGTATCACTCTATGGTGAGAGTGACTTATCCAACATCATATCTAACTACTCAGATGAAGTATGGTTTTGAGAGATGATGCAGCTGATGGTGATGCTCATGATCTAGTCATGAAATAGTCTAGATGACTATATTGATGCTACCGAGTAAATGGTATGTTTTGTGCTCAAGTCCATTACCTGTAAATACTTCTCTAGCTAGGAGGGAGTGTTAATATTATGGTAGTTGCAGGAGGTATTTACCCCCACGTGTGAACTTGACGAGAATAGAAGACTCCGGGAAGCAAGAGAAACCCTAATGAGTTGGCTAATAACCCTAGAAGCCTTGTCGGCTCAAGAAGATAATTTATACTAGGCTATTAGCCTCCAAGAGAAGAAGTCAGCCAGAAATAATAATAATATATTGAACAGACACTTATCCAGAAGGAGAAGTCGGCCCCAACAAAACTGGCAGATCTACTATAAATATAGGGCACCAGTTCTCATTTGTAGCATCTCAGAATTGCAGTTTCCCAGTTGGTGCGCACTGCAGTTGCAGTGTGGTGCGCAAGTTTGGAGGAGGGTTGCAGGTGCAGGTGCAACAACAGCTAGTTCTCAGTTTTGGCTTGAATATCTCTTGGCTAGGGTTTGGACTATCTGATCAGCCTTTTGTGATGTGCTATCCTTGGGGATTGATGTGCTACTCTTTGTTTGGCTATCTAGCCTAGGGTTTGCTTCCGGAGGAATTCTCAGTCAAGGTTAAGGTGCTCGGAGGGAGGCTTCGGCCTATGGTTGGGTGACGAAGGTATCGTCAATGGTAAAACGAGCACACCATCTTCTATATTCTAACATTATCGAGGAGAGTTCCCTTCACCCCCAATCTCATCCCTACAGTGGACATGGTTGCCCATTGGCAAATACTCGGTGAGTATGGTTGTACCTTGATCATCAAAAGTAGTCTCTGACACAGATCTGCTCAACCTGCGTGATCTATAGATGGAAGTGCATCTCCACCTATCCAAGATCACTTAGATCTTGGTATCATACCAAATATCTCAAGCTTGGTCTCCCACCAAGGATTTCTACCTCTCGACATCTCGCCAACGGTCACTACTCTTGGCATCTCATCAAGCGTCTCTCTCTTGGCATCTCACCAAGAGTCTCTCCCTCTTGGCATCTCACCAAGAGTATCTGGGTCTTGGCATCTCACCAAGATCCTCAACTTGGCCTCTCACCAAGTGACTTCCACCTGAAGTGGAAACCTGAACTTGATCTGCCTGTCTCTGTAGCCAAGTGAGGTTCAAGCCTCTGTGGTGCTTTGCTGCTCCTCCTCATCAATCTTTGATGCTCTGAAGCCCCTGCACCAACCCTTTGTCTCGGCAACTCTGAAACTGAAGTTGTCCTGGGTGGACCAGTCACCCCCGAAGATGGTGTCCTCGAAAACTGAGTCTGAGCTCCCTTCGAATCACTACTCTGAGTCAATAGGTCCTCCTCAACTTTGTCTCCCCACCTGACGCTAGATAGTGCATCAACTGAACAAGAACTAATGAACGCACACTCCCTCTCAAACTGAGTTGCGTACTCAACCTCCTTTGTTGTCACTGCAGTATCATCCTGCTTCTTCTTCTTCTTCTTCTTGGGACATTGTCTTGCATAGTGACCCATCTCTCTGCAAACAAAGCATCTCACTGTGCTCATGTCTCTTTCTTTCCCACCGCCACTCTGTTGTGGTTTGGTCCCTCCCTTGGGACCCTGTCTAGCACCTTTGCCGATCTTCTTCTTGCCCTTAGTCCGTAGAGCAAGGTCCTCATCACCATGAGATATCCGCTGCTGTCCTGAAGACTCCGAGGTGCATCTCGTCTCCTCCTATACGAAATCATCCCAAAGTCTCTCCCAAGTAGGCATAACCTCCCGGGAAACAATGCCTCGAACAAATGAACCCCAAGGTCTGGTAAAGCTGTTTAAAGTTGTCCTCACCATAAAATCTAGGTCCAGTATCTCTCCGATGACTGCAAGCTCATCTATGATCTGAGTGAATCTGCCAAAAAATGATGTAACTGACTCAGAATCGAGCATCTGAATGCTCTTGAGCTTGTCTTGCATAACCATCTTCCGGTTCTGGTTTGGACTTTGGTAAAGCTTGCATAAAGACTCCCACATCTCAAATGCATAGTATTTTCCAGTCAAATGTGGAATGATGTGGTCTCTCACCCCGTCACAAATAGTCCTTTTCGCCTTGTTGTTCTTCTTCCTGAACTCTGCCACCAACATGGGAGCAGTGATAGGAGGAACAACAACAGGAGCCTGAACTATATCCCATAGTTCAAGGTCCTTTAAGGAGAAAGTGATCCTGGTCTTCCAAGGGGACCAGTTGCTAGCTCCATCTAGCCTATCCTCTGCCCACATCTAGGACACCGACATGGTTTTCCACTAAAGCTCACACTGATGCTAAAACTGCACAAGAGTATTGCCTCACTCCTGTGAAAACAGGTGTGAAAAGAGGCAGTCAAACTACAACCTCACTCCTAACAAACAGGTGTGATAAGAGGTTGTCCAAAACAACCTCACTCCTGTCCACGCAGGTGTGATAAGAGGCTGTCCACAAGTGTCAAAAATCAGTCCTGCAACTGATCAACAATTCTGCCCACAAGCTGTCCACAAACTCTGATAACAAGCTGTCCAAAAATCTGCCAATAAGCTGTCACAAAACTGTCCACTAAATGCACTAGAAATCAGCAAGTCTATGCCACCAAGGGCTTTGATACCACGAAGAGAACTGAGGTACTATCAGGCTGCTAAATCTGATCTACGCTTGACCAGATTTTAGCTCTAAGTTTGAATTTCCAAAATTGTCCTTTGCTGCCTTTTAGGACAACAAACAATTAGGTGACTTTCTGCTGATAATTTTCATTGGTTAGGTGTTATTTAAGGTGCCCTTGCAAGTGTTTTTACATTCCAATGTTAGCTCATGCAATAAAACTCAAACACATAACACTCCTCGGATCTTTAGAACTCTAAAATGATGATCTAACAATTCTAAGCATGCATGAAATTGACACATAAGTTTTTGGTCAACTTGACCCTGGAAAAACCCCCATGGGGAAAACCAGTTTGGAGTAGATGTACAACAAAGCAAAGTGTACAACATGGAAAACATATACAAGTGAACCTGGTACAATAGCATCCCTTCTCGGATGCCTTGGAGTCCCTTGAAGATGTTCCTGCTAGCCTCTTGAAGCTAGGCACCCTTTGCCTTGGCGCGCCCCTCTTCCTTAGCTAGTGTCTTGACCTCTTGCTTTGCCTTTAACCTTTGCTTGTGCCTTAGAACCTTTCCTTTCCTTTTCTTTTCCCTTGTTGAAGCACCCTCCTCTCAAGAGTGCCTCCCTCCAAGTGATGGTGCGCGCACTATGCTCAAGTGCACCCCTCCTTTAGCAAAACTCCACAAATGTGCGCCCTCCTTCACCCTTGCACCCTCTACACTGTAGAGTGCACCTTGCAATGGTGAATGAGTCTCCTCCATGAGATGGGAACCTCCCATAAGCTAGATGCGCCCTTCTTACAAGAATGCGCCTCTCCTCACTAACAAATGTGCCCCTCCTCAAGATGTAGCCCACTCCTCCATGGAAGCCTCTCCATGCAAGCTACCAACAAGCTATGGCTCCTCCTCAAGTCTTGGCCTCATGCGCCCTCTCCTCCACAAGATATGCACCCAAGAGCTTTTCTTCTCCTCCTCTCTTCTCAAATCTCTCAAGTGAAGAATGAATCTCATCTTTGCCCTATTCCCTCCTTTAGCCTCTCTTTGGCCAAACCCTAAAAGATCAATGGCCTAGATCCAATCTAGCCATGTCTAATCAATGGGTGAGATTTAATCCTAAAATCTCACTTAGGAAACCCACTTTCCTTAGTTTGCGTCATGTCCTTTAACTCACCCACAGAGTGAATTAAATGTCACTTTAATGACTCAAGTGACATATTTCACTTTTGACTTAAACTCCCAAGTCAAAGTGAAATTAGAACATAAAGTAAAGTAATGAGGGTAATAGTTTCCCCCTTAGTGTTTAGAGACTCACAAACACAAGGGGACCACTTTCTAAGGTACCCAAATCTCAACAGTGCCATGTGTGACAAACCTTTTGCTACTATCGTGGTTGTGTACCACTGGTGGAGATTGTGTGTGTCTGGACAATAGCTGTGTGCTACTAGTTGATTACAGAGTAGTCATTGGACTACTAGATGGAGACATCATGGACAGATACCTCCCTAGATAAGAGGGAGTGTTGATGTTTCAGCATCGGGCAAACCTTCTCCTAGATTGGGTTGCAGACCAAGGGAGATAGGATACATTTATCATAAATGTGCACTTGTGATAAATGGGCCCAGGCGTAGTCCTTCCTTGATCATGACAATGAATAATATGGACTTGAGGTGCTTTCTACGTGTCAGTTAACATCAAACCGACATTCACTCACAGGTGTGTACCTATGGTGAACGATCCTGGTGAGGTCTTTTTCCTAGTCATGGTGATTTGACAACGAATAATAAAGAATCAAGATGCTATATGCTATTACATGCGGACTCAGAGTGAGCCTGATCTCATAGAGAGTCAATTGGCTCAAAGGGAGAGCCGCAGAAGGAGTTTCCCCTTGGTTCAGGTGGGAGAGAGACGTCTCCCAAGACTGACAGACAAATTTCATGAGTCTAGGGTGAAGTTTGTATACTTCAAAGACAAATTTGGCATGATGCAGAATGTCCCCCTCGTTGAGAGAGAGTGTTGATGTTTGGACAACATTGGGAAGACATTCTCTTAGATTAATAATTAATAATATAATTATTGATTATTAAATACTATATATAATAAGTAAATGATAATAATAAATAGTTATTGATTATCCAAGGGACGCATCCTTTCATGGATGGTCACCATATGTTCTCTATATATGGAACACTCATCATTGTAATAAAAAATATCGATCATATCTCATATGAAGAAAAACAACAAGAAGTTGGTATGCTTTGTCCATTTTTCTGTAGGCTATCATTGGAGTTTTGTCAATGAGTACATTCAAGTGTTGGGTGTTTTTTACATATGTAATGCCCTTAGATTTATTTTTGCAACATAGGACAGCAAAGAGGGAATACAATTAGTTTGTATTTTTCAGCCATATTGTTCTATTTCCACCTTTAGGACAGCCTTCCATTTGATGCCTTGTTTGACTCCATCGCTCAATGATAAGGCACTAGTTTCTGGTTTACCATCCACCTTTGTTTCAATGATTTCTATAACCTTGTTTTGCTGGAAATAACTCTTCACATCACCTTGCATTTCATATCTTTAATCTCCAACAATCCTATTTAGAGAAGCCTCCCGTGCACCGGTGGAGAGTTGGCCTAAAGAGCAGAGGGGAGTTGGTGAGATGATAGTGGCCAACCCCCTAGTTACCCAAATCTATCATCCAGGCGCTTGGGACTTTTGCATTTGCACGATGACATATTTTGCGGTAATAGTCTTAATCTCACTCCACCCTTGTGAGCATCACCCAATGCAATGAGTGCTAAATTGACTATTCAAATTCATAAGAAATTGATCATTTTGATTAGTTCTCATAGGACATGGGTCATGCATTATTGACTTACTCTATGTAGATAATCCCAAAATGGTATCTCATATGTTGAATTGTAGAAGCCTCCTCAAAGCTTAAATAAATGAGTCAAGGGAGTTCTAAATGAATAGTTCATAAAGCACAATACATTCTAAGGTTTTGCAAATTGGGTAGCAAGCTAAGTGGGCTTGATTACAAGGCTTTGTTGCATGAAACTCCTAAACTGCCCATATACTAGTACCAGAAACTCTCGGAAACTCGGAAACGTCTTGGACACTTCTCGGAAACCCCCAAGTGCCCATGAGGGGTGTGGGACCCGTAGGAAGTCTAAAAAAACCCTAATCTATAGAAAATGAAGACAAATTGACCTCTAATTTGTTTCTAAACCTTCCTACAAATTAATCTATCATACTTATTTTATTGCAAGATAACGTGTTATTTAATATATATGCACCGTGTTTCCCCCGACATACTCATTTGGGGGGGGTCATGTTTCTAGGTGTTCTTGTTTCCGAAAGTAGTACACATTTACACATTTTGTAGCTAAGGGAAAACTCCATGGTTAAGCACACTTGAGCTAGAGGAGTCTTGGGATGGTTGACATCCTCAGGAAGTCTCGGTTATTGGGTTCAAGTCTTGGAGGTGATGGTTGATGCTATGCGATTCTTTTCTCTAGTCTCAATCCCACTTCTTCACCCCTTTGAGCATCACCCAATGCAATAAATGCTAAGTGGACTATTGAAATTCATGAGAAATTGGTCACTTAGATCATTGTCATGAAACATTGGTAATGCATTAATGACTTACTCTACGCAAATAATCCCAAAAGTGATATCTCATTTGTTGGACTGTGGAAGCCCTCTCCAAAAGCTTAAATAAAAGAGTCAAGGAAATTCTAAATGAATAGTTTATATGGCACAATACTTGCTAAGGTTTTGCAAATGAAGTAACAAGCTAAGTGGTTTTGACTATGGGGAAAAAATCCATGGTTAAGCATGCTTGAGCCAAAGGAGTCTTGGGATGGGTGATCTTCCCAAGAAGTCTTGGTTACTGGGTACAAGTTCCCCGAGGTGATGGTTGATACTATGCGATTCATTTTGCTAGTCTCAATCTCACTTTTTCACCCCTGTGAATATCACCCAATGCAATGAGTGCTAAGTGGACTATTCAAATTCGTGAGAAATTGAACATTTTGATTTTTTTTCATGGGAAATGGGTCATGCATTAATGACTTACTCTATGCAGATAATCCCAAAAATGATACCTCTTATGTTGGACTATAGAATCCCCCCAAAGTTTAAACAAAAGAGTCAAGGGAGCTTTAAATGAATAGTTCATAAAGCACAATACTTGCTAAGGCTTTGCAAATGTGGTAGCAAGCTAAGTGGGCTTGACTATGGGGAAAAACTCTATGGCTAAGCCGCTTGAGCTAGAGGAGTCTTGGGATGGGTGACCTTCCCGGGAAGACTTATCAGGTGCAAGTCTTAGAGGCGACGATTGGTGCTATGTGGTTCAGTTTGCTAGTCTCATTAACGCTTCTTCGCCCTTGTGAGCATCCCCTGATCCAATGAGTGCTAAGTGGACTATTCAAATTCACAAGAAATTGATCATTCACATTAATTCTCATAGAACATGGGTCATGCATTAATGACTTAATGCAGATAATCCTAAAAATGATGTCATTCTTGTGTTATATCGCCAAATTTCTATTTAGTTACTTTTGTAATAGATTTTCTGAGATAATTTATACAAAAGCATGAGCCAGAGTGGCTTTTCCAGGCTACCTCAATAGCTAAACAATTATTGTTCATTACTAATGATATGACTAAATCCATGTATTTCCTAACAATATCTGTGACAATATTTATTGCTGGCAGTTGGTGTTTTACCAAAGCTCATAGTGGTGGACCAAAAGCTTTCACTTGCTTTGCTTCTCTTCTTTTCAGTTTATGAGGTGAGGAACTCTACTCTGTTGTTGTAAATTCATCAGACAAGATATTATAATCCAAATCTCAAGTAGTACCTGCCTTTCCATGTGACCTAGACTATGTTCTGAATGGTAGATACGCTTTCAAACTCCTTCCTTTTGATTGGGAAATATAAAGGCCTGCACTAAATAAAAAAAAATACAAAATTTTGAAATAGTCAAACATTCTCGGTTTGTTATATTTCGAAGGAAGCCCAATTATTGCATGCAAAACTTCCCATGTGGATGAGCTCTTGATCTAGATACACCATAGTTCCATAATAGTTGGTGCATGTGTGAGTGGTGTTGATGAGGCGAATGTTGTAAAGTACATTTCTCTTCTAAGTATCCATATCAATCCGAATGGTTAAACTTGCAAAGTAATATCAGATGCCATGCTCGTTGTTGTGAAATCTATGGGTAGCATTGTAACTATAAAAATGGTGGTTGTGCCAATGATCATCAGTATGCATGTTGTTGATGGATTTGGTTTGAGAAAATCTCCTCACAGGCATGCTATGAATACTTCCCGGCACATAACTGCATATAATCAGCTGAGCATTATTTCATTGCAACTTGCATGTTATTATTTACAGTTTTGATATGTCTTTCTGAAACCCCGCAGCATCCCCAAATAATATATTTGATGTGATTTGCAGGCAATGAGGATTGAAAACGGAATATATCTGGGTCCAATAGGATGCTTAACGTTTGAGGGAAGGCTTTCCTGGAAAACACGAATATTGGCCTTTATTTTTGAATACATGAATATAAAGATTGGTCCACTTGGTCCTCTGAAAATCAATCTGGCAAAAGAGGAAGATAAGGGTCGAACACCAACAACCAAAGATCCATTCTTCATTTGGTTTTACATTGATGAAGAGATTGCCGTCGCTCAAGGGAGGGGTGGAGGAACAGCGTTTTGGTGCAGGTGCACCAGAGTAACTTAGCTTGTCCTTGAAGAAACTTTTGAGTATTTAGAATGCAGTGTAATTTGACACTAATTTAGCATGCGTGGCAAGCAATATGATGCAATTCTCCCTCTGTTTTACAAAGGAATACATGTCTTTTTATTATTTTTCTTACTTTGCAGACAATTTTTTGGCCAGTTGTATAATGTTGCATGATCAGTTGGACATGATGTTATGCTCCCGAAGTGAAAAGCTTTGTTACTTTGGCATTGTTTTCTGTTGAGTGCAGTGTAAATTCTTCCCACGGTCTTATTAATCTGATAGTTGAAGTGCACTTAATATACTCCCAACTTGATAAAGGTCATGAGGTGTTTGACAATGTGATAGAAGCAAAAATATGCTATTGTTTCGAGGTCTAGAGTGATGAGGAGGGCAACTTAATTGTTGCTTACTCAGGGTTCCAATTATCAGTTGATTCGAAGATGAATCATGTTCTAATGGTCCGATGGCTTTTCCAGTAACTTTCTGCAAGTTCTGGTGCACGAGAGGAACAACTTTTCAAAGCGCGACTATTGGCAATTGTTGACATGGCAATCAAATTAATGAAAGTAGAAACATGCTGAATATCTCATACATCATGGAGCTACAGATCGTGTGTTCTGTTAGGATTGTAATATGTAAAAAGTGACAATATGGGTTGATTTTTGTTTAAGTGCTAATTTTGCCACATGTCATGCATGGAGACAGCTCGATCTCGCATGCAGGACAATGGATATCCCTGAATCATGTGATTATTTTATAAAGCTATATCAGCTTGTAGTAGTAGTCTGCATGGATCTTACTCATCACTATTGTAATGGTCATTAGTGTAAGAAATTGTATAGACGATATGTTCATAAGCGTGTTAGCTCAACCTGTAGAAAGAATTGGGTGAGAGCCATATAACTGCACAGTCTCTCTTCTTTATTGAGCTAAAAAATGAAAATCTTAAAGGTTTCCCAAGATAATCTGTAATTTGTTTCGATGAATGCCCGAGCATATGTTCTTACTATATATTCTGGGTTTTTGACTTGCCATTCTTCTACATTTGATTGCTTGCAATATTAACTAGCATTACACCACACAAATACCCTTCAGTTAGTTAACCTATGAATGCTATCTGGCTTTGGTTAGGAAAGTCTTGGTAGGACACAAATATTTTTCTCTCGAGTTTGTGATGTCGCCTAGATTGCTGAAGTCTCTTTGAGCTTTGGAGTCTGAATCTAAACACAATTAGTATAGGTTGCATGAAAAGAAAATCCGTGGTTGATGCATATTCCTCAATAATCAACTTTCTGGTTCTATGCCCTAACCAATCAGTCATTGTTTCATCCTTCGGAGCGAACACCAATCAGTCATTGAAGCTCTTGTACTATCACTATTTTGTTTGTTTATTGGTTAGAACCAACACTGTTGAGAGAAAGAAGCAAGAATGGAAACACAAATTTCAAAAGTTTCCAAGATTATTTTTTATATAATACATATTTTAATATATTTTGATGCATATATATTAGAAAAACATGTAGAGTGCAAAATTAGCAAAATTAGTTGCAAAAAAAATGAAAATATAAATTTACATATGGGATTAATGATGATCATTAAAGCATCAACCATTTAGTACACATATAACATCAATCATCTAGCAATTATAACATTGTCATGAAATGATCAATCATCAACCATAACATCAACCTTCAAGTTTCAGTACATAATGTTTGTTATCAACGAACCATAACATACAATATCAACCATAAAATGAAATAGAACATCATATTCATCACCAAAGAGTTGTAAGATGCACTCAATAGTGCAAATGTAGGTTAAAATTTCAAACTTAAATTGTCATATAATTTTTATGAAATAGGCCATAATAAAGATGAAGTACTTTAAGTTCTATTAACTAAATTCGAAATAGGGAAAAGACAAATAAATCCAATATCTACTAAGCTTTCCTTTTGCTACAAGAAACTTCTAATTTGTATCTTGTGATCTATGAACAAGAGGAGTAGGATTAGTGATGTCAGACCTCTTGTCCTAAAACCCTTTTGAGCAGTCTTCTATTGTAACTGTATTGTAAACCCCGAAATAGGGGTGCCAAGCATCATCTGAGATTCATTGATTCGATCACTAAGAAGATCGAATTATGCCTTCTTTGTATTACCTATACATTTACTTATGTCACAACTCCATTCGCTTCAGCCCCGATTTCTCCTATTTAACAATCACTTTGGCTATAGGACCACTTACGCAACCAAGGGATTATTCCTGAGAGTCCAATACCTTTCTTTGCCTCTAGCCCGAAGGATCTTTAATTTCGACCCATGCGATCGAGGGCTATAGACCTCGTTCCAATCTTTTGGGTGCTAACCTCCCATCAAAGATCGACAGTCGTGCTCTGGTCCGGCATGGAGATCTACGATTGCTGAGTCCCAACTAGCACGACGTTTATCTCTTTGTTTGAGTTCTGCAATAGGAACTGTTCAATGGTAGTGGGATTGATGCTAACCGTTGATCTATTGGTAGGTGACGATCGGCGCTTGGTGTGGATTGCGGAACTGAAACCTGTGCAATCGTTAACTTATCCTTTGCATCTCGTAATGGCTCCCCGTCGTCGATCTGCCTTCACTAAGATCCGATGGTCAGGATTTAATCGAATGTTGATCCGACGATCCTCCTCTACAACTCCCAGATTTGATGATTGATGTGGCTTTTTGCTAACTTCATCCTTCAATGGTCACGATCTATTCTGTCCTTAGATCGATGGCTCCTGTAGCTTCTTTACCTTTGTCAAACCCCTACGTTCAATAAACAACAAATCCTCAAGATCATTGACCCTTACAGTGGTCGATGATCACTATAATGGTCTAGAACTTGTTCAAAATTGAATGTTTCCCACAAAGTCTTCTCCACAATACACATTATAACCCTAATAATAGTGGTTTAACTCATCATGAACATAGACTTCTTCAGGTTAAGCTAGAAACAAAGCTTTCTGCTATTATATTAGCTCAATGAACTATACATAAGTTACATAAGGCTCTAAAATGCTTTCTCCTACCTTAAACATTCAACAATTCCTCCTCTCTGTTCTAATTGCTCTATGTTGGCCTATTCTCTACCTTTTGGCCTGATTAACATTCGTTTAGCCACACTCAATGCTTGAAGGCTTACAATATTTGTACAAAAGAATTCTGCAACCATTTCTGGTTCAGATCCACAATCCACTCAACCATATCCTAAAGATCCTCTAGATCCATAAAATCTTCAACCAACCCTAATCTAGGATTCACAATCCTTGTGAGATCTAATATCTCCTAAGATCTCTCAACACTTATGTTCTCATACATTCGAGAACAATTACATTTTAATCCTCACACATACATTACATTCCAAATTCTCAAAAAACATAGAAAAACACATTAAATCATGCTTATGAAACCTTACTAAAAGACCCCTTAGATCTCTGCCAAATGTACAAAATCTGGAAGGCAGGATGCTCCCGCATCAGACTTCCAAGGTTGAAAACATTCATGATCTCCCGATCATGTGATTTCATATGCTGATAAAAACCTCCAGGGACCCAAACCTTAGTTTGTAGTTGTCCAAGTGCTCTGCACCTTTGCTGTTGCTGCATATCAGCTGCCTTTTGGTTCATTTTCCTTCCTCCAATCAACTTCAAATTCTGATTGATCATCCCTTTTGCTGTCATCTTCCTCCATTTGGACTGCCCCATCATCAAATTCCATAATTCTTCCATTACATAATCAATTTCTATTGTTCCCTGCAATCCTTGATTGCTTTCATTAACATCTTCTTGGGCTAAGCATCCTTGCTTTTGTCTACTGTTGCTGCTATCCTTTGGATGCATTGCATTTTCACCTGTATATCCTCGATTACTTTCAAGATTTTGAGAATATTCACATACACAATATTTCACATCCTCCAATTTCACATTTAACTTATGGAATCTTTCCTGCAAATTCCTCTCTTGAATTTGACTAAAGCAACCAATTAAAGCCAAATGCTTCATACCTTCACTTACCATATCATCAACATTCTTATCAATCAATTTCATCATCACTTCCTTGTACTCTTATGTAGTCCAATGCAACATTTCCTCAACATAAATATCTTTAAGCCAATTGACTACCTCACTTATGTCTTCAACAATGACCATACCTTCAACACCCTTCTCACTGTTTTCATGAAACAATGCTACCTGCATAACATAATTTTGAATATTTCCTTGAAAAGGAAATTCTTCCTTCACCCTATCCTTGGAAGATTTCCAATCTTCATAACCTGCATTCACACACCAATTATCAGATTTAACATTATAAAATTTTGTGGTTGCCATCCTCATCATGGCTCTTCCTTCTTCTTCTGGGTTTTCTGCTGAAGTTTTATTGTCTCTTTCTACTTGAGACAATGCTACCATCACATAATCCTTTAGTGCTTGACCACTTGCAAACACACTTTCTTTCAATTCCTTGCAGCTCTTCATCCAATAAATGGAGTTACCAATACCATCATTGAGCATTAATCTCTGCTCGGGTTCACACCAGTGAACTTTCTCAGTTAGGGTTTTGGCATGAGGATGACTTTGGTTGGCACGTGTGGTAGATTTTGAATCCTTTTGAGGCCTAGCGTTCCATGAAGGGGCCTAACGTCACTCCAAGAGGGGCATGATGTCATCACTAAAGACAAATTAGGGTTTAAAATTTTTAATTTTATCTAAAACTGGATTCTTGATGTAAATTGGCCATGTCAACATTTTTTGACCTAAAACGTAATTAAAGGTCATTGATATTGTATAAATAGAGTTAAAACTCTCATTTTTTCATGATCTTTCACTCACACAAGTGTGAGGTCTGAAATTCAGCCTCTTTTAAGGCTTATTGGTTGAAATTAAGGGTGCACAACTCTTGGAGGAGGCTATTTTTGGTGTATTTTTGCATTTTCATGGTGGAAAGTCTTCAACTAGGGTTTGTGGTTAGATTATTCTTGATGAAGTAAGTAAAAAATCTACAATCCTTCTTTATTTTGAATGGTTATGGTACATTTGTTTATTCATTTCTAAGATTATGAAATTGCTAGTGTGAAACCCTAGGAGAAAAACACATGTTATTGTCATTTTCTTTATAACTTTTCACCTACTTGATTTTTCTAGAGAACATCTCCCTTGAAGCATATACTAGAGCCCTACCTTTGTAGCACCCTAGTAGCATTGCTTCTTTAAGCTTCATACATTTATTTCAAGTTTTATCTAAAGAAGAATGAAATCTCTCGGGCCTAGGGTTACCTACTTCCTAGCATCTTTTCATTCGAAGGTTTTATATATTGAGGCCTTAGGTTACTAAGACCTCAATCATCTTTTCTTTACTTTAGCTCATCTATTATCATTTGTTGTTTCCCTCTAAGAATTGTCGTTGCAAAGTTTGACTCCATTTACCCTAAAAGGCACTACTTCACACCTTACAAGTGATTGATTCACTAAAACAACTCTTAAACCATCTACCTTAAGACCTTTACTAACTATTTCAAACTTTAGATTGGACTAACTTACTAACTAATTTGTTGTTGTTGCAAAAGTTTGCTACAACCATCTATAACATCAACAAATTCATCTTAAAAACAATATTTAAAGCTAATTATACATTGCTATCATTGCTTCTGACAATTACTATCATTTGTCAAGTTTATGCTATCATTTCTTGTCATTTTTGAAGCTTTATTGAGGCATAATTGTGAAGCTATTGCTAAATATATATTGTTGTTATAAATACTTCTATTGCTTCAACTTTTATATCAACTTGTTCATTTTATCAAAATTCTATGGTTTTATGAAGCACTAACATCATATGGTAATTGCAAATAGCATCTTTTCTTGTTGTCTTGTTCTGGGCAGGTACACCTGAATATTATTTTGCTTCATTTCATTTAAACCCTTGGAAATTTTGATCATAGTGACCTATGAGAGGGGTGAGACTTTCTTAATATTTTTCCTTAGCCTTCTCAAACCCCCAGGTCACTAGGGACGTCTCCCCTGGGGTACCACTCCTAAATAGAAATAGGTGTCTTATTAAGGTGACAATGATATGCTATCCTTCTTGTTACGCCAATTTAATATTCACTTTCCTTTAGATTTGTGCAAGTACAAATTGCGCGATAACATGGTGTTTTAATCCATCAATGAACTCTAGCCATGGCATTCTTCACCTTTTGGAACCTTGCCTTGGTTCATAGAAGCACCAAAAAACAAAAAAATAATGCCTTGGTCCATGGGGGCTATGAGGGAGTTCCCAAGGATAATTTTTTAAGGCTTAAGGCACTCAAGGAGTGTCCCAAGAGCATCTAGGGAGTGCTTTGGGAGTGACACTCCTTGAGCACTCCCCATAGTAGCAGGGAGTTCCTCAATTTGTTTGGGTGTGCCCTCCTTGAAAACACTCCTTGGAGGGAGTGATCAAGAAACATGCCCTTGAGGTTTCTTCCTGATTGTTCCCTCTCAAATCACACTTCGAGATCAAAACGAGAGGAGCGGGGCTGGGGGGCGAGGGGGTTCTTTCCTACAACGTAGGTTAGAACCATAACAACTCCCGCTCCTCTTCCATCCTTTACAAGTTCAATAAAACATTCCCACTTTGATGTTAATGGTGCAAAAGGTTTTCGTCTCCATTTTAGAGAATTAAGCCCATATAGGAAGCACTCCAAATCATCAACGATGATAAATATCATGCACGTTCATTGACGACTTCCAACCCTAGGTTCTTATCTAGCATAGGAAACCCATTTTTTTATTTCTTATGCAACTTGCTTGTGCTTGGAAGAATCTACTACATCCTTCTATGAGCTTTGAATAATTCACATGATTGCACATTTCTGTGTCTGGATAAGACAAGTGGTGGAATTAACAGTTAAGGGAGTTGTCTATTCTTGTCGCAAATATTGTTTATTCTTATCGCAAACCAAACTTTCTTTCCAACAATTCGATGGGATCTGATGATAAAATTGCAATTTTGACAATGGAAAACTACAACTTTGCAAATTTTGATGTTGATAGATTTTCGAGTCTCGATTTCCATTTGGGCAACTCATTCTTGCATTTTCTACTATCCAAGCTTGCAATTTCATTTTTTTTTTAGATTTGCGATGGAATTGCACCAGGAAAGGATAGTTTTCTACATATGATCTATTGCTCCATCTGTTATCACACTAAGTTGCCTTGGGTCTTTAGCCCTTAGTTCTGATTTTTCTAAGCCTTTAGATTTTTTGATTTTGGTTTGTCTCTTAATTGTGTGATTTACTTAGATGACTTTGATAAATAAAGGTTTAAATCATAGCTCAAAATTTGATCCTCACATGAACTTTTGGCCTAGGTTCATTTTTCACGACTTATGTTTTGATCCCCTCCACGATTTGACACTAAGTTCCACTCACTCCATGACTAGCTCGACTTGACATGCTACCCTCCTCACTCATCCCTCCGTAGCCTTGCCTTGTTGTACTTTGTCCCATTCTTACTGGTCAAATCATTATTTGAAAAGGAGCATTGCCAACTCACCAAGATTTTTCGTAGTGCACTCCATGTCTTTCATCTTTCACCACGATTCTTGATTATTACGCTGATGTCATCTCTTCCTTGTTTTCAACACTATGGTTAGTTAAAAAGATGCCTTCAAGGATTCATCTTTATGAGCTCTGCTAACGGTTTTCAAATTTTGAAAAGCTCAAATTGTTGCGTTGCACAAACTACCAGTTCAGACCAATTGGCAACAACGCTACCAGATCCAATGCTGAGGTGGATTCAGAGGCCGAGTTGCTCGTGATACTTTCCTAAGATTTCGTTGAAAATTCGAGTTGTCTTTGTTCTCCAGGTATTCCATGTTTTTTCCCCCTCTGCATATCAATTTCAAGGAGAAATTATCGCTCAGAGTTTTGGTAGCTATCGTGCCTGCATAGTTGGAGGAGATCGTTTCCTCACGCCATCCTATGAGTTTCCCCTCCACTCAAACCTGCAGATACCATCACCTGTTTATTGGTCTTAATACATCTGCCCTCCATTGCTCCTGAGCTCTCAGTGTCCAAGCGAGTTTTATCCTCTGTATGCGCAGTGTGCTACCCAGAAACGTTACTAAAACGACGTTGTTTTTTCCCCTACCTCCTCTATCTGTTGAGTTGGACAGTTTTCGAACCAGTTTTCAAAGACAATCACAGGGTATCCCTTCATCATATGTTTTTCCTCATTTTTTTATATATGCACATAGTCAAGGGAGGGATTTTCACAGACAATGTTTCCTAAGCTAGCAACCAGTCCGAGTTAGGGAAAATTCCTGTAAAAGGGCAACTAGTCTGAGTTAGGGAAAATTCCTGTAAAAGGGAAACCACTCTTCACTTGAAGTCTGACTCTTTGATTCTTCTGGTCATCACCACTCCATATCTTTTAAGCTTTCATCTTAAACCATGGAGACTCCTTTGAAGAAGAGGTCGCACAAGGGAGGTAATGTGGTTAGAACTAAGCATGTAGACATGCATCTATTCGAGGCAGAGCCCATGGATAGAGAATTTTTTCGAAGGGTGGGCTGCCTTACTTTCTGCCAAAATATGCAAAGGGGTCAACCTGAGGTAACAAGGCAGTTTGCCTTACATTTTGATGGCCTGAAGACCAAGGTAGGGGACCTAGAATTTGAGGTGTCTGAGACCTCTATTTCAGTTGCTACAAAGATCCCTATCACTGGGGAGAGTTGGTTTAAATCCATGGCCTTGGATGCAGCCTATGACAAAGACTTCCTTAAGCCTGAATATCAAACTGTTGATCTTTCCAAAGGGGTACCAAGAAATTATTTGGTTGGAGAATTTGATAAAATATTGAGGATCATTCAGAGGTACTTCACATGTGAAGGGAGGTTCAATACACTATACCAATACCATATAAGGCTTCTGCTACATTTTGCTGGCAAAATTGAAACGAACATTCCCTTCTATTTGCTAAGGAGCATAGGCAAGATGTCAGACAAGGTTCAATCCAAGTTAAAGGCTGTGGATACTAACATTTTTCATTATGGGTTGATTAGAATGTTGGTTTCTGAAGAACTGAGAAAGAAGAACATTTCATGGGAACACTTCATTACTGCTGCTCACATGAAATTGGACATAACAACTACTCCTCAGTCATATATAGCAAGTCCTTTTCCATCCACCAGTGTTGCTCCAACAGGTGCTAGCAAGAAAAGAAAGAGTAAAGCTCTTGTTCAAGATCAATAAGCCATCAAGGAGGTTGCAAGAACTGAGGAGGAGGCCTACCATTCTCCACAGAGAGACCTTTCACCCCCTCCTGCACTAGAGTTAGAAGAGGTCCCTTCCTCTACTAAATATACAACAAAGAAAGGGAGGAAGATACACTTCTCTTCATCTCCTTCAACATCTAGCAACAAGATCAGAAGGCCTTTCACAAGGTCATCAACTCTTAAAGGGGTTGTTGAAGAACAAGTCCTACCAAAGGTCTCCATTATAAAGAAGAAGAAAGATAAGGACAAAGGCATTGAGAAGCCTACTGAGATAGAAGAAGTAATCCCTGTGCAACAGGAAGAGGAAGCCATAAAAAATCATGTTGAGATTGTTCACATGACTACTCCACCTAGCAGCCAGACGTTCAAAATATTGATCAGACAACTCAGGGATGCTAGGAAGGAGGTGGCTCTTTTGAAAGCATAAGGCATGTCTGTCAGGGTTAAGATGAAAGAACTCATGGATGGCTACAACCACACTCTTGATTTAGCAATATTTGCAACAATAAGAGCCCAACCTCTTCATAGGAAGCTCAAGAACCTCTATAGGCAAAACATAGACTTTCAATCTCAGAATAGAAAGCTCAAAGAAGAACTACAACTATTCCAAGATGAAATGGCTCAAAGGAACTTGAATGTATTGGTTGAAGCTGCTATTGAAAAGGAGAAACCAACAACCAAGGAGAGTATAGTTCCAGTGAAGAAGCCTATTACTTCTAAAGGGAAGCATACTGTTGTGCCAAAGGGAAGTCATCCTTCTACAAGAAGGAGTGTTAGGTTAATGAAGTAATTGGTAAAAGGTGGGCTCCATTTTTGAAGATGGCCCATTTTTGCAAAGATAAGTAATTAAGGAAGTATTACATCTACCACCTATACAAGCTATATAGGCTTCTAATGCTTACTGTTCAGAGTTTTGGGTTTTTGCAAATAATTAATCTCTTCAACAGTAGTAGCGCACACATTCCGTAGTGCTATGGCACCAAAAAATTGTCTAGTTTTCATGTTCTATCAGTCTGCTATTTATGGCACTGCTAACTACCCGAGAGGTTCTACCAAATCTGTCAACGTGGAAGTGATGTTGCTGTGAATTATAATGGTGCTATCAAATTGCACTCAGACACACAGGCGGGCGCTACCTAAATTCTAACAAAGAGTGAATTACACAGGCGGGCACTACCAAAATTTTGACAGAGGCACACAGGCTTGTCGCTACCCATTTGACATGCCTATTTTGGAGGTTGCAGTATAGAATCACAGGGAATTTGCTAAGGGCGCTACAAAATTTTTCTATTCAGAGTGCTACCAAATGATGCTACCAACAAGTACCAGGAATCAAGGGGGGTCAAATTAGCATCTTTATGAATGACTGATGATGTGGAGAATGACAAAGATAACAGTTGGAAGCATGATGACAGTTACAAGCCCCTGAAGGACACTTGGCATGCAAGGAGTTGCGCATCAAAGGAAGATCAAGTCAGTTCAAATATTGGTTGGATCAGTGGCCAACATTTTCCTTTTTTTATAGCATAGTTGTTAGTTTAAGCTGTTAGATGGAATAACTACTTGGAGATTTTCATGGGAAGAAGGCCAACTCACAACTCTAGCTGTTGCCTCCCCTTTTGTTATAAATGGATAGTCTAAATGTTTTAGTAGGTTCGAATGGTTGAACTAGGATCCCTTATGCTGTAATATTTTGATGAAGTTACTATGAACTGGTTATGTACTTGATTTGAGACATTGGTTAATAGAAATCATCTTTCCTATTCCAGCTTATTTGCTTCAGATGCTAAATTATTCATGCTTGAATGATTCACATGGATTGTTGTGGTGATATTATGATGAATGTTTGATTATAATATTATTATGATGTTTCTTTAGTGTCCTTAAACTTTGAACCCAAGAAGATCTTGCGTTAGAGTTTTTCTTCCTTAGGTTGCTTGCAGACTTGATGTTTATATCAACCTCTACATTTTTCTCACCAAAGTCTTCCCTCTGTTCACCTTTACTCCCACTTACTGATTAAAGTTATCCAAGACCTCGATTGCTCGTGCATGCTAGCCCAGATTTCTGAGTTAGAACATTATCATATTGAGTCTTATTCATTTGACCCCTTAAAAACTCATTTACATTTACACATAACCTGATGGGTACTGGACTTACCTTCCATGCAATCTGAGCGTGATTTCTAGTGCTAACACCATCTTGTGCCAAATATTCATTGTGTTCTTCTTTCATTTGATTGTGACATCAACAATTTTTGATAGTTTCACTTGCATGTGCCAAGGGTTATACACATTCTACCTACAACATTAGTCAAGGGAATATATGTTGGTAGGAAGTAGGTTTAAAGCTTGAGAAACCCAACAATAAAATAGGGGTCAAAACCTCATAAGAAATAAGCTTACAAGGGATAAATAGCTACTTGCATGTTTGATAAAAAAAGACATGAATTGACATAGATATCACACATCTATGTGGTGGTAAATTGTTATAGAAAAGATGTAAATTACCTAAGTGGTCATAAAATAATTTTCTAATTGTCGATGTAGTTTTAAGTTTTTTCCATTAATGTCGTCAGATCTGACTCTACATATCTTCTTCTTCTTATTTTTCTTTCCTAAGGAAAACCTCATGGGATACTCTTTCTTTGTTAGAATATCCAAATTGAGGGAAACTCAATGGCTAGTTACAATAGTGACTAGTAACCCCAAGGGACTTGAATGGATTTTAACCTGTGACCGATGGCCTCCCCATTGTCAACATGCCTTAGGAAGATGGTTCAATTGGTTGAGCTAACCCTTGGTGCTTATCTAGCTATATATCTATTGTTTTACTTGGTTTTCCTTCTCTTCCCTATCATGCATAGGTAATAGTGGGTGTATTTTTAAAAATATTTACACTAAGAGAAGTGAGGCACTCTTACAACCTTTGGGGAAGGATATCTTTGTGTTTATGTGTCTATTGATGCGGGGGAAAACTCCAATGTCGACATAAGGGAGAATTTCCCGATGGCAGGCCCCAAATTAGACCCACTCTCATTTGAATAACAACCTCCACCAGTATATGGGCCCGAATTCGACTAACTAAATGAATTGATCTCCGTAGAGAGGATTTTCATCAAAGCTAGGCTAAATTCTAAATGCATGTCTATTCTAATAGGACAGTGAAATCCTATTCTAAAGAGTAGCTACACTCCTATTTAACAATAGAAGAATCAATTACAGGTGTATAACTTAATGTGAAAAACATAAGTAGTTCCAATTTTATAGAATCAAATCATATTAAATACTTGTTTTCATATAGATGTTCATAAACATGCTCCTGTAATTGAATTCATAATTCATTTATAATCATTTACTACAAATGACAATTGACAAGAATGAAAAACTACAACATTTGCATAAAACAATCACGAACAATGCACTATTGAATAAATGAACCATGAAGGTGCTTGTTATTATCCTCCAAAGAAGTAATTTGTTTTTAGGAATACAACAACAAGAAGATAAATTTCCTATATGTCTTTGAGTCCAATAAAGAATTGTACAATACCCAATTTCGGATTTCCAACCCCCCCTCCCTCTGTTGTGGATTATACTTCCTAAATAATTGAGGGTGGATTTTTGGTCTTCCTAATTACATGACTATTTGGTTACAACTTCCCTTCTCTTCCCATTCCCATTACATTTGTATTTTCTGGAGCCAAAATAAATCATTGCATAATATTGATTCCTACTATGATGTTCCTAGGGAAGCTGAGAAGCTATAAATATTTGGGGGTGATGGGATTCTCCCTTTAAAATTTGGTCAAGATGATGGCCAACTACAAGTGAACCTGTTCATTGACTGCAAACCTATGACGAGGGTTCAGAGGAACCGATTGATCGAGAAGAAGACAAAAGTATTCCCCCTAGTCTTACTCTTTTGTAAACACGAATAGACGTCGGACTCTGAATGTCTGTTTCTTTACTGTAGCAAGGTCTCGACTTGGCTATTTGTTTTGATCTATATGGATGTTCGGTTGAACTTTGTATTACTTCCATCTCTCGATATGTGTCTTGCGTTCTCTAGTGATAGTTGCTCCGCTGCTTGCGAAAACAAGTGAAGTCCCTTGCTAGATTGACTCTGTTGAATCTTGATAGTTACTCTTAGCGGAAATAACTAGATGAATGAGTATATTAATCCCATTGTTGCGTCTAAGACAACTCAGGCTCTATAGATCTATTTTCCAAAAAATGAAGTTTCCTTGTTCTTTGCTTCATTTTATAACATTTTGGGTGATCCTTGCTAAGGTATGACAATGAGGCAAGGGTGATGTCAACGCTGTCCCACTTGGTTATTTTCGATTTGAATAGACACCTTTGGTATTAATTACCTAACGTCCTTATGGTTTCACATGAGTTGGTGATCTGTGATTCCTTTCTACCCTTTATTCTTTCACATGCCACTCATAATACTCGTAGCATGTATGTCTCGTGTGACCAAGGAAATGGACGTCATTCATCAAGTCTTGAGCGTGACAATTGACTTCCCCCTGCTTAACTTCTCATTTCATTAGTCCTTCAAGACCTAAAAATCCAAAAACAATTATTATCTTTCGTACTATGATAACTAATTTGATCTAAATTTGTACTCTGCTTATTTAATATTTCACGTGCTATATGGTACTTCTTCCACTCTGTAGGGATATTTATGCGTCTGAGAGGTCAAATTGGGCGATACACATATAAGAGAAATATTGTCACTTATCATCAGTAAGTAGGCTGGCGACGTATATTTGTGCGAGCATATTTGTGGGAATGAGAGTAGGTTTGTAGGACTTAAGTTGGCACTTGATAATTAATGAACTATGGGTTATGTGTGAGGAATATATTTGGAGAATTCGTGGGTTGCGGGGTTTCGGGATACAAATGGTAAGTTTTCAACCTGTGAAGTAAAACAATGCATATAGATTCTCAATCAAAACAAAAATTAGTCAATGACTCATACACATAGTACACAAAGATTTACGCTAGAAACCCTTAAACAGGAGAAAACCATCCTTCCTTGATGCCACACCTCTCAACTCTTCATTGTATTAATTTCACCATTCATAATACAATATATAAAATACTTTAGGTATTTCACAGCTATCGAAACCCTAATCCCTTAATTCGGGATGAATTTAGAAAATCGCTAAAAATAGCGAAAAAACACTAAAATAGAAAAAAAAAACACCCAAAAACCTTTTCGGGTCGTTTCCTCGAACCCCGTTGGCTTCATAATAGCACATGGATACAAACACTTCATGTAACTAGGGGTGAATCCTAGGACCCCATCTCGGGCAGTGCCTAGCGCACACGCCCACAAAGAACGACAGGTGATGGGATTGTTAGAAGCAATCATCAAATATGGAGCACCCCCCCACACATATGAAAATAATATTACACCTACCCAACATTCTACCACTTGTTTTATTTTCATATAGGGGTCACAATATTACTTAGTCATTAATCGATGGAAACAATGCCCATTTTTTCTCTGCACCATGAGAACTTCTCGGTTCTCATAGACTTTGCCAATGAATTTGCAACATTCTTCAAAGTGTCAACCTTCTCCAAGAAAACCTTCTTTTATTCAACCATGTCTCTCACAAAGTGATACTAGACATCAATATGCTTTGTCGATGAATGATAAGCTGGGTTCTTTGCTAGGAATATTTCACTCTGATTGTCACAATCTAATCTTATTGCTTGTTGTACCAAACCAACACCTAAACAAAATCTATGTAACCATACCGCTTCCTTTCTTGCATGTGTGACTTCCATGTATTCAACTTATGTAGTTGGTAGTGCCACTACAACTTATATTTTTTTCATCCAACTAATTTCTCCTCCAAATAGGTTAAACACATACCCACTTGTAGATCTTCTACGATCCATATTTTCAACCCAGTTTGCATAAAAAAACCCATGTATGTTCAACACTCTATCCAATATTGGTCTTCCTTGGTAGTACAATTCATTACTAGAAGTGCCACACAAATACCTGAAAACCCTCTTTATAGTTGTCCAGTGCCCCTTCCTTCATTTTGACATATACCTGCTCAAAACTCCCACTACATGTGCAATGTTCAGTCTAGTACAGACTATTGCATACATCAAATTTCCAACCGCACTAGCATATGAAACATGGGACATGTCCTCTTCCTCTTCGTGTGTCTTGGGACAATGATATGTAAATAACTTTACACCTACAAGAATAGGAACCTTGACCGGTTTACTTTCCTGCATATGAAACCTTTGTAATATCGTCTCAACATATTTTGTCTGATTCAACTAGAGTTTCATGTTTGCACAATCCCTTTTAATCTCCATTCCTAGAATGAAGTTAGCATCATCGAGTTCCTTCACGTCAAATTTGGAGGATAGGTGCAATTTCACCTCCTTGATAAAATCCATGTTATTTCCTACCAACAACATGTCATTGACACACAACACTACATAAATGAAGTGATTACCGACTTGCTTGGAATATACATAATGATCAACCTTACTTCTCACAAATCCCAACCAGTCCAAGGATGTGTTGGGTAGATGCTATATTCTTTGCATGTGTGTGTGTGTGGAGGGGGGGGGGGGGGGGGGGGGGNGTGTGTGTGTGTGTGTGTGTTAGATTTGACAACTGCACCTGATGATCCCTCCCCCAAAATGTGTGTTTGGGCAGTTTTTTCTATTTTAGCATTTTTTTGCTATTTTTAACGGTTTTCTAAATTAATCCCAGATTAAGGGATTAGGGTTTTGGTATACGTGGAATACCTAAAATATTGTGTATATATTGTATTGTAAATGGTGAAATTAATACAAAGAAGAGTTGAGAGGTGTGACACCAAGGAAGGCTAGTTTTCTCACGGTTAAGGGTTTCCAGCGTAAATCTCTGTGTACTATGTGTATGAACCATTGATTACTTTATATTTTGCTTAAGAATTTGTATGCATTGCTTTACTTCACATGTGGTATCAGAGCATGTTTTTGGCTTCAGGGGGATGCCTTTGTTGCTAAGGGTTTGGCTTGGTCTTGATAGATCAATTTTATCTTTGGTCTATGATAAACCTAGGTTTAGTGGGAGTTTTGCAGTGGTGATTCATGCATTGAAAGATAATGGCAAGCAGTTATAGAATCAAGATTGATAAATTCAATGGTAAAACTTTGAGCTATGGAATCTCAAGATGGAGGACCTTCTTTTAGACAAAGAACAATGCATTGATGTGGATCATGGTACACGACCTACTAGTACACAACCTACTGGTTCACAAACTACTGGTACACAAACTACTAGTACTCAATCTACTGGTATGTCGAAAGAATATGGATAGAAGAGAAATGAGTACGATTCAACTATGCCTGGATGATTCAATGCTATTGAATGTGTCAGGATAATCTATAGCCAAGGAACTATGGGAAACGTTGGGGAATTTGTATCAGTCAAAGTCCCTGGTAAACAATTTTTTTCTTCGAAAGAAGTTGTATCATCTTAGGATGGAATATGTAGATTATGTGGCAGAGCATCTAAATTCCTTCAATACTTTGGTAAGTCAACTTAGATATGTTAATATTATACTTGAAGAAGAAGATAAGTTTGTTACTTTGGTATGTTCTTTGCTAGATTCTTGGGATAATCTGGTTGTAGAAATTGGTAGTACCACACAACTTGCATTGAAGTATAAGGATGTAGTTTCATCCATGTTATCACAAATGATTTATTTGTAAGAGGTCATCCCCAAGATAGGAATACAAATAAGTCCTCGGGGGGGTGATATAAATCTAAAGGTAGATATAAATCCCCAAGAAAATCTTTGAGGAAATGTTGGAAATGTGGTAAAGTTGGGCATTATAAGAAAGATTTCCATTCTAGGAAAGTTGATAAAAAAAAGGGATTTGATGATGCCTCTTCCACATAGGAGAAAACCTCCATAGAAGAAGGAGGCGATGTTTACCTGACATCTACATGTACACATGCAAATCGTGATGTATGGTTGTTAGAATCAAGTGCATCATTTCTTATCACTCCTCACAGGGAGTGGTTCAATGAATATGAAAAGTATGATGGTGGTGATGTTTTCCTAGGAGATGGATCGATAGACAAAATCATGGGACATGGAAGGTTTAATTTATTGCTGAAATATGGAAGGATTAGAACTCTCCCTAGATTTCTTCACATTCCAGATCTATTCAGAAGCCTAATATATGTAAGTAAGTTGGATGATGCAGGTGTGGATACTTTATTGGGAAACAAAACTTGCAATATGGTCAAAGGAGCACTAGTGTTGATGAGATAAGTTTGATGTGGAACTCTATACAAGTTGTTTGGAAGAACTTATACTGGTGGGTGTAACAATTATGTTTTCCATGAGTAGAGAAATAAAGAAGACAAGATCCATAATGTCCCTGGAAAGAATACCATGCTATGGCATCAAAGTCTGAGACATATTGGAGAAAAGGGCCTTCGAACACTACACGATAAAGGTATGGTTGAAGTTATGTCTAATAGCACCTTGGATTTTGATTTTTGTGAGAACTGCATGTTGGCAAATATTGAACAAGGAACGAATGCGTGTTGATGGTTGTTGTCATTGATGGCAAAAGTGGAGATGGCAGGATAAGAAGGATAAAACCCCTTGGGGATTCAGACGTAAAAGCTCAGGAGGAACAACATTGAAGAAAACGTGCGCAACAAGAGTTTACAGAGAAGAAGGAAGACAGAGATCCAGTGACCGTTGGATCCCATTCAAATTTCCCGAAAGGTCGACAACCGTCATATCTGTAGAAGTTGCGAGGGAGATAACTCATCGGAGATTCGGGGATCGGGACTTTGAAATGTCCAATTCACTTGACATCGAAAACCCCGAAATCGCTATATGCGATTTCGCGATTTGATCGCAGCCGTTAAATCAAGTAGAGATCGGGACCATCCACTTGTAGAAAGGAGGCTTCATCGGAGTTTCGGGGATCGGGATTTCAATATGCAAAGAACACAATGCAACGAAAACCCCGATTTCGCGATATGCGAAATCCCGACTGAATTTGAACCGTCAGATCAACATGTGATCTAGACCGTCGATCTAAT